>JASANH010000299.1:0-178596 GCA_030248295.1 Mesodorylaimus sp. YZB2_4 | reverse complement strand
TTTGTAGTAGGTAGAATCTTTTATGTTATTTGGGAGTTGGCACCGAGAGGACAGTTGGTTAGTCATTAGACGATTTTTCAGTAGGTCCAGCTGACGGCAGTTTGGTCGGATGTGGCCTGTCTTGTTACGCAGCGAACATATTGGACGACCATCCGTTGTCCATTGTAGATTTTGCGTGCGTTGCCCATTTCGCCCACCTACCGCCATTCGTCCAACCTGCCTGGGCTGGAACTGCCGTTGACGAGGCCCAAATGAGGGTGGCGAGGGCTGATCGCGTGATTTGGTTGTCGGTTGAAGTAATTGTGTCCATGTCGCAGTGAGTTCTTCTCTTGAAGCGCGATCGTGGCTTTTTGCATCCTCGCCTCCTGACCGCCTCTTGGAACCTGTCCGACTTGGACATCACTGTAAATCGATGCAACGCTGGGCGCAGACCATTCAAGAAAATCTAAAACATAATTTTGTGGCGTCCCCTGGCTTCCAGACTGGCATAAGCGATAGCCTCTAGCTTGCTAATGTCGGCGGCATACACCGCCACAGATTCGTTGCGCCCTTGCTTCCTTGCATGCAATTTGGAAGCTGCAATATCTTTGTGGCGAGCCGGCGTAAGACGCTCTTGCAGCGCCTCGACCACTGTTTCAAATGACTCCATTTCCTCTTCGGTTAATGACTCATATTCCAGCAGAGCCAAATCATCCAAAAATAATGCCAGTGCATCTTTTTGCCGATCATTGCTCCACTTCTCAAATTTTGCCAAGCGGGAAGACTTTTTCAACCAAGAGTCGAAAGTTTCATTGTCATCACGGCCTGTGAACCTGCCTCAGTCTTAGAACCAGCGATGATGGTGATCCGTCAGGAGCCGCTGTTATGGCGAGACCTGGTGTCTGTGGTGAGATCGCTCCTACGCCATCGATCGTTCAATACCACACCATCAAGCAGTTCGCGCAGCTGATCAGAATTCATCAAATAATCAAGCGACTGGCATTTGTCAAATACTGACTTCACACATGCCGGGTCAGATTCACTGCCAGGGGAGCAAGCAAAGCAATGATAGGCGAGGGATGGAACGGTGAGACGGTGGGAGCTCCAATATATTATGGGTAACTTTCCGAGTTCTGCAACACCATTCTTCCCACAAGTTTACCCAACAGTGGCCACTTTTCAACCGGCATCTCTATTAAATGCGGCCAGCTAACCCACCCAAAAAGCCTTACTTCTGTATTGCCAAAATCTAAAATAACGATATTGAGTAATCTACTTGGCACAGTATTCACTCGCCACTAGCATCACCGCTCTACTAAAAAACTGGACCTACCTAAACATCGTCTAATGACTAACCAACTACCCTCTCGGTGCCAATTCCCAAATAACATATAAACTTCTACCTACTACAAAACAGCGGCATAGATAGCTCCTTCAGTGCATTACACATTTACATACTTGCCACTCGTCTTTGGCACCACAGGCGATTACTAACTTTGAAAAATATAGAAGACGCACCAAACACAGCACAGTACTTTTCAAAGGCCATGCAGAGCAGGTGGAGGAGTGGGCACTGATTCATGTTTGTCGACTCGTCCGAGTGGTTTCAAAGAAGTCGAACATGGGGAACACAAAATTTCAGAGCTGATTTTGAGGCAAGCTTTAGCTCCTTGATGAAAAAATTGTCCCTTAGTTCATAACATTTGTAACGGCTCTTATTCTTCCTAAGCAACTTGATTTAATTCAAAGTGACAGAACTCACGCCCATCTAGTTTTTCATAATCTGTTTTCTTTTAGAATATACACGCGCGCCGCAGGGTGCCGCATGCCGCAAGTATATTCCCACAGAAAACAGATAGTATAGCGGTCATTACTGTACTAATGATACCCCCCCCCCGGTGTTCGGCTATTCTGTAAGTACAATAGTGGGGGGCTTATACGAGTACGAACTTCAGTTAGCCCCCTTCCTAGGGCTAATCGGAAGTGCGAGGGGTTGAATACAGTGCATTCTGCATCAGGGACTATTGGTGCTTCCTCCTTCATAGATTCTTCTTGATAGAATTACAATAGTCATAATCGTCATCGTTCTCGCTTTCTCGCTTGCGACTAACAGATGAACACTGGGCTTAATTGCTCCTTTTTATACCAGAGTCGACGAGCAGTCTCCAGCTATTATGCGTCTTAGCTTCACAACCGGCCAGGGAGAGCACTTTATGTCCTCGTAGGAATGATGTAAATGGCCGGGCACGACCCCAACGGTTTCCTCGCCAACGGCCAACTAAGTACCCGTATTCGTGCCATGACATGCCAGTATGACATGCCATGACATGACAAGACCATCCAGATTTCAGCGAAGCCATTTCATTTTCGTTCGAGACCAAACAATAAGCGAGCTAACAAAGCAGTTCTGTAAAGTTCAGTTGGTTGATACTTATATTGCTCTTGCATTATGGACACTACAGGGGATATGTTCGCGCAATCAGATGAACATTGGAGAGGTGTCAGGTGATTGAACTGACGCAGAAGGCAGGTCAATAAAGTGTAGAACGCTGCCTGCAATGTTAGAAAGTAAGGCGAGAAAGGGAGAGGACACCGAGTCGACTGACACACGACACCCCGCCCCAGACTTTGCTCACGCCTCGCCTTGGATTAGGGTCAACTAGCTTGCAGGATTCAACTTTGCAGTGCAATACTACTTTGTTCATCGTCATGCGTTTTTGAGACACGCCACAAGTAAGTGAGTAATCCCAGCCCAGATTTTCAGTTTACAATAGTCAGTCGTGAGAGAAAAGATTGACTAGTCTTACAGAACAAGCTTCTGCAAACTGTGAGGCCAGGTTCATCCTGTAACACCTGGCCAAAAAATCTTGGTCGGCAGAGATAAAAATACTAACATGAAGATATTCCTTTTCCACAGCTTTTCTACACGGATGCGTAATCAAATATGGAAATGAAACTTGTGCTGTTGGTGTTCTTGTTTGTGTGCATCCTCGCCGTGCTCGATGCGCAACGACGACCAAAGCCGCAACAGCAAGGACGCAAAACCACTCGGTCTTCGTGGCAGCAACGACGACGCGACCAAAATTCCCAGAAAAAATCAACTCAGCGGCGGCCTCAAAGCCAGCAGAAACCGACTCGTAAATCGAACCAGATGAAACAGCAAACTCGTCGTCCAGCAGCACAGTCGAGAAAACTTAATGACCAGAACTCACTTCAAAGAACCGGTCAGCAAAGTACAAAACGATCCATCAAAAAAAGTTGTGGTCCAGGCCGTGCCATGAATGATCTTTATTGGAAAATGCCAACCAAGAATTTCAGAGATTTCTACATTCAGTGCCACAATTTCACGGACAGCTGTAAACAGGTAAGCTAAAGAGGGAAAGCACATTCGTAAAACGCGATCGTGGGCAAGAAATAAATTTTCCAGACTTTTTGACAATTAGGAATTGCGTCCTTTCATAGTTCGCTTTTCTTGAGTGATAAACCACTTATCATGCGTGCTCATACACGAACACAGTCTCGGTACATGTATATTGAAAGCGACCCATGTGGCACGTTAATAAAAGGGATAGCTTCAGAGTCATGAGAAAAAAGCAATGTCACAAAAACAAAGAAGATCAGACCCAGCATGCTTCTGCATACTATACTACTGTATGAATGCATTGACAGGGTTTCTGGTGGATTTGACCCACACGAATCTTAATTCTTAAAACTTGCCAAGTGAAATTTTCGACCCATGATTTTATGTGCTCGGTAGTACCGGTATGTACCCCATGAGTGTATGGCGACGCAAAAATCAAAAATGTTTTTCACCTCCCCCCCATGGAAATACACGTAAAAACGTGTTGCTTGGGCGATATCGCCTATATCTCTCCAGCCTTTGGTCCTGGATTGATCTAAGACATACCAGAATGATCGCAAGATAATGAGCTCTCGAACGTTTTTTTTTATTTTACCCTAGGTCCCACCGTTCGTGAGATATTTCCGCCAAAAGTGAGAGTTCAAAATTTTACTTGCATACTTGAGCGAATAACTCGAAACAGAAAATCAGACTCCCCCCTCCCCCTGAAAATTTCACCATGTGTGCCCCTTGGTACTCGCTTTCAGAGAATGTACGGTATGTATGTTATATACTTTGCCTTTACATCTCAGGGTCAAAATCGCAAGAAACCGCTTAAATTTCTAGCTATGGTTTTATTTCACGATCTGTCGTTTTCGATCGCAGGCTGATATCGACACCAGACCTAGCCTATCTCGTAGAGCAGAAAAAATGCTACAGAACGAGTTCTTTCCCATCTTCAGGAGCCACAAAGAATCGCGTACAGGCCGTGTATTTCTAAAGTGTACCTTTCCTACAGTGGTGTGGCCTGCGACTTTTTGCGACTGCAACGAAAATGTGTGTGCTGTCGCAGACCCTCACAAACAGTCGCGGACGCGCCTCAAGCTGGAATTATCACACTTTTTGGCGGGAACGTCTCACGAACGGTGGGACCTAGGGAAAATTTTTAAAAAGCATTTGATAGCTCATCATCTTGCGATCATTCTGGTATATCTAATGTAGATCATTCTAGGACCACAGATTGGGAAGATGTGAGCGATATCGCCTAAGCAACACGTTTTTACGTGTATTCCATGAGTGTAGGCGACGTGTATTCCATGAGTGTAGGCGACGTGTATTCCATGAGTGTAGGCGACGTGTATTCCATGAGTGTAGGCGACGTGTATTCCATGAGTGTAGGCGACGTGTATTCCATGAGTGTAGGCGACGTGTATTCCATGAGTGTAGGCGACGTGTATTCCATGAGTGTAGGCGACGTGTATTCCATGAGTGCAGGGTGACTTTTGCGTCACCCTACACTCATGGGGTACATATTACACCACAAAAAATCATGGAGTCAAAATTTTTAATGGCAAGCAAGGTCTCGGTTGACCCTTTCAGAAACCCTGTTCTAAAGCAGTGAGGGAGGCATTGAGGGAAACATTCCAAATCACAGACATGGCCATTGTATTTCAAAACTTAATTCTCCAACTCCTTTTGAACATGAGGCTTCTTCTAGTAACCTCTTTCACTCGGCGCTAACGTAGCAAGGTCTGACAAACCATCGTAATATTGTACAGATGTGGCAAGTTCTCTCTATGATTGGACAATAACCTCTTCAAAATATTTTCATTTATACAGTAGGAGTTCTCCTCATCGGCAGAAGTACTGTAAGCTTGTCTGGTGCGCAGTCGTGCACAGGACACGCAGATGCATGTACTATCCGTTTGTTTGGGAATGTACACGCGGCACTTTGCGGCAACGTGCAGGGCGTGTATATTCTCAAAGAAAAAAGGATATATGCTCAACGAGCGCGAGGTCAAGAAGGATCTCCTTGATTAACAGATACAGTAAATACGAAGTTTATTTTTAGAAGTGCGAATACAACACGGAATGCACTGTGAAATACTACGGAGAGAACTTATTTGTGCGGGGAATCTTTGTGGTCTATGACCACATAGAAGAAAAGCAGGTCTCGTAAGTTTTAATGCAATTTGAACGGCGAGCATTGTTTTCACAGCGTGTTTAGCTCCCTTTTCATGTGCTGCAATACAACGGAGGCTCCTAAAAGGTCGTGCGTCAATGTGCTGAAACAGAAAGAAGCGACGCCGCTCAATGCCCGCTTCCCACTTTCATTTCGCGCAGCCAAAAGTAACTATGGCAAAAATTTAAGCATGTGAGTTGGTGCTGCCAAACGCCTTGTGCTCACATTTCTCTGAGAATGGCACGATTTGTTCAATATTATTTAGAGATAAAGAGGTGATCTCGTTGGAGCTGTGCACTTACTTCGACATCAAAAAGAAAAACCGAACTATTTGCCCACTTATGGTCGCTGCTATGAACTCAGTGCCGACTGTCAACAACGCCATCGATGCGCATATTCTTCAAATAATAGCAGCGAGCGTAGTAGGGGGACTAGCGGGGCTGGCACTTATTACACGTGATCCTGACGTATGCAGACCAGAAAAATTTGCTGATCACGCGGACACAGATACCTATATCTTAACGTGCTATGGACCCCAGCAAACTTTTTTCGATGTGACACCAGACAAATGCTGTGGAATATGCAGCCGCCCATCGTACACTGGTTACTCGTGTACATGGGCCACTGGCTTTGCGTCCTACAAATTGTACCCGCCATCGAATTACCGCCCTGTGTGTACGACCTGCCCAGATGCTCGTGAGCCGCCAAGTATCGAGCCTGGAGTGATCCTGTGGCATCCAATAAACGGTAATCCGTTCCGAGGAAAGTAAAAATAACCCAAGGCGGTGGAATATTCAGTCATCGCCTGCCTCTGCTTGATTTCTTTTGAGCGAATGCTGATGGATGTGAGTTTATAAAAAATTGGGGTTTTGAGATGTCAACTTATTAGGGTATAACGTGGGCTATATAACTTGCAATCACAACGGAAAACGCATCAGTAGTTTTGGTTTATCAAAAACCCCGAGCAATTTGTCGCAAGTCTGCAATTATATACCACAAATGCAGTTATTCACGAACATGATGCCCAGGAGTTAAATACTTATGCAGAGAGCGTGTTGCAGTTTGTGTGACAGCTGCATACCCCAAATTTCTACAACGTCATCAAACCCTAATTTTAAGTTTTATACATGACACGATACAATTCTGTATTTATATGCATTTCACGTGACAGCTTTCACCCCTGGCAGAAATAAATGAAGGTGATAATTCGAAACAGCGGAGAAAAGTGAGCACGCCAAATATGCAGCCTTACTTACAGTATGGAAAAACTCGTCAAGCAAGGCGGCTAAAAAATGTTGACGGTTGAAGGTTTCTTCCATTTTTTGTTTGGTGGCGCCCGCAATGCCCCAGCTCCCCACGGGTGGCGTTTCTGGCACGAATAAGGACCAAACAGCTGTTCTAGATCCGATCAACAAGACCTGAATTGGCCAGCTCCATGAAAGACCTATAAACCATCAGTTGTGCTTCTCTTCCTCTGCGCAGGTAGCGTAGTTCTGTGGGAAAAATCGATTCTCAGCATATTTTTTCGAATTTACCGCTAGTTGCTTCGTACCTGCGCATCACAATACAGTTTCGCGGTGCGTCAAAAAGTCCAGGTTGACGCTTTATAGTCCAGGTTGACTTCTGATAGTGATATCTGAAATGATGCCAGAAATAGCTACTCTAGCCAGAAATTTTAAAATTTTCGCCTCTGGCGCGGTCCCCCGCCCCGAACCCCACCGCCTCGCTGCTCCGCATGCAATTCCAGCAGATTTTATAATGCGCTCCAGCTTGAATTACCCAATATATATATGGTATGTATCATAACGCTGCCCACACGCGCGCGCCCGCACACACACTTACACACACCCAGTGACGTTGTTTCTGTTAGCCGTGGTGTTTTCAGTTAACCGTTTTTTTATGTGCGAACTTGCTTTTGTTAGTGCCTGCTCTCTCAAGGCAGCTTCCCTGTGCGTATCTCCACTCGAGGGCATCCTGTGTCAGCATTAGCATCCTGACAGTAAGGTGCTCGCTGTTAACTGCTATGCAGTCGACCTTTAATAATTGCAACAAGTCCCCACTCCCTGATTTTTAAGCTTTATGTTTTACGAGTACAGCCTTGGATAACTGCAACTTTGTCTAATGGCAACTCACTTTGACGTCCGGAGCGGCTGTAATTATCCAAGGTCGACTGCACATTCCCTGTAAAAGTACTGCAGCCTTTAGGAAGGGTTTGCTGAGTCGACTGTCTGGAAAGAGGGAGGGAGGAGCAGTCTGGATATACACCGTATGGCCCCAACAGTTATCCCATAATGGGGTGGAATGAATTTGTTTCTGTGTACACTCATGCAAAATCACTGCAGCATGCAACGAGCGCTTCTATTAAACAGTTTGCTAGGGGCATCTCGGACGCTGCCGCTGCCGCCGCCGCAGAAAATGCAGCAGGCATTGCTTCACCGTCACAAGGAGTGGATTCAAGCGGCCGCAGTGGTGCAGCGGTTCGGCATTCGTCTCTTCGTATTGCTTGGGAGCGAGTGGCTGGACTCGTCCCGGGTTCGATCCCCGGTGATGGAGGTCGGTTAGACCTTGCACGCCAGGCCGAGGGTGACTCATCCGGTACCGTCGAGGTGCTCCGAGTGAAGAGACGGATGCCAAACAAGGAGACAATCTCGGCTGTCCAACACTAATAGGGTTAAGAGCCCCCCCCCCGCCATTTTCCCATATAGTGGGTTTCCTTGTGAAGACATGCAGAGGGGCCCTGCTGTGTGTGCTGGTCACCGCACAGCCTTGGTTTGACTGCTGGCCGGGCCTTGCGATTAGGCAAAAACGGGCGAAAGCCCACAGAAATTATATAAAACATCACAGTGTTCCATATGTGACGCTTTTGCTATGAGTAACGATCAAGGAATAAATTGGTGCATGTCAGTCCATCTCATTTCTGTGCAAAAGCTACGATATTTCTCAGTAGTACGATCCAAAAAACCTAGGTACTAGCACTTTTGTCTTTGCCCCACCACGAAAAACCCACTAGCATCGAAGTCGGACGCGTTCAGCAAAGACGAACTATTTTCTAGATCATGGCAGACGATAAGGAGGTACCAATCGCTCATTATATGCACTTGCCGTACATCGAAAAAGCATGTTTGTTAGCAGCCTTCACGGTGCGCTAATCCGGCGCAGACGGCTGGTCGTCAGCTGTTTGCTCACTTTCTTGTCGACAAAACGACCTACCACATCCTGCCGACCCCACCAGCTGTTGAACGGGCACCAGAAGAGTGCGAGTCCTACACCGCCAAATTGCTAGACTAGATGCTCAATAGCGTTAAACTACACAAATGCTTCAGCTGGTGTAGAAATTTTTCACGTCTTGAGCAAATTCCAAAGAACCAATTTTGAAGAAACGTTTTTTCATAATATTTCTTGGAAATTTCATTGCCAACAGAACCTTATGTCAATCAAAATGAAATGTCCAGAATGAATGCTGATTGCTATCAAGATAAAGGGGGCAGGTAAGAAGTTGTTTTTGGCACACCCTGGATAGAAATGATTTTTTCGTTTTTGCGCACCCTCTTCGTTGTGACTGTGTACTCTGACTACAGTGCGTTTTTTAATCATCGCATTGCTGTATGTATTCCTCTGCAGTTGCAGTCACTTTGCCTCTCAAATCCCGCCGATAACAAAACCGGCGGGAATTCAAAAAACCACAAGCCTTCCGTCTTTTTGCGTTCAAGAAACTTAGCATTTTTCAGTGAGTAAATTTAAAGCGGCGTCAAATCCCCGATGCCAGATTCCTGCGTAGCGTGATTGTGTTCATTTAGTTTCCCATGGTGCCGATAACAAACGCACGTCTCTCTATTTCTTTTCTCTAAAAACGGACTCTGCTGTCCGCCGCTCCTCTCGAAACGCCAACGATGCTCGTCGGCTTTTCTAATGTGGAAGCAGCTTGCACGTTGAGGTGCACCTGCTGCGAGGCGAGTACGAATAGGTTACATAGTATTCGTTTTCTTTGCCCGCGAGACGCTACGGCCAACTTGACATGATACATTGGTCAAAGACGAGGCCAGGCCGAGCGAGAGCAAGAAAGATTCAAATTGAGGAGAAAACGGACGGATACTAGACGATAGCTGGGTGTAGAGGTCTAGTCAGGGGGTACGAAGGACGGAAGAAACCCGGCGCCAATCCTTTTGGTCTTAAAGCTGCAGGCCTCCTCGGCAACGCCTCGTCGAGTTTCAATCCATCAAACGGGCCGTCATCGGAAAAGCGGCCGTCTATGTCCCTCAGGTTTTGCCCCTTTATCTTCTTCCCCCTTCTCCTAAACAGATACTCTATAAGCCGCCGCATGGCTCCTCGTCGCCATCGCTCGCCTCCCATTCTAAGCTGCTCACGTGCCCATCAGATTTGCAAGCAGCCCCTCGAATGAGGATTTGCTATATGAGCCCGTATCAGCTTCCATCCTCCATTTGCCACATCCTCTTCTTCGCAGGTCCAGTGGACAAAGAGGGGGCTTTTTACGATATCCGAAACCGAGGATGCTTGTGGACTTTTTGTCTTCGAGCCCGCCAACAGTAATCTCCTCCGAGCCACCCCCTCGCCGACCCCCACCCCGAGTGTAATAAGGTTTGGCATTGGAGTGCGTCGAGGGAGAACCTGGATGGAAAATGGCCGCCATCATCGATTCGTGCGGGCCAAGGCGGTGGACAAGGATACTCGAGACGGGCAGGGCGTGGAGGTTGAGACGTTAGCTGTTTCGAGCGGCAATAATGAAATTAACATTCAACGAGCCCGCTTTCTTCCATTTTCCGCAAGACAAGGCCGACACCCTTTTCCCCCACTTTGTCTATATTGGAGTATATTTCTCAAATGCCTTACCCTATCCTTTCCCTTTTCCCTAGCTCTAGTATCGAAGCCTTAGAAAAGGGGGCATTAGTTTCCATAAAAGGCGAATGCGCGCCAATTTCCATCTAGACCTCATTTTTCAATGCCCTTATCTTATCTCAGGCAATATATTGCATCTTCTTAGAAACCAGGCCGCGCTGCAACGCAAAGACGGTCAAAGCAGCTGGCGTATTTAATTGATACGGCTGACTAGCTTAGGCCAGTTCAAAGCTGGCGGAAGCATAGAAAATCGGCCAGCCTCGGCTTCCAACTAGCTGATGAAAGTCAACCGATTCGTTTTTCTTCGTTGTCCCGATCCAAGCAGGCCATGATGACGTGACGAAAAGCCGACGAAGCGATGGTGGCCGAGTCGATTCTTGTTTCCAAGACGAACGAGGCAAGAATAAAGAATAAGGACTCGACTGGCTCCGAAACCATATGAACAAATTTTTAATTCATGTTCGTGAGGGATCATACGAATGAGGACCTAATGACCAGAGGACTTACAGTCCGGCCTCCCCGCACATATATCGAATTGAAAGCCTATCGATCGCCCGCTGAGCATTATAGAAAACGCTCCATCGAATAATGCCTAGCGCCAAACAAGCCCTCAGTCGGCTCGGTCGTAGTCAAGATGGGTTATTATGATGATTATTATTATTAGCCTCTCTGGCCCCGGCTAACTGAGAACGTCCTCGGCTCACACCACATCGTCCACTTCATTCAAAAAAACAGCCGTTTTCCAGTTCGTTCCTTCTTCAAAACCAGCGTCGAGATAACATTTCGTGTTGGTTTTGCCCCAGATGACGCTAAGAAGAAAGCGAGGATAAAAGTTTGAATGTTCTAGAAAACTAATTTGCCACTGTCACTGTCGTTATCAATTATTCATGGACACGAATCGATAATCAGCCAGTCCTATATCCTTTGCTTCAACGCTCGACCGCCTCAACGAGTCGGACAGCCGAGGTCCCCAAGTCCCCAGTCGGGTGTAAAATAGAATATATATGAGCATATTCTGCCATTTTTTTACAACGCCATCTTGTATGTAAGCAGGAAAATGCGGAAATTATCGATCAAAACTTCTTTGGCCCCTCTCCATCTCAATTTGTTTGATCGTGACCTCGGATTGACACTGAGTTAGTTTGTACGTGATATCGGAATATTGAGTTGAAGATTACTGGAAAAGGTAAGATATAAATTCATTTTCGAATCAATCTTATCTTTTTCTTTCCATAATATCGTCTACTTTCTATACGCAAATTTATCATGCACGAAAGCATTTTTCTCCCGCGTTCATTCGTGCGCGTAAACTCGAATCGAGCCTCTCAATTCCCCACGCCTGTTTCCTTTCATTTTCTTTCTTGGACCTTCTTAGTTAGACTATGGACAACGAAGAGCTAATTACGTTTTACTTTTCCGCCCAGCTTCCCTCCTTTGACCAAATGCATCGACCTCGTTTCCTATGTCGCTTGCACACATTGCCAGGGTCTGCTCGTCATTTTCTTAGCCCTGTAATTATAGAGAAAGTGTTTACCCCTTGTCTTGTTACTTTTTCTTTCTTTTTCCGAGTGCCTAGTCGTGACCAGGGAATAAATTATTACAGGCTAAATTTTTGTTTCAGGAGGGTTTCTTCGCGCAAAAGAGGTTTCTTTTTCGCTCTTTCATGAAAATTTGCACCTTCCAATCCTTGACAAAAATATATTTTCTGCGGTTTCGGACAAGACAAAACTTGATAAGGTATAAAACGTTTAAGTTAATTCAAGGGTTAAAAATAAAATTTTCGCATACTTTTCGTCTTTTCGATATTGTTCTATTTTAAGCGCGAGAATTTTGATAGGCAGTGCCAAAAATATTTCTCTCGTGTTCTTGTGCGAGTATTTTTTAAATTCCCGCAATTTATGATGACTTTTTCGATTGTAAAAAGGAGCGATGAAAATTTGTGAATCACTCATTTCTACAGCAGGGTCATTTTTTTCACTGATCCTAGCGAATTTGCCCCAAACTCCCACTGACTGTCGCTCTGGCCTGCTGGTTGCTGGTCCTGTCATTCTCTCCCAGGTGGCCTGTCAAAAATCAGGTTCAAAAATCTCGTCAAAGTTTAGGAATCTGCACGCCATGCAGTTTTTTTCTTATTTTTGCCACTCGGAAATTTCGATTGAGAGTCCAAAATCATCGCTCAAAATAGATTTGAGCCCAGTCCTACAATTGGGCTGAGGAAACATAATAGTTGCATTTTTTTGGAAAACTTGTACTCGCAAGATAAATCAAATTTTAAGCCATTTGAACCAATTTTTTTCGGTTCGGCTGCTTTTGGAGAAATTCACCTAGTATTAACCCTTTCACTCTCGTGATGGGGCCCTGACTACAATCGACGTAGCATAACCGGAGGCTACAGAGAACTCTTATATTTTTTCATCAAAAATGCTGTGGAGTCAACTTCTGCAGCTGTGTTTAAGAAATAATTGATGCTCTCGCGTCAGAATCAAGTATCGATTTTTTAAAACGGCAGGTATATCTAACTGCAAGGATGTTTATCACGTTACGTTGATATAATTTTAATGTGCCCCATAAGAGAAATATATAACGGTTTTATAACTGATCATTAAACCATAAAGGCCTTATATAGAGGGTATATTTAATCCGATCACCATGGCTCTCGTCAATAATTTTATATGACTGTATCCTGTCATAAAATTTATGAGTAGTTTTATTGTTATAAGCTCGGAAATCTTTATGCGTGCTTCATCTATCGACTGTCTCCTTTGTGCGAGAACTGTTTCAGTGCACCTTTTGATAATTATATATAATTATACAATATTCTTGATTTTTAGATTGTCCCGCAGTGATAGGCGCCGTTCTGATTGCCAGACTTATTCCTTAGCACAATTATTCTGTGCCCAAAAGTCTATTCTTTTCACAATTGCTCCAATCTTGAAATCATGAATATTTTGTATCAAATATTCGGGCGACCCTCGCCATCACATTTTTCAAATTTGTGGGCTCTATTTCTTAGTTTATTAATATTTATGCATTTCATCGACTCTGCTTCATCCTCCAATCTGCATCTAGCCGTAGTATTCGTGACGCTCATTCCCAGTCCGTGTTTTGGTCAAGTGCCGGGAGGTTCGTGGGACGATCCATTCAATGGACGATACAGGCGTCAGAACGGGCCGACATCGGATTCCGGCTCGTCCTCGTCCAATTCCCTGGTCGCCTACGGCGCTAATAAAGTCATGGGCGACTGTGTTAGTCGAGAGGACGATACGTTATGCGATCCCACGCAAGGTGGTGTGTGCCGCAATCAGACTTGTGTCAGTGCGTGTTCCAGTTCGACGAGATATTCTCCACGATTGCAGCCGTGCGTATGCGCATCGGAGGACGATTCATTTTGTTATTTATGCTGTGGCTCATCGAATCAAGTGTGTGCACCCGCTCACGAATATCATATTTATAAACCAAATGGTGAATATTGGGAGCGGCAAGTGTGCGGACGCTGTCGCATGTACCCCAATGGGGTCTCGTGCGATGAACGCAATCCCAAACGCGTGTGCCACAATGGCAAGTGCGTTTCGAGTGTTTGTCACGGCAAGGCGGAAGGCGCGTTATGCACATTGGATTTGTCACGACTGTGCGTCGATGACGAATGCCGTGATCCGTGCAAGGAACACGATCCTATGCTAAGAATGTGCGATTGCGATACTCATCCCGAGGACAGGTGCGAATTGTGTTGCCATCATGCAAAAACAAAAAGGTGTGAAAATGCCTATCAGAAATATAAAATTAAGAATAAGGATGGACGAATGATTCTTCGAGTTGGACTGAGTTGCCGACGAGGACTGACTTGCAATAAATACGGCATATGTGCCGCATGTTCCAGTCGCGCATCGACGTTCTTACTTATGCTAGCATTTCTGCTTCATAGATTGTATCTGGCGCGGTGTAGTTTGATGCTTCGAATTTAGACGATTCTTTTTGCAGAGAGCTGCATATTGCCTATGGACAGTCGTGTCTCATTTTGTACTGAATCTTCATGTTGCTTTGCATTGTGTCTGTGAATATAATGGCGGCCAATTTTGAAGTGTGACTGCGCGGGAACCTCGTGAGGAAATATCCAGGCGGCACTACTCAAATAGATGCACTATACTGTACTGTACGTGTCCAAATGGGACCAGTTCGACCCAATCACAAACTCACTAACGCAAAATTCAAGCAAGCCTAATGGATTTCAATTTGGCTTTTGGGCCGCACAACGAGGCCAATGTCGATCTTGCAATCGGCAGACTTTAAGGTACAACAAATATGCCCATGAGCTTATTCCAGAAAATAAGACCAAAAATCCAGGAAGTAAACCTTATTACCTGCTCTGGAATCGTTTAACCAATGTGTACTGTGCTCTTTTACACCAACACTGTCCACTGATCAAAATCTGCATGCTCACATGGCCCGAGTGGCCGAGTGAGGGTTAGCAAGATCTGGCCAAAACTTGTCAGTACTTCAGCAGGATGGAAAATGCGAGTGTTGAGTCAGGTAGGTACTGCGTAGGTGGTGAAGGTAGGAACGAAAACAAGCACTGTAAGACAGTATCTTACATCCCCAGCTCCCCCCCCCCCCCTACCACCCGCCTTTGTTTTCTTCTACCCGTCGGGGCCCAGTTAAATTTTTATGCGCTCTTCACTTTGTCCCCATGGTCTCCCAGCAACACGCTGCGGCAATAATAGGCCCGAAGCCTCTATGTAGCAGCATCCGGGCGCCCATCTTTCTTGAAAACCCGGTCTAGGAGCCTGATACTGTACGAAAGGGACAAATTTGAGGAAGGCAAGATGGTTCTTCCATCGGATAGAAAGTCTGGCTAATTGTTTCTCCGCACCAGACCTGCCATCCTCGAACCATGCTATGCGTTCATTAGTCATTTTGAGCACTTTTTTGACCACTGGCATAAGCCAGCAAGAGCGAATTACATGCAAAACGCGACAGCATTCCATAGTGCTACGCTTGATTCATACACCCACGGTTACTCCGCTTTTCCCAGATCATGATCCTCATAAAACAAATCTTATCGTTATGTCGGAATAAGATTTTGCTTTATTTTCGTTCACTCAGCGCAGAATATTTCAAAGTGTCTACCGACAGATGGCGCACCTGCAGCTAAGAGCTGTCGGCTTGATGTTTCAATAAGAGGCATATTGAAAAGGAGTCTTCTACAATATGCATCAGGGGAACGCTCGATCTCGAGGACCCCAGTTTGGTGCCCAAGGAGTAGTATCATTCGGCACATTCGACATAACTTTTTCTGAGCAGTATCCTCATTCAGCAATAAAATAATGATTTGTGCGTAATAGGCGGGGAGATACTTATCTAACTTGAACAGTGCACTGGTTTGAACAAGTCTGCCTCTCCTAAGCCAGGGCCAGGCCCAGGCATGAGGTAAAAGAGCGAGTCTGTGGTCGAGTGACTGGTTTGGTTAGCAAGCATCGACTGAGGACTGAACTGCTCTGTGAGCACTTCGGCCCACGGTCTGTCAGACCCCGTTTACTGCCACTACCCAAACATGGGAGTCTAACCATACGGCCGTATGGTGTGGCTGGCTCATAACTCAACGTAAGTGTCGTGGCCTATTGTATGCTGGATCAGTCCTGTGGCTTGAGTCTTTCCCTGGCGAACTCGGGGTTTGCTCTACAGAACAAGCCAAGGATTTCACTTTTCATCGGCATAGAATTCAGGCTGACCGAAGTCTTCTTCAACCTCAACATCCCATAAGCGCACAAATTTCATGTCGCTTACAAGGGAGTATCGCCAACCGAACTTTGCAAAACCAATAATTGCAATTGTTCCTTAGTGCAAAAGAAAGCTCCGCACAAAATATTACGGGCGTTTGCCAACTGGTCAGCAATGGTCAGCGTCTATAGTCCCGCTGATATTTGAATTTGCGTGGTAATGGAGCCGAGCGTTGAGAAAAACACGCGGGGTTCCAAACTCGATTTTTGGGTTGCATGCTTCGGGGCTTGGGTTTGGGGTTTTTGTTAAAAAAACCAAAAAAAACAGAGTTAAAAATATTCACTGGATTTCGGGCGCTGACCACTGCAGACCAATGGTCATACGCATATATTTTGCACAGAGCTCTCTTTTGCATCTAGGAACAGATTACAATTTTTGGTTTTGAAAAGTTCTACTTGACGGTTCGCGATGTTCCCTTGTTAGCCCAGCTTAAAGTTGCACTTTACAACACAATTAAATTAAGAAAATAAGAGTGTCCACTACCAAATTTGATCCCAATTCTGCTGCGACATCTTTAATTTCTGCTCGGGACTGACGCCATATGATGAATGGGACTGTATAAAACTCTGGAGCCTTGTAAAACCAACTTTTTATGATTCCCGTAACACTACATCAACAACACTATCCATTCATCAGCACGCGTGTGAGCTTAAGGTCATATTGTGACAAATTATGCCAAATTTTACAAAACCCAGGCTATGATAATCTTCCCATACCCTACTCGTGCATTATGCCAGATTCAACCAACACAACAAATCAATATCCAAATACTCAATTATGCAAACTTTATGCCTATTCACTCAATATTCTCAACAAATACTACCTCGAACTCACCCATTTCTAATCGCCTTTCTTCTCTTTTCCCTTCACATCCCCATTCTTCTTCGCATAGGCCTCTTCGGCCAACGTGGTCAGCATGTTGGCATTGGCTCGCCCCGTCTCCTGCACCAACTTCCTGAACGCACTCTCTTCCCTGCGTAATAACGCTGCGGGTGAGTCGAACTCGAGAATATGGCCGTCTTGCAAGAGCATAACTCGGTTGGCGTCCATGATCGTGTTCAGGCGATGAGCAATCGTCAGCACCGTACAGTCGCGGAACTGCTGTCTCAACGTTCGTTGGATCAGGGCGTCGGTGCTAAAATGCAAAATCCCATATTAAAATCGTCTCTCTCAAGATTAATGTAACCGCGTTTACACTTCCTCGTAACTGGGCAAGCTGATTTCAAGCCACTGAGGTCAACACAATGACTACATCTGACCTCTGCGATTCAAAAATTACAAATAGTCACATTTTCAAAAAATTTTTAAAAGGATGCAGATAATTAGCATCGACCTACAGTACGTGGGATTTTATTGCAACAGTTAACTAAGGGCCCAATTATGGTGGGCCGCTCCCCTGTCGTACGACAGCCGCATGTGTGCACCAAGATCGCGGAGTTACCTCCGACGGGCGACTTTTCTCGAAATTTTCAGTGATAATTTAATTTAATGTCAGCGACAATGTTGTAGAAAAAAATGTGCTCTCTCTAGCAGATAAAGTATAAATTTCGCGGCTTGATTTTTCGTTGTCAGTTTTCAGCGAAATAGAGGAAAAACCTGTTATAAAACTTACTAAAAACAGTAGAAGCAAAACAATGCCACCAAGCAATAAAGCATATTTCTCTCTACAAGATTGTCGCTCATATAAACTTCCAAGGGAACATCGCCAACCGTTAAGTCGAATTTTGGAAAACCAAAAATTGCGACATGTTCCTTGGTGCAAAAGAAAGCTCTGTGCAAAATATTGGAGGCGTCTGGCCAACTTGTCAGTTCTGGTCAGCGCGAAGAGTACAGTGAAATTTTCAAATTCTGCGGAGTTTTTTGGTTTTTTTAGAATAAAACCCCAAACCCGAGTGTTGGAAGCTTAAACTGAAACGCCGAACCCAAAAATCTAGTTTGAAAAGAATTTTGCGCGTTTTCTCAACGCTCAGCTCCGTTAACAAACAAAAACTCGGGACTTTAGACGGTGACCACTGCTGACCAGCTGGCCAGACGCCTCTAATATTTTGCACGTAGCTCTCTTTTGCATCTAGGAACAGATTACAATTTTTGGTTTCTCAAAGTTCGACTTAACGGTTGGCGATGTTCCCTTGTTAGATTATCACTGAAAATTTCGAGAAAAATTGGCCAGAAGAGGCGAAGGCACAAAAACGCATTTCGGCAGGCGTGTGTGCACCCGACTTCAGTCAGGCGCTAATAACCACTCAATCCTGCAACCAATACCCCACTTACTGTAGATCCACATTAGCCGTGGCCTCATCGATGACCAAAATCTTATTGCGACGTAACAAAGCCCGAGCCAAGCAAACCAGCTGACGTTGGCCAATGCTCAGATTGGCCCCTCCCTCCTGCATCGATGTCGACAGTCTTTTCGGCATCTCGTTCACAGCTCCTTTCAATTCCACCTGAAAATCAACCCAGGCTTAAATTTTCCTCGGGCACTCTCCCCCCAAATGCACTCCTCACCTGCTCCAAAGCTGTCCAAATCTGATAATCAGTGAATTCACCAAACGGATCAAGATTCTCGCGTAGTGTTCCAATGAACAAAACTGGATCCTGAAAAAGTTATTCAAATTCAGATTAGCAGCTAGTCGATTAAGAAATCGAAACACAATCGATTGATCAGAGGGCAGAGAAAGGCTTACCTGAGGGATGATTGAAAGTCGTTTACGCAAATCACGAAGATCGACAGTTTTAATATTCCGTTTATCGATCGATATAACACCACTTGGTTCCGATAAACGAAACAAGGCATTCAAAAGTGAACTTTTCCCAGCTCCAGTACGACCAACAATGCCGATCTGAAATTCAAAGCACAAAAATTGATCGCGATTTCCTTTATTCAGGGATCAAAAAAATCTTAACATCAATGTTGACCAGAAGTTCGTCCACCTGGGTTCATACACAGGCCAGGGGCACATGTGAGCAGGACCCACCTCAACGCCAAATCAGACAGTCTCATTTTCGATTGCTCACCTTTTCAGCCGGCTTAATCACGAAATTAATATCGTGCAGCACAATCGGGCCATCCTCGCCGTATTTCATTGAAACGTGATCGAATACGATTTCCCCTTTCTCAGGCCAGCTATCGGGCAATTTTGCCGAGCCTTCGATCCTCTGCTTCTCGCGCACATTCAATCCAGCTTCAGGTGGCAACCGACTGTATTCCAGGATCCGCTCCACGCAAACCATCTGCAAACACAACCAATAAACTTTGTCTTCCTACGCCCCCCCCGTACCCGTCCCCACTCAAAACCCAGCAACGCAATGCACCATCCGAATATGCACAGAAGAAAAGCGTGTAAGAAATTAGAAGCGTGATTAAAACCCAAGAAAAGTTGCAAAGCGCCCTAAGCCAACCCCAGTTATGAAAAGCATAAAGAAATCTAAAAATAAACGATCAACCCACCGAATTCTCCATGGTCGATATCTGATTAACAAAGTGTGCCAGGGAGTGCGTCAACGAAATGCCATATAATAGGCTCAAGCCGACGCTGCCTGGCCCCAGGTCTAAAACTTTGTCCATTTAGAAACTAAATCTTTCAAGAAACATGACATCAACAACATCGACTAGTGCACACAGACGAGACGAGGTGCCACAGTCACACACAAGCAATGCAAGTGTCAGCCCCGCCAAGCCACACCGCGCCCATGCAAGGCCACAACACAACCCAGCTGGTCCATTGCGTTCCTCCCAAGTCTCCTCTTCACCCTTAGAAACAGAAACCAGTGTACCATGCTCTCCATTTCCGTGCTCTGACGAATAATCCATTGAAAGAAGCCCATCAAGGACATGGCGTAAAACAGTGACAAACCGACGGCACCACCGTTCGTACCTTTCTCTGCAAAAGAACCCAAGCTTCAATACCAAGCTAGCATGAACAGTCACGAGACGAGGACATACACAAACGAGCAATCACTCATCACGCACTTACCCGACGCCGTAAACACACACACAAAGGCTACCACTCCGATGAACGAGGCGCACAGCCAATCGATGAAGATGGCGAACCAACGACTGCTGCTCAAGAAGATGCTGAAGGCGGCCGAGTGAATGTTCTGCAAAAGAAAATATTAGCCCAGAACACGATCAGTCTTTATGAACACAGTTCGCTGTGCCTGATCTAGGCATGGACAGTTCACTCAAACTCAGCACCCCATCAAGGACATACATGCCCCACTGTCACGCAAACCCAATATTCCCCAGCCTCAACCAGCTCCCCAACTCACCTGGTATCGATGGAAATCCGCAATCACATACGCCGAAGCTCCGAATGCACGAATCGTCGTCAATCCGCTTAACGTGGCCGACACGTGCGAAAATATCGGACTTCTAGCTGAAATCCAAAAACCACCTCAAAACAGGCTCTATTCTCAACACATAGCTGCTTACTCGTGGCCTCCATTCGTTTCACAGATCGCGCCGTTTTCATATAGTAATATCGAACAGCCACGAAAGCCAACAACAACGGAATCGTGGGGACGAAAATCCACGGATTAATCACGCAAACAACCAAAATAATACCAAAGAAACTAATCAGGCCCTGAAACCAAACAATTAAAAATGCCTGCTGAGACAAAACAAGGGCTCATACTTGAATAAAATCAAATGTGACAAAGGCCAACAATTCTGAAAAAACAAGGTATTCAGTTAGGACCCAGCAACAAAACAATCATGCCCAACTTACCATCCATCGTGCCTGTATCCTTGGAGAATCTGTTAAGAATACGTCCTGAAAAGTAATGAAGCAATGTCAATCCCACACGTGGCGCATCAAGACATAAATCAGGAACGTGCCCAGCACAATTTATTCCTCGTTCCACTGCATATCTCGCAAGCGCTAGTTTTCAATCCCTCCTGCAGAGACTCTGACTGACTGTATGTGTGAGCGCAAAATTTCCCATGCAACTCGAGCTGCCTCCGCACACATGTGCTGCTCTCATACTTGATAGTGCACTACATTTGCGATGCATCCCCGCGCTGCCTTAGACCCAAGCGTAACCACCATTCTTGGGTGGTGAGGGAAAGCATCAGACCAGCTGGTTTCATGTTTCAGTCTCCTTTTCAGTTCTCCTACGCAAAGGATTTTCCCCCAAAATACTCTTCTGTCTGCCACCCCCAGCGAACAAACGAATGGCCCGAACCACTCACCGATGGGATTGCGATCGAAAAAGATGACGGGCGTGCGAATAACAGCTCGAAACATTCTCGAGTGCAGGGTGAACGACGATCGGGTCAGCATGTGTCGAAATATCAACGATCTGACCAAACTGAACAAAAGCAGCGCCACTGTCAGACCAGCATAGATCTTGAGGCAGTCGTCCGAAGTCAGCTCATTGATGCCAGGAATCCAAAACTTGGGCGCCGTCACATTCGCCAATTGGTTGACTGGCTGTGCCACATTTGTCGTCGAAGACTCGTTGCTTGTCGAAGTCGTCGTATTGCCGGCGGCTGTACGTTTTAACCGATCTTCGTACTCCGCTTGAGTGGTCCTGCAACCACGACAGACAAAACTGCATTAATTGCATAATATAGACTGCGGGCACTGACTGCGCCCTCCACGTATGGGCATGAGGGTCGCACGTCAAAACCCTCACCATCGCTCGTTCCTCTACAGCCTATTGCTCGAACTTTACTTTTATGCAGACAGTCACGAAATTAAAAATTGAAAATGGCGGGTAATTCACATGCAATATCCCCATGTATGCCGTTCCAACCAAAGAATCACCCCAGCAACCATCAAACAGGCGGTCTTACCAAATATTCAACCACCAATCACTGAAATTGAATAGCGCCTGAACGAAAAAGCAGAACAGCAGCAGGAATACGACCACACAGAAATTGGCCATGGCACTAAAATATTCGTAATAGACTCGCAAAGTGACGGCGCCAGTCGATCTGTCCTCGTCCTGCTGAGGCAACGTGACTTCGGCCTGTAACAGCACACCATCAACACACTAGCACTTCAAGCGCGACAGCCACTCACCCCTTGCAATGACCACATCGATTCCGAAAACGACTTGGCCGCATCCTCATCGTCCTCGATCACTTGGGTCAACTCGCCATCGCCCTTCAACAATTTCTCCATCTCACCACTTCGCCTCGCCCCTTCCAAACTGGCTGACGTTCTCGACACAGCCTTTCGGTACGATTCGAAATCAGTTCCCGATCGATCTAATTCTTCATTCGAGCCGCTTTTCGGTGACACGAAATCTAATTTCGGCACAGCCTCTATTCCTGGTTTCGGCGACGACGTAACAGGCGAAAGTTGACGACCCCCGAGAGTAGGCGATGGGGGCTGCTGCTGAACAGAATTCTGCCTCGATGCACTTTTCAAATGCGGATGCGACGTTTTCCGAGGATGCGGCGTGGTCGTCGAAGTCGGCGACGACACACTCTCTCGACGCTTGTACGAATCTTCGCACTCTTGTAGAATCGACGTGAACTCGTCGCCCAATGCTTGCAATTCTTTGTAAGTACCCGACGCTACCACTTTGCCCTGAAAAGGAAAGTGAAACTTCATGAGGGCGCGCCCACAAACATCTGCGTGGCATGCACTTATCACACACCCAACGACCGAGCTAAAAAAACCACCAAGGCACACAAAACGCAAAACTCACCCCACGAACCACCAATATGTTATCAGCTGAGGCCAAATACTGCAACTGGTGTGTGACCAAGACTCGAGGTTTGTCTTTCAAATGTTGTAAAATGCATCTGAAAAGTGCACAATATTAAACCGTTATCCCAACGACCACAAGAGCACAATACCTTTCGAATATGAACCGACCAACGGTGCTATCGACCGCGCTCAACGGATCGTCCAATAAGTAGATGTCGGCATCGCTGTATACTGCTCTGAAAAAACAAATTTCAACACCTCTGGCAATGTCCACGTACTTCAGGCGCTATCTAACAGGATATTACTGACAACTGAACACTCACGTCACTGCTATCCCCCCCCCCCCCACTTACAGGTCATCTAACAGGGCACCCTCGGGCTACACGCACAGTCCAGTCGTGTGCCCAGGCACATGGGCAACCGCCCCTCCCCCGAGCTTCTTCGCAAGAAAGCAGTAAGAGAAGCAATTGCACTTTTGACCCCAAGACTTTTATCAAGGTCCAAAGAAAATAAAGGAACTAGCTCGAGGGCACTTATAATTGCTTCAGGTATCATCAAAACAGGATGATGATTAGCCTAGTTATCATGAGTGTCATGAAAACAGGAAACCATTTAGGCTGTATTATCGTAGCAAGGAGTGAAGTTCCTACCAAATTAGCGTTCGTTCGGGATCACTTTTTTCGGGATTGAAATTTTTATAGTGTTATTTTTTCACTTTTACTTCGATGTAGGTAACCTACAACCCGCCCCAAGTAGCCAGCAAGTGTAGGCAAAAAAAAAAAAAAAAATTTTCTCCCCTCTCTCTTCTATAGGGGGGAATTAAATAGGTTTAATAAATTTGGTTTTTCATTTTTTTTTTTAATAGTCCTGAGGTAATTACCAAACTTATCTAAATCTAATATCTACTTTTATTCAATATTCCGATATCGATTCTAGAGTGTACTTCGTCTTTAAAAGCCCTTAGCCCGCGAATTTCAGTCCTCCAAGGCGAACAGCTCTTCATCCAACATACCCCGACCGACTCACCTGGCCAAGTTGACCCTCGCTTTTTGGCCACCGCTCAAGCCGACGCCTTTGTCGCCGATAATGGTCAAGTCTCCATTCGGCATAGCCTCCACATCCTGCACAGAAAACAGATAACTGCATAGTACTCTCCCCAAGTTCCCCTTTGCATACCTTCCTCAGAGCGCAGACACGCAGGGCCTGCTGGTACCTGGCCATGTCCATATTTTCCACTCCGAAGGTGACATTACGACGAAGCGAGGCTGAGAATATCCACGCTTCCTGCGGCACATAGGCCACCGTGCCCTGCATACGAATGTGACCCGACACTTGCTTCGTCTCGCCAAGCAAGCTTAGCAGAATCGATGACTGCAAAGACAATAAAGACATCCGGAAAATAAGCTTACCACACCCACCACTACTATGGGACATGGGTCGTGGAGTCCCACATCCATCCCACTCCAACGGCCTCATTCGTCTGCAGTATGAAAGCACGCAGCACAATGATACATCCCTCTGTCTCCCCTTCCTGTAACTACTGTAGGACAGGTTAGATTTCCAAGCCTAGTCATCCCAAGCCAAGACCATCTCCCTGACTCAATGCCCAAGGAAGTCGGTGCCTAGTCAAGGTTGCCCTCGCGTGGAGGTGCTCCTAGTCGAGACACGCAGAGGGACGCTGCTGTGAGCGCCGCTCCTTGCACAGTCGAGCTTGGAAGGCTTGACTGCCAGCCAGCCATAGGCAAAACGGGCTTTGCGGCGCCAAATCTCTCAGGCTCACCTTGCCCGCTCCAACTGGTCCAACAATAACAGTCAAATGACCCGGCTTCACAGAAAAATTGATCTTGTCCAACGTCATCGTTATTTGCTCCTAAAAAAACCCACGACTGACAGATACCAACACGCTAAGCAGTCCTATTCCTCCATCACACTCCGCCTCAGGGCAGGGCACAGGCCCGTCAAACTACTCCCTCTCACTCACCTCGTCCCACTTGGCACAATAATCGACCATCTCCACGAACGCATTCTCGCCAACACCGATAGCCAAGGGCGGAGGCTTATTGTTCCTGACATTGGTCAAAGTCAGATTGCGCATGGACCGCTTGGCCTCGTCGTCCACTTTGTCGTCTATGTAAGGCAACTGGTCCTCCGTCCCCAGCGCACTGAACGACTGCGGGGCTGGCAAACCCGCCAAATGCTTGTCTTCCAACAACAGGAACTCCTAAAACGTATCCAGGCCATTCCCTCTCACCACATCCTCGCCCACCCCAGCCTACCTCCATCCTCCCAAATGTGACCTTGATTTCAGCCAGGAACTGAATGGCAAAAGGCAAAAATAAGGTGACCGTCAACCGAGCCGAATTGAACAATGCCGACGCCACGAAGATCACTTCCGCATTCACTGCTCGCCCAGAAAGTACGTAAGCCACGATGGCGAACAGCACTATTATCTTGCCGGACACGAAGAACAAACCCATTATCAAGGCTTGGAAAATTGCTTGCACACGCAACTTTTTTATTTCTTGCCTAAAATTACACCCTTCGTTTTTATCTAAATAATTAAAAACTGAATGAGATCTTACATGCGAGCTCTATCGACCAGCTGCGAGAACGGCTGTTCCCAGGCGTACATCTTGATGACTCGAATCCCATTCAAGATCTCGTTCATTATCCCGATACGCTTGTCCGACAATGCCGCCACTTTGCGTCTGAAAAACCAAAATTACATTCAAGCCCATGGTATGAGCTAATGCTAACGAGAGTGGGAGCTGCGAGCATTGACAGGGGAGGGTTCGACTCCCACCTGAGTGAAAAATGATAGTCAGATGTGTTCCCTAGTCCTCGAGCGCGCTGTAATTTGCTTGGCTATGGTTAAAGTATGGCATGACGAGCACCCCGCCAGAAATTAAAAGATTGTGGCGTAAAGAGCATGCATGACAGCCACGAGCTTGCCCGCCTAAAAAGATATCATCATCTGTCGCGACGGAGCTCGACGGATTCAAGTCTCACATTACAGCCCAGGAGAAGCATCGTCGATCTGTGACTTTACGATGCGATTCTTTTCCCCGACCCGGCCTCGATAAAGCACCCGCTTGCGTCGATACTCAAGCTGATTACTTCTACTCAAACGGGCAAAAATCGATTCCTAATCTACACACCTTCGTCGACGCAAAGGGCATCATCCGATGTACCACACGTTTTGAAGAAGCGTTCCTTCGTCCCACAGGAAAGAATCCCGTACTGCTTCGATAACGAAATGTATTCTCTAATCCTCTCAATTTCGGCACTAATGTTCCGCTGAAACATATCGGAGCTTCGCATACTCCATCCGCTATTCGGCAAAGGATTGGGAAACCCATTTCTCAATCTATCGTTTCCTCGATCATTCAAAATCGCTTGGTACGAAAACGCCTCGATGATGGCTCATATCCTGCTCACCTGTTCACTCCGATTCCCGCTTTCCAAGTCATGAAAACGCCTCCTGTTACTCGCGCTAACCTCGGCTATCCTGATCGCCTCGAGGTCAAGACGAAACTCGACTTGGAAAAGAACTTGAACTGCATATTGTCCTATCTAAGGATTCACGCATTGAACACCACCCTTACGTCCCTTATGGAGAAACTTCGCTGGCCCCATCACAAACTCGGATCAAGTCCTGCTCTACTCCGCATCTTGGAGTAATTGTTCGTCTGAAATCGCCCTCCCCGAATGCAATGGCCAATGGGCAAAATCGTCGATTTGAAACGCGGCACGGATGGGTACGGATGGGCAAGTCCGCAGCGCCACAGTCCGAATCTCATCTGGATGAACGATTCGTCGTCCAGTTCCGCAGCTATATCCGCTTGAATGCGCCGCCTCATACACCCAACACTCAGATGTATAAAGCAGACAGATATGTCTGAGATCTATCCAAGTCTTATTTAAAGGTCGTACGTCGAGCTTATTTAAATACGAATCTGAACGACTGTTGGAAAGTTTGGTCTTCGTACGAGTAACTCTTCTGTAGAGTCTAAACGCTCTCTTTTCTCTTTTTGGTAGACTCATCTCGCCGTAACAGACGGTACTTTCTCATAGAACCCCCTCGTGAGCCAATGTCCTTAGGAATCCATAAACTCTGGTCCGACCTTCCCCTTTCATGGGCATCTCTCGCCGGCCGGAGTGTCGCAACGGAGCGCGATGGATTCAATACTCAAGTTACAGCCCGGGAGAAGCATCGTCGATCTGTGACTTTACGATGTGATTCCTTTCCCCTTCTGTGCCTAGTTCGCTTTCCTGTGGCTCACTCTTCGCTTCTGTCTCTGACCAGAGTGGTCGTCTGCTTATCTTTGTCCGCAAAAGACAGTGTAACGAAGCTGCTTTATGCTCAGTCTCTCTTCGTCGGCCGACCTGGATGGTCTTCTCTCGTCGCTCTCTGCAACTACGCTTCCACAACGCCGCACTCGCTACATCATCCCCTGGGTCTCATCCAAAAGCTCAAGAGGATCCTCATCATCCTCGTCTCTTCCTACAACAACTTCAAAAAATCCGATTAGGCTCTCACTAAAAAGTGAAGTTACCGAACGCACACAATAAGGGGGAACGAGAAGCCATTTGATTTAGCGAAACACATAACCGTATTTCCCTTCAATTATTCAAATTCAAACATGGCGGGAAAATTTGCACAACCACGCATGGTACAGAAACTAAGCATCAACCTAGTTGACCCCCTCCTCCGCCATACGATCATATGAGCATGCACTCACAAAAACCAGAAGATACCCCAGCATAATCCTCTCGGAAGGCACGGTCACGAAACAAGAATCAAGAGGATTTCGTCAGGGAAACAACGAATGCAGGCTTAGATGCTGAAACGAAACTTTTCCCGACATTTTTAAAATTTGAGTTCCTAATGCTTCGATATTTCTGGATCAGTCTATTTCCGAAGTAACCTTAGTTTCATGAGTGCATCTTCACACACACAGGTAGGGGCGAGGGGGAGCCCGCATACAAGGACCATCGACAACCATTTCCAATCTGCCCAGCCCTTCAGTTCTCCGACTCACCTGTACTTGCCCATTTGTCGTCCGATCGCTCCTTGCAATGGTACCAACAAGAGAAGGCAAAAGAAACCCGCCAAGCACGATGGTCCCATGATAAGCCATAAGAGAATAGCGAACCCGATCAAGGACAACGGTGCCGCCCAGACGTAGTGCAGGAATAGGACAGCCTGAAATGAGCCAACGGTCGATTACGGAGTAGTCCACACGACACCCCCACGTACCTGATCGAATCGAGCAACATCATTCGAGAGCATATTGACGATCTTGCCAACTGTCACCTTCTTCAACGATGCGCTACTCAATGATAAGCTCTAAATCAACAACCAAGTCAAGGGCCGAATAGAACAGCACATGGCACACACGGGCATCGGGTGCATGCTCCACGCCGTCCCTTGCCGCAGGGTCTCGTGAAAAACACTCCCCTAACCCTCAAGTCTTATAAAAAAGCATGAAGATGGTCAAAAACGGAGTTCATATTTTCATGTATTCCCCCTCCCCCACGACCAGTATTCTGACCCTGCGCATGCGTAAAAGTCCAGTGGGTGGGTTTGGTCGGATAAAGTCATACTGCATGTGTTACCCCTATACCCGTCCATCCCTCAAATAATGAATTTCGAGCAAACGAGTAACTGCGACAGCCATATTGCAAAATAAAGCTTTAAAGGTATAACAAAAACTTTAAATTCAAATATTGGGCGGGAAATTTTGCGAGCTCATTTATCCCCTTGTGCATCCTAGCCACAAAATAACACCATCTTACCTTTTTATAAAGCAAGGCGCTACACGAAATTCGAATTCTCATGCCGATCCGTTGCAAATAATAAAAATACGGGTGATGTACCACGGCCAAGGCCACAGCGCACAAAGTCAGCCCGATGGCGTGTCCGTACGCTTCTTCCGTTGTTACGCTCGATTGAAAACGAAAATATCGAATTAGGCCACCCATGAACACAGCTTGAGCCAATTTTACGAGCTCCTAAAATCAAGAAAATTTGACGAGTGATCACCCCAATCATATCTGCTACCGATCGATCAGATAGCCGAATCCGGTTTATCCATTTGGATTTACCAGATCCAGCTCAACTCAACATTATTCGGTCGCCCTAAATTTTACTAGCACTTAAGATTAAAATTGATGAGAAACAGACACTCAAAAACTTGTATCTGGTTCCGAAGTGAGGTCAGCCCAGCCGCAGCTCAAGCTCTTCCAGCGATTTCTAGTTTTTGCCCAGTCTACTATATGATTCGATCAACTCACGATTTAGACACCTCTCAAACAGCTGACAGGCACAAATAGTTTCGATCCGGTCAGTTTGGCAGCACATTACCTTTGTACTGCTGCAATCAGAATCGTGGATTTCCAAACTAAATAGTTAAGGAATGGGTTCACTGAGATTATGTTAACCCAACCCAACACCACCCGGAAAAGACATGGTTCTTAGAAAGCTAGCTGCATGATGACCTGAATGGGAACAGAATGATTAACGTCATTCCTACTAGCGTTCGTTCGGGATCGGGACTCGCTCAATCCCAACCGGGATTTTTTTAAAGTGCATTTTTCACTTTTTACTCGCTGTAGATGACCTTCAACCCACCCTTTTTGCGCAGTATTCATCATCGCATTCAAAATCATGGAAGCAAAAAAACCGAGGATAAGTCACCGATTAGCAAACAAATCCCATCCTTCCTCCTTACCTGTTCAATCATCCGCCAAAGTTTCTTCAGCTCACCCTTCCGGAACACTCCCTTCCTCTCCCCTTCCCCTTCTTACCACATCTCCACAACATTCAATCCCGACCATTTTTTATTGGGATCGAGTTCGGGGGCGATCCCGAACGAACGTTAATTCTTACATCATGCACTGATCTTTCATCACATAGGGATATAAAAACTGCATAAGAGCCAGGATTATCCTGAACATGGGATCATACAGCACCTTGCACAATCCCCACGAGGGTGTGACCCTGACAAAGCAGTACTGGGAAGGGCTTCTAGCTGTCTCGCACGTCAACCTCTCGGGTTGATGTTTCAGCCGCAGGTATAGTCGCGAGACTTGCCTTCCTCCAGTCGGAGGTTTTGTCCCATGACTTCGGTCACTAGCAATCTCGATTACGCCTGCTTAGACAGGGCTGCAAATGGAAAGATGGTTGGACAGTAGCCTAGCCCGGCAAGTGACGTGGAAGAACCTTGTGCTGCTACTAAAAACAAACTTTTGAGCCACCATCTGGCATGTGACCAGACAAAGCAGATGCCCTGCTGATCCCTCGCGTCATACTTTAACCATAGCCAAGCACCATACAGCGCACTCGAGGGCTAAGGAAGCCATATTTGACGATCATTTTTTACCCTGATCCCTGATCTACTCCGCTGGATTCGCCCTAATTATTTATTTGCCTTCACAATGCACAAGGATACACGGCCGAAGGTCCATTTTTTAGCAAGACAGTAATTCTACCAAGTAGAGCAGGTCAACAATTACTGATCCATGCTGCCTATGTTACTTGCACCTTCGATTGCTTACCCTCAAAACTGAGTGTAGCATCTGAGGAAAATATCGAAGAATAAATCTCGCTTACCTCCAAAATAGTGATGACTCCAGCTGCGGCGAACTTCTTCCCAAAAACGGTCACAACCGCACGTTTCAAACGCGGTTTGCGATTCTTCTCTTTTGATAAAGCTATCTCGGCGTGCCATGCCCTATACACCAAAACAGAAACACTTTAGGTTTAGCTCATTATTCTATATGACTGTGAGAATAAACAAATGATGCTATGTCCACTCTGACACATCTCCGATCGATTATCGACCAATATTTTGAATTCCCTACTTGAGAAGGCTCGATGGAAAACGCGTGATCTGCTGACCGCGGTGGAGTAGGAAGTCCCCCCCCCCAAAGAAAGTCTGATGTCTAAAACTTGGTGATAGCCATGCGGGGGGGGGGGGGATCGCACCATTGTAAGGGGCTTTAGGCAAGCTATAAAGGTGCTAAGCTCACTGCCTGGTGGGACGTTATGAAGAGTGGAAAAGAATCATTGATCTGACCTGACTAGGATACCTCAACTCATGTTTCAGCCGCAAGTGTGGTCGCAAGATTCGCCTTGCCAGTTTTTGTCCCACCGACTGCACTGTCACATTCTCTCCAATGCCTGCTAGGCTCATCGTCAGTTACATTGTGCATGCAAGCGCAGCGCACGCAGTGCGCCTAAAAAGCGCGAGCCAAACGTTACATCTACTGTACTGTAGAAAACATACAGGCTGCATCTTGGAATCTCTGATTTTATGCTCGCGCAGAATGGTCTGAATCGTTTTTTTAAGAATATGAAAAAGGTCAAGATATAATCAAAAATCAAATTTCCCGCCTTAAAAATTAAATGTCGCCAGATTAAAAATTATTGGTGCTATCAGACAATCACTGCCTTGACTATCCAATTCGGCATCTGCCCGATATGAGATCATGGCAACTATAGCAGAGACAGAATCTTGATCACCAATATTAGTCAAGCGACACACTTAAGGGGCTAACCTATATATTTTCGAGTCCACGACAGTCCCTCTACAGCTGGCTGGCCCTCACTATGGATAGGGCTATGCCAGTTCAGTACTTGTATGTCATTTTTCATAACTACAAATCATAGCTGGTAATGGGCGCTTCTTTGCACAGATCTGATTTTCGAAGGAATGCTATAATATGCGCTACCCAAAGCATTTTTATGAGTTCCATAAAAAATTCAACTCTTTCAGCTGACCTTGCACACATTCTGTGGTCATTCCCGCAGTAATAAAAATCGACTTAGGAGCCCATATAATTATTATGCATGTGAAATAGGACTATATGGTGCCCCAAAATTTGGGACACGCAATTACTGATTCTGAAATCTGTAAACAGGCTCATCGGCAATTGTCTGTAAAAGTTGCATTATCTGCTTGGCGCATTTTCGATAAAGAATTTCAATTTTTTTCAATATACGAGTAAACACCGCCACTTTTTGCGTGTCCGTTTTTCTACTCGAGAGAATGAGCTGTGAGCTTGCTGACACTCGAGTTTAATAAAATATCAAGCTGAATAAGAATTACTGTACAACAGAGGAAACACAACTGTTGGACGACTTGGTGAGATTGCAAATAAGGTTCGTTGAAGGAGGCCTCCATTCAATGAACCTGACATGCAATCATTCTTTTATGGACACGTGCTTACTTTTATAGGCGCCCAATGAGAAAAGTTGTGCTATCATTTCTTCGATTGGTTGGTGTATTGCGTTGCCAGTGAGCTCGTTCTGACAACTTTTGGAACCATTTTCTGCCTTACTTGTGTACCAAATAACTTTCCTCGGTTTTTCCTTTTTTCTGGAACATCCCACCCCGAATAGTTTTCAGTTCCTTTTTTCTTTTGAGCTCGTCAAAACTGTCAAGCTGCCCTTACCACAATTAACTACATACATTAGAAAGTACCCGTAAATTGTGCAGTAAAAAAACTTGACTAACAATTCCAGGTCTATCGGATTGCTAAAATTTTAAAATCTATACAATTTAAACTTTGACTATTCCAATCAGCCGGTGTATGAGCCGTGGCATGCCTATACGCCTCAGTTCCAAGTTCACTCTCATTCTCCACAGCCAACAGACCATATCGTAAACTACCTGCAGACTCCTACCCCCCCTTCCCCACAGGGCCCGGTTTTGTGTTTCAGTTCGTCTGGACAGGAAGCTTTTGAAAGAACGTGCTGAAAGCGCCACAGATCAGCGATTCGAATCAGTGAAGCCAGTAAAGAGCAATCTCATCCGGCTGGATTCCCAGTAAGCTGGGACGCAACAGTTGTTTGGAGGCCATTCACCTCACCTGAAAGAGCTGTTTCGCCCACTCGACTGTCTGCCGAACAGGCCTTGGTCATTCCATAAACGAATATCATAACTTCGATTATACGATGGACACTCATCGCACGACGTAGTTTACTGTCAAGACCATAAGCACGCCATCCATATGCCAACCCAACCCAAAGATCAATTTCCAAATTCGAGCATATGAATAAGTCAAAACCGACCAATTCGTCAAAGCAAACATAGCCTTTTATGTTTTTATCGATCAGGTAAAACCCAGACAAACAGGTGCTCTTTAGAACCGGAAATACAGCTAGGTGCTTGAACCTTCGACAATTACGCGCTAAGTACATGTACAAACTATTCGTGCTCAACTTCGCCTAAGCAAACAAGCGAGCCGACACGGCTTGAAATTCAAATTGGTCGTGGAAAAAGGGAGAGAAAAGCAAATTTATTTATTACGCTTAACTGGAAACATGATTTCTGAATAACATAAAAGTGGTCATCGAGAGGAACAAGTGTTCCAAGGCTGCATCGTCAATTTGTGGCGGAGAGGAATGAAGATTCATCCGAAGAAAAGGGATTCAGCAGGAAAAAAATCAGCACCAAAACCGAAACCGCACTTCCATGTCGAAAATGGCCAGGTAGCTTTCTTGGCACAGCGATAAGACGATGCTTAGCACCAAAAGCACGCCCTTATTCCTTGAATAAACCTTCTGATGTAATGACTGAAATTTACAAGTCCTTAACGACCAGGCAATCAAAGAGCAAAACCCTGACGCCAAATCATTTAGGCCTAGAATCAATTATATATCGCCATAGCTTCATCGAAGACTAAAAATCCATAACTCGCTCCTTTTATAGCGTTAATTAGAGAAGAAAATCCATTACGGACGAGCTGTATAAGTTCAAATGGCTCAGTAAATGCTCTATGGAGTTATAAACCAAGAACGCATGAGCTTATTGATTCGAAATGCGAACTCGACAAATGTTCGCCTTCTCGACAAAGACGGCGATACCTTTTTATGGCTAATCTATATAGGAAACTGAGCCGATGAGGAATTACAAGTAACCCAAGAACGTATGCTCAAATATTGGCAGAAGATAAGCGAAGCGTTTTTGCTTCAAACAAGCGCAAAATTTGCTCATAAAATTGGCGAGAATGGAATCATAGAGAAACAAGCTGATTGCGAGAAATATCTTTTCTGCCAGGATTAGATTAGACTGAAGATATTCAGTGTACAGTGACAGGCATGCAGTGCACTTGCACCCGTGAGTACATTGATATTCAGGCAGGCTTCGACGATGCACGATCCTACATTGCTGATGCTAGTTGGGTCATCGTTTTTTTGATGTTTACCCACTTGGCGTGATAATGCGCGATTCGGAAAGTGTAAGAACTGTCGCATGACTCATTCCACAACCAGTCAGCTGGCAGTTGACACCAATGAAGACAACTTACTTTTCCAACTTCTCACACAGCATATGCGACTCGTCGGTCGGCAATACTTCGTACAAATCTGATGTTTCCAATGGCCGTTTAAATCCCAATCGCAAAAATGGTGCGATGAAACTGAAGCAAGCAAAGGTCATTGATCAAGCTTTAAAAATTTATATTTTTTAATTAATAAACTTACCAAAAAAATAAACGAGAAATAAAGTTGGCATTTTTCTCCGGATTAGGTCTCAACTTTTGCTGAAACTCATCCATTTTTTACGAATAAGGATTATTCGACCGGATGGAAATTCCAGACGCGCGGCATCTCGCGCATAGTCTAGTCGCTGCCCGCCTGCGGAATGCGGCGTGCGTGTCCAGGGGAGACTACAATAACCTGAATTCTGATGCTCAAGTCACGCTGCTTATGGCACGCCCAAAAGTGGAGGCTAAGTTTGTCTGCTAGTGAGCGGGAAAAATGATTTCTTGTTCTTTATGATGCTAAATGTGTGTGCATCAGATCAGATCAGATTAAAAAATGTCGGGTATTGCAATCTCGGTGGGTGCTCCAAGCGAACATGGTCTCGATCTCTATGGCCTGGTAAGCGGATTTTTATGTTGTGTCGGTTTTGTAATGCGTGAATGCGTAATAGCTGCTAACTTCGAATGCTTGATAATGCTATCGGCGGAACTAAACCCTTTGCTTACATTGCATGGCTGCATCTTTACGCTACGCATTCTGGCGTGCGTGAGGCAACGGAGTGCAAAGTAACTGGCGCATCAAGTGCAGGAATTCAACTGAAAAGGATATTGCAAGACATTTTAACCAAAAAAGAGGGTTTTATTGCAGAGTTTTTGCCTCCATGCAGCTAATCATGGATCATCTTCTTTTGCTGCTTCGCTAACAAGAAAAACTGCCGACTTCAGTGTTTTTTTGCCGGTTGTTGGGTCTAGCACCTGCTTGGAGGTCAAAGTCCAGACTGTTTGCACGAAGCGAGGTAGGGCAGAGCGTTTACGCTGTAATGCCTGCGCTGGATAAACAACATTGTCGACGCGGCGTTGTCTTTGAAAAGTTTTTAAACGACGTTTTGCATTTTGCTGGTTCTTATTATAGAAGGATAGGATATATAAAGTCACAACTGATTAAAAACGCATGCTGATGAACATCCTCATAATTCAATTAACTACTGTATCTCCTCACTTTATACTTCTGCATATATGCAGAATTTCAATAGTGGACGCCCTGGGAAGGGGGGGGGGCTGGGTGTACAAGTGGCAAGTGTGGGTTACATTGGTTGCAAAAATCTCGCACCCTATTCATGGTTCCAAATTGTGTACACCAACCACACGTTTACAGTTCTTCAGAACAATGCTATCACAAGTCACGCTCGAATTTCAAACTGCGGCGGACACGATTCAAATGTGCCAACTCGTTTGTTAGGGCTTGGATAGCGTGTTGATGATTCAAACTCGATTTCCAACGGGCTCCTTGTTGCAAAAGGTTTTGCACAACGTCATCATCTTGGAGATATCCTGATTCACCATATTGATATTGGATTCGCTTCTGTTCATTCAATCTTTCCCGATACTGACGTAAAATAAGGGCGCCAGGATTTATTGAAGGATTTGACAGCGGCGGCAGATCCATGCCCAACACATGTAGCACTTCGTTATTTGTATTGAGAAGCTTTTCGAGCAGGTTTAGCAATTTCTCTGCTTCGTCGACGCTTGGTATTTTCATAGGATATATATCAACAGCATTGGGACTAGGTGTTGGTTTGAGCGTCAAATATGTGATGTTGTGGAATAGTTCGCTAAATGACTCGGATCGTTTCATTCGACTGAGGTAACCTGTGTTCCAGTTTGAATAGGGATTATCGGCGAGGACTTGATTTCGGCGGAGCACTTGAGCGCATACCTGCATTCCCAAAAACCTGTTCGCTAAAACTTGTTTAAGCGAGTGTTCGTTTTATCTTACCGCTCTCCTGGCTTCCGCTTCCGATTGCGCTGCATCTTTTCTGATCGGGGCTGCTGGAGTGGGTCCAAAATCAAAACCGATCGGTCGATTGCTGGCTGATGCTCTACTTTGAGCTATGGCATCTTCTCGTCGAATAAACTCAGCTGTAGCACCTTGGGCAGCGATTCTTACTGCACCCAAAGTGATCTCCAGTGCACCTTCAGCTATTTCCAAAGCAATGACGACCTTGTCTTGATCACGTGTGGCTTGCTCAGCCTGCTCAAGCTCCTCTTCAGTTGTTTGGGGTTGTTGACGATTGACCCCGTTGATTTCCTCTGCTTCTCTATTCCCTTCTTGATCCTGCGTTTTTTCTAGCTGAACTCGGGTTCTTACTTCCTGTTGACCAAAATGAAGAGGTGTTCTAGCGGGAGGTTCGAAGCGTTCTATGTGGTTATTTCTGGTGGGTACTGCACCTGCAATTACAGCAGGAAGTCAGCGGATAAGAGCAGTGCCACAGTACTGATTGGAAGTATAGGTATGCATGGAATGATGCGGCGAGCTGCTCACAAGTCAGTAAGGTGGCAGTCTGGATGTCCCGGGTCCACACTGACGATGAGCACCCGATTTTTTCTCTTTCATGAGATGAAAAACAGGTGTGCACACTCGCTGCCACTATCACAACAGATCTGAAGCTTGGAGAAGCAAGATGAATAAAGAATATCCTTGTCTGCCGTGACCCTAGTGGAGTTCATGTCTGTCAACGACATCTTTCGGCTAAATAAAAGGGTATATCAGCTCGTGCAATCAAAAGTCATATTTTGTCACTTGACCACTCTTGGTGCGACTATGTCGGAAGAAAAATGCAACTCAGCTTGGTCTGGATTCTGCATCAAGCTCCGAAAACCTTGACAAGCTTCGATGAGAAACGTTGCTCTTTCTTGAACGGTAAGCTAATCTAGCTGCTCATCAACTCATATTCTTGAATGGAAGGCTTCTGAGATAGCGATTTTTATTTCCCAAACCAGGTTTCCAGCTCCAAGTTATTCGGAAGATGTTTCCAAGTCTCCACCATTTACTGCTTACCTGGCTGCAGCTGTCCGTTTGCTGTTGAAGTCAACGTGACCACAAAAATGATTGCTGCAAGCCGTAATGTCACCATGATTAATCGACGTCGACCGATGCTCTAAAATTGTCACTGCACAAAGTTGGTCATGTATTGCAAACTAAAACTGTCGCTGTAACTAACCCGTTTATGGATTTTCAAATTCAGTTACCTCTGCGTCAGATAAAGGCATAAATGGGTCGGGCGTTGAAATTTATTTAATTTTTGAAGTAAAATTGGACGCAACGCGGCACTTTTTTGTCCGTGCCTAATTACTATTTTATGCATTTTGAAGGTCGTGGTGTAAATTTTGTCACGCCTGGTCTCTTTAACAAAATGTCATAGAATTAGCTTTGTCACACTCTGCACGTTTACAATACAAATATCATTCTGTGATGAATCGAGCAATTATGGATAGCCATTTTGCAGAATGGGGTCGATGACCACATGGACGCCGATTGTGCGAGTGATGTGGAAATGGAGGAAGGTAACTGCGATTGGTTGAAAATGCCTCGACGACTCGATGCTCTTCCGTTGGTGCAAGAACAGGTGCCTTTAAAAAGGTCGCATTGGAGTGTGGCTGAAAATAGGTGAGTGCTGGGGCACTGTAGGCAATTAAGAGGGCATAGACCGAAGCTGTGATGTCAAACCACTCATCGAAAATCGCCCATGGGTACTGTACTCACCTGCAGGTCGTAGCTTTCGTTCAGGATCCCGATCCCAGTTGGGATTGCCCCTCCCAATCCTGATAAAAGTGATTGGGATTGAATGTTGTGGAAATGTTTCAGAAGGGGAAGCTGGAGGGACTCGGGGATAATCGAAAATGATAAAGAGGAATGAAGGGATTTGTTTCCTAATTGAAGGGATGTGTGACCGATTTTTCGCTTTTTTGCTAGCCTGATTTTGAATGCAATGATGATTACTGTGCTTAAAAATTATCCAAGGAAATGGAATTTTTGGCTCTATATTTGCTTGCTCCTCAGGGGATGTGGGTCATCACAGCGAATTAAAGACGAAAAAAGCACTCTTTGAAAATCCTGATCCCAGTCTGGACTGAGCAAGTCCCAATTCCAAAAAAGGGAGCTTGAACAAATGTTAGTAGGTCGTCAAGGGATGGCCCAAGGATGGAACCTGTGTGACCTTGACCTTGCTGAAGAGGTGTGTTTGGTTGCCTTCATTGGCAGCTCGATACGCACCTCGCCGTCGCTCAAGGCAAAAGAAAACCCGTCGGGTTGATGTCTACGGCTAGGAGGCCTGCCTGGTAGGGCTGCTGTAGAGTCCAATGTTTGTATGGCCGTAAATTGCAGCAGTTTTGGCCATGCACGGCCACACAGCCTGGTACATGCTGCAGGGAGAAGTATGGGATCGAAATTGATCAGCCATGGTTCCTGTCAAAGAAAGAGGCGTTGGAAGAAGTAATGTGGTAAATCACGTGCTTCCCTTTTTCCCCCCTGATGCCTGCCACCCCGCGAGTCTATTCCAGGTCTTTGACCGCTGGTGTGTCCAAGTCGTTATTCTTCGAGGCACAAGATGGCAGCATTCATTACAACAAGTACTGTCATGTTCGAGGATTATCTCAGGTTAGTTGATTTTCTTGAGTTCCTCACTCGAATGAGGGAGTTTTTTGACGTTTTAGGGTTGCGTCCGATCTCTGTTGCTTCCGATCACGGAAGCTGCGTTTGCTCGTACACGCTTGGACCGTTTTGTCACTTCGGCAGTTTGCCATACGCCGACTCTAAAAGCAGTACGCGCTTGGTTGTCGGATTTCTTGAATGATTGGAAACAGCGTGTTTCGTGTTTGAAATTCGGTATGATTTCTCGTGGCCCGCGAGTCGTCGAAAACAACTATTACAGTTTCAGATAGTCTTCTCCAATGCAGTGTGGTCCTGGATCCGTTCCTGAAGGAGCTGTTGGCTGTGTATCATCTCGTTGAATCGGTGGTTGTCTCGGATTCAGTGCAAGATTTCAAGTTGGCCAGTTCTTTTTCCTCAAAGTGCTTTTATGCAGCGGAGCAAACCGCCGTTATTGGAGGGCGCGAAAAAGTGAGTTTTTTATGTCCACCAAGGTTCAGTGAATGCAACGCCCTGTTTCAGCATTTTGGCATCCCATTCAGTTTGCTCAGCGTTTCTGTCGGCTGGCCCATTTTCCAATCGACTCGATGGATCAGTGGCAAACAACTTACGTTGCTCGACAGTAAAACACAGGGCGTCGACGGTACAGATCGAAGTGCATTCTGGTCAGATTTCGGGATTGAAGTTGTGTAAGTGAGAGTGCGATACCCCTGGCCGTATTGGGAGGCAATACCTCCACCCGTTCGCGTCACCACTGCGCGGTCCCTACAGAAACGATAGTCCTTTACTGGGTCGACAGGCCGGCACTTACAAGAGCGGAACCGTTACACAAGCGAAGAGCACAGAAAGGGATAGGCACTTGGGCGGAGGACCTATCCTCACTAGTCAAATCACGAGATGGACTGAGGAAGAATCCCCATCAGGTCAGGACCATGAAACCAGTCAGGAGTAGATCCGGACTGCGCCTAGTTTCAATAGAGCAAGGGGAATGTGGAAGTACAGTGAAAGTTAAAGCTGGGGCGGGGGGGGGGGGGTTGTTGGGTTGGGTTGTTTTTTTGGTGTGTCGGGATGGATGAGTTGGGCTTGCGGGAAAGGGCTCCGTTTAGATCCTTTTTTGCCATTGACTGGGCCTGTTGGGTTTTTTGCAGGAAGAGGAAGGTTATCTAACCCCCAGCTCATCTTCCTTGAGGAGGTGATGCCCCATCTCCTTGACGTGTTCTGTTGGACGAATGAAAGTTAAAACTTTGAAAGAGCTTCTCCGCGTTCTCTGGCAGCCAGTTGTAGAACCCAGGTCGATCGGCTTGCAGTTCCGCAAAAAAAAGACAAAAGCCTTTCATCAGTACATCACCTAGACGGCGCTAAAAAGCGTTGTACTCGCATAGCTGTGACATCTAGGGATGACGACAAGTTCGAATACAAGATCCGTGATAATTTGAATTTGTTGTTTGCCGACTTTGCCATGGACATGGTTCGAGCGAGGAAATCGGCTGTGATTTTGCGTCGATTGATCAGCATGGCCAATTTTGGTGAGCTCTTTGGATTCGACTAACAAGGGAACCTTGCCAACCGTTAAATCCAACTTTACAAAAGCAAAAATTGCAATTTGCTCTTAGGTGGAGAAAAAAGCTCTGTGCAAAATGTCACAGGCGTCTGGCCAACTGGTCAGCAGTGGTCAGCGCCTAAATTCTCCCAGATTTTTTGAGAAAAACCTCAAATACCGACTGTGGAAAGCTTAAACTCAAAGCCCAAAACCTGGAAAACCGACTTTGGAAAAAACTGCATGTTTTTCCAAACGCTCAGGTTCCTTACCACACAAAAATTGAAAACTCTTTGGACTTGAGGCGCTGACCAGATGGCCAGATGCCTGTGATATTTTGCGCAAAGCTTTCTTTTGCACCCAGGAACACATTACAATTTTTTAAAATTTTTGCCCGTTTCTGATTATAACTGACCAGCAGTCAAACCTAAGCTCGGCGGTGCGGTGCAGCTCACACAGCAGCTTCCTTCTGCGTGTCTCCCTTAGGAGTACCTCTACGCGAGGGCATCCTGGACTGCACACCGACTTGCTCGGATGACGGGTGGGCTTGTTCTACAGCCGTGACTGTCTCCTCGTTTGGCTTCCGTCTCTCCACTCGACGCACCTCTGGGTTACTGAATGAGTCACCCACGGCCTGGCGTGCAAGGTCAGCCAGGGTTCATGGTTCGCGAACCGACCTCCATTACCGGGAATTGAACCCCGGACGAGTCCAGCCAGTCGCTCCCAAGCAATACGGACATATGAATTCCGAACCGCTGCACCACCGCGGCCGCAACACAATACAGTTTTTAGTCTTGTCAGGTTCGACTTAACGGTTGTCGGTGCGTTCTTGTACTGCACATAAGCGCTATCACTAATTTTAGCTATAAGCGGAGGGAATCAGTGTTCTTGCATGCGAACGAAAGGAAGCTATCATTTTTCTGAGGGTGCGGTTGGACACCCATCTTTGTTGACCTACGTATCTCTTATAGACACTGATCCTCTCTGGTTGTCCGAGTATAAGTCGGGAACAAAAACCCAAGCAGAGACGACATTGTGCAAGGTAACGTCTTCTGAATCTGGTAAGGACTTTCGGATATTGCAAGTAATCTCAGCAGGACTGGCTTGTGCGCCACTGCCCATAATTGTCTTGTTAGCAGTAAATATGTCTTGACTTCCAGGTATTCTGCCCACTACACAATTGCAGAATCGTCTGACCTCTGAAATGCGATCGCGTTGTTTGGAAATGTCGACGCTTTTGGTGTCTGCTTTGCGCCATGAACTACATTTGGATGACTTGCTCAAGGAACTGCGAGTAAGCGCACCCTGCTGATAGTTTTGTATCCATGCGTGACCTCTTCTTTTTTAGAGCATCATTACCGTCAGTGCATTTGGTGATGTGCCTTACGAAAGGGAACTGGACCATGTAACGGCTGGGTTTCTTATTTTATCGCAGTTTCTACATGTCTGTTGTCATTTTGCAGCTAACTGATTTGGCGTACCTTCGTCGATACACAGAGTTAATCAACGAATTGTTCTCTGCCAATCTTAGGTCTGGAATAATGAGGTAAAACCCTGCTTTTTGTTGTGCCTGCACTGCTACTACGAGTGTGCCAAAAAGAATGATACTTCCATGTTTTATGGCCTAGCTAGCTCAATTTTTAAGTTAACGAGAAAAACCACATATCACTTTATTCAGGATTTAATGCTGCATCCAGTGATGGCAGTATAAAGTGACACAAACACCTACTGTAGCTCCGCGGAAACCTATGCCCTTCAGAGAGTGTCATTCTTCATGGCACTCCCGATACATGTTGCGCATGTTAGTTGGTCAGCACGGGGCCATCACCCAGCCCCCTGAGCAGAGGCCTGGCAGCGCTGGCAGGGACATGTAAGCTCATAGCCGCTGTCCCATCTCGCTCTAGTAATCAAACACAGCTGAAACATCAACTCAGCTGGTTGCCCACCCACCACGCATGGTCTGTAGGACTGACCTTACACGCTGGACACTGGGTCCACGCGGCTGCTCTGGCGCTTCCCTGTGGTCCAACCCCATGATTATTCTGTTACAGGTTTCCATGGCATCTTCATGTTCAGCAGAGAAATTTGTCTGGTTCTTGCGAATCGATTAGTGCAGTTGATCTGAAATTTAAAGTATGATTCATTCGTCGCGCTGTTGTAGTGATATGACTTCATGAATTGTTACTTCAGATTTGCTGGCCGCTCAACCTGCTAATGACCGATCAGCATGTGGATTCGTATTCGAGAATGTTCCACTTCTTTTTGGAATTGGAGTGCGCTCGAACTCGACTAGCTCGCCTTCAGTTTTCTGGTAGGCTTGTAACTCATGAATGAGCGAGAGATGCCCACGGGAGATGAGGAGGGTGCTAGGACACTCAGAAGGGTGCGTGTGATCGAAGTGACTAAAGGGACCAGACTTTCGATCCGTTATAATGGACGCTCTGAGATCAGGATTTTCAAAAAATGTCTATCTTCCAGGTTTGGTCCCCTCGAGTTATTTGGGCCGCCGTGTTTCCATTCAACGTTTCGAGCTCTTTGTTTATCTGACCAGAATTATGGCTGCTGTTTCGTACAAAGTAAGGAAATACGTTTTTACAGCTAGCCACTGAAACTAGAAATTAGTTTTCGGCCGGGGCCGAGGCCTCGAGGGAAAACGACTGGAGGTCCAGGGTTAAAAGCAAGATGCAAGCAATAAGCTGTTCCTCAGTTTGGAAATAGAACGCACAATTGTGCCTGCTCCTCGCCTCGCACGCAACAAAATTGCGCAATTTTTCTGCTAGATTGATTAAATCACCATGTAGGACTACTTTATAGTATCGTTTTGCCTTTTTATTCGTGTAGGTGATTTGCCTCTTGAAAATACAGTCAGAGGAGCATGGGAATGTACTGGAACTTGCAGGACACATCGCAAAATAAGTTAGGGACTCGAACCTCGACCCAACCCCGACCTCGACAAAAGTCATCCTTGGCCGAACACTATTAGCAATACGGTATTTTCTTCCAGTTCCATGGTCTGTTCAATATTGAACATATTCTGGATGCGCCTTCGATCGATGAGCTGTGCAAGAGACACGACCAGATGATTCTGGCTTTGTCAAGTGCAACATTATCCGACCATCGAATGTCTGCTTGGACGAAATTGATGATTCGGTTAACAGAACTGTCCAAGAAGGTGGAAGCCGACTGGCTGGATGGGAGTCTCATGTAAGTGGCTACTGTACTGTATGTAAAGTAGATATTCAGAGCTCCGCGTGGGGACATACTGGAGAATTGCCTCAGACTGTGGACCTGGGTTTCTGGGGCCTGATTTTTCTACTGGATGGATTTTTCCAGTGTGCGTCAAAACTTTGAAACGTAGATAGTGGGAAAGCATGGAATGGGGGGGGGGGGGGGTAAGTGCTGCCAGCAAGCGACTGTATTTCATGACTTATGTTTAAAAACAGAGAAATCTCTTTTTCACTCTGCTCTGCGAACCGTTTCCTCATTTTCACTTCTCTGTTTCAGAGAGATCGATCTAATCAAATCGCGATTGGCATTCGATTCGTGTCAACGTCTTTTCGACAATTTATTGGAAAAGGAATATGATAATTGAGTTGTGGGGTTCTTCTGGGTGTTTTTGGCAGTCCTGCCTTTGAAGGACTTGAATTATTTTTGCAATTCAGCGGATTTTCAGATTTGGCTGACGACTAATTGCCGTTAACTGTAGTTTGTCTCACAGCTGTGCCCAGATTACTGATATTATTACGAGACTCTGCTGGGTGAAATTTTGGCGGCAAAACTCTAAGGATTTTTTAGGAACCAAAAAACCACGAATTCAGGCCAGTATTAAGTCTTTTCTCATCTTCGAACACTTTCGATATGCATTTTGGGTTTAGTGACCGAGCGTAGGTCGCCGGGTGCTTTGACGGAGTAACCTACAGTAGTAAGTGGAATCAGCTAGTGAGCATCTAATTGTGAGGTGCAGCCTTTTACTTGGAACTGCTGCTTGGGAGAGATGATACAGAATTAAAAATATCGATCGCTCGCAAAGTGTTGATCACTGTAAAGTTCGTCAATATCGTGACCTCCTGCGATTTCAGGCCGGGTGGCAATACGGGTACATCGAAAATGAGTATGAAAAGTCAGGCGATAAGCATTCAGGAGAAGGGCAATAAAGGCTGAAGGCAGCATGGTATGAGGGTATGATGGCTGCCATGATGGATGCACACATGGCTGCCGTATCTGTACAGAGTCAGACAACGAACCATACCACCATCCACCGAGTCCATACCGTCGCCTTGACCGACCCTTGAACCTACTGTGTTAGAGACGAGACAGCCAACAGACGATCCCACGCAGTCCACGCCACCCTCGTGTCTAGTATACTAGTCAACCAAACGTAACGACCTTCAAATTTGGGGGCACCAGTCAGGCCGCTCATGCCAATGCAAGCGAGGCTCAGACTAGCCTAGGACTGGTCAGATTGTATTTCACGCTGGAAGACTGGGTCATAAGTGAAGTCCAGGACTGTGAGTGTTGTGCTCCGCTGTCTATTCTCTCCTGCTCAACAGAAACCAAGCAACTTGCAAGTTCCCCCTGGGTGGTGTAGCGGTCAACAGCGCGTGTCACAAATTGCTTGGCGGAGCTGGAAACCGGTCGGCCCTGAGCTCAACTCTGCCCGTCTAAGAACATGGTGAAGTTCTCTCTCTGCGCCTTGCACGCCTGGCAGTAGGTGATCTACCCTCCATCCCTCAGGGGCCGATAAACATGGACAGGCCTTATGGGGCGGGTGGCTCTCGAATCCAATCTTATTATAAGTTCTCTCTGCGCCTTGCACGCCTGGCGATGCACACTGCATCCCCGGGGTCGATAAACGAGGAGAGGCCTTACGGGGCGGGAGGCTCTCGAATCCGGGTCCCGTCGCGGGGCCCCTCGGCTGGATATGGTTGCCCCACGGGGTAACCGCCGACATCGCGGGGTAGCGACTAACACGCGCCCTTGCCTGACATGCATCCCGGATTGACCCTAGTCGATAGCAAGTTAGGGTCAATTAACAAGCCCCCCAGCCCACGGGTAAAGGGCCAAAAATCGACCCTACCCTGGACCGTCCAGGATGGGTCCAAAAATACAAACAAACAACAACAAGTGTTCACAGTCTCACTCATTCCACACACTCCGAAGGGAAAGCCCTTCGGCTGTGTGCGTGGTCTTGCTATTTGCAGACATACTGTACCTCACCCCACTTTGGTGCAATCTGCAGAAGCAGCAGTCAAAAGCTGCGAGCAACAGTTGTCCTGGTGCCATTACTAGCTTGCGCGGTGCATTGAGGATTACACGTCTGCCTCTCACGCTGGGTTAACAATTGGCGGCGCGAGTTTGACTCGCGGCTGATCGCGATGATGCGTTTCTTCACCCTTGAGTGGCATGCCTGCGCGCGTTGCTGTCTTAAAATAGGGTTGTGTCCACCCTCTGTACGGGGTACCTACACCGGTATTGCTGGTCCGAATGACCTCACTGCGCTGTCCCTATAAAGCCGGACAGCAGCAACGTACAGAGCTTATTTCTATGCCCTTGTGGACAGCTCCACGACGAGTAGGTCGCACAAAAATACCCACTTTATAAGACGCACTGTATATGAAAGGGGGAAGGTCGCTGGAGTCGGTACCGACCGCGCCACCCGATGTTCATCGACAACTGACTGGAGAGGCCCAACAGCCGCGATTACCTTGGTTTTTCGCTCAGGAGGGTAGGCACTGGGCCCCTGCCTGTTTCTGAGGTAACATGCTTCTGAAGGCATATCATCGTTTTCTCGTCGCTCGCATGACCCACCCTTCTCCTAGGAACCCAATACTTCGTACATAGCAGCGATCAATACAAGCAATGGCACGCCATACACATGTTGCCACGATCAAGATCACTCTGGATGTCGCACCGACCATCGCAACTTCGACCAACCAAGATGCCCAATGGTCGACGGCAGAGTTGGAGCTCGGTTTATCGTTTCGTTTGGCCATGTAGATTCAGTCTTGTCTGTACGAGTATTCGCTGCTTGACTGCTCAGGTTCTCATCGTGACGCACCGCTGAGTTGGGACTTGAGCTTCGATACCTCAAAAGCAAGCTACAAGTTTGGAGCGACAAGCGAGCGGAAGAGACCAAACTTACCTCACCGAGCACGTGATTGTCGACCAACACGTCGGAGATCAATCCAACGAGACCATCTTCATCCAGCCATGTGCCACTCGCATCGGAAGTCGGGCCTGAAAGTTAAGGCACTAGAAGTCAGTCTGCTGAGTAAGCCATGCTTACCCCTGGTCTAATCCATCGCCCGTCGAATTCGACTTTCGATCCAATTGCCGCTTCGTCAATTCTTCTTTCTTGCGTGACGTTGGCCTGATCGGGAGACCAGTTTCCGGCTGCACCGCGGGGAGGTCGTCACATCGCAGCCATTCCGATACACAGACCCATCTGGCGTTGGTCAAGACCAACATTCGTGGGCGACTGCAACGAGACCAGCCGGCGTGGGCAACAGGACCCACATTCGCTGGCAACTGGCTCACTGGCGATGGCAACGGACTGACAGGCGTGGGCAACGAGACCCACATTTGTGCAGCCAAGACCATCATTCGTGAACGAGCAGTCAATCGGAATGACGAGCCACGGCCAGCAGCGCGCTTATATGTTTTGCGAGACAGTGTGAAGCGTCAAAAGTGCAGTGGACCAGCGAGGACAGTGTAAAGTGGCGGGAATGTACCATACGTAGTAGGCTGCGAGGCCAGTGAGGAGTGGCGAGAATGCAGTATTCCCTGCCAGAAAAATATGATGGTGCCCAGCGATCAGTCTATCTATGGCAGGACGCCTTCGAGGGCGATTCTCCCGCTAGGGGTAACGCTCGCTGCCCAGTTGGTCCCTCGTTGCCCAGGTGGTGGGATGGGTGAATGGAAACGGCGCTCGGTGATTGTCTGATCGGGTCCGATCGATGGGAAAGTGATCAGTGGAGGAGGCGGAGTCTAAATCCCTTATGACCCCTTCACTGCTGCGAGAGCATTGCAGCAATGCCTAGCAAATGCTGACCGAAGTGAAGAATACATCACGCACCCTGAAGGCATCAAGCATCGAGTATCAGCAACGGTCTACAGAGAAAGCAGGAGCATACACCAGCTGTTTCTATTTGGATATCACAGAGAAGGGAAAGACAGGACAAGAAATGGTAAAGACAGGACATGCCAAGCTGTTTGTGTGGGCACTCAAAAACGATTAACCACACAGGCTAGGCGATGCCTTACCCGCTTTATGTGGTGTAGCCAAAGAGTTCAAAATCAGGTTACTCAGCCGAGCTCGCTTTAACTCGTTGTTAGTTCCATTGACCAGCCCGTCGACAGTCTCTTCTACTATTCCACGGACAATCGTAAAGATGTACCTTTATTTCCAGTCACACGGGCGTACAGTATGTTCAGATCAAACAGCCGTCCACCTTGGCCCTATGTACGCTTGAGTCCAGTCGAAAACACTCACTCCGTTCACTTCGACCTTTTGCCCTGGTCAAGCCGGGCGGGCAGTTGGCGATCTCATTACACTTCTTCGTAATTCCCCATTGCTGGCAGTCTTCGTGCATCAGTTATGGACAAGCATGATCAGACCACCAGTTGGCAACAGTTCGAGCAGTTCAGTTCCAGTCACGACAGCACCTATGCACTCAGGTACTACCAGAGCGCTGTGATATTCCTCCCCTTGCGAACACCTCTGCATACTGCAGAGTCGTTACGTTAGAGCGAAGAGCAAGTATAAGGAGAAGAAGCTACAGTAGGGGCGGGCAGACCAACTTTGCCAGTCGAAGACAGGTCGACAGAGAGAAGACGGCTCTCTATGCCATTGTGCCTTGGCTAGCAAGCTAGTCACTGAGCAGGGCCAGTCAGGGGAGATGCAGCCCGCTTTCGGTCTACTAACGATAAGGAACTTACAGAACCATGGCAGCGGGCACATACGCTGCGTGGGAATCTGACTGTGAGTGGAGGACCCATATCCATGCGATGGTCTCCCTGAATAAAGGCGTAGCCTCTCCTCTGTCGATATGTCGGCCATCTACAGTGCAGTGAAGCTTTTAGCATTGCATGCTCGGGTATACTGGCACCAGCCGTGCTAACATATTCGGAAGGTTATCATTTTGCTGATAGGTTTCTTTACCTCGCTATCTGTGCAAGCCAGGTTAAAAGTCAGCCTGTAGTTGGCTATCTGATACTTATCTGGTGGCTTTTTAAAATTTTTGAGAGTTGGGTCCCGCGACACCCCAGTTCCCTAAGGGGCTTCCAACCAACCCGTATTGCCTATAGCCGGTGTAATCCGCACCTCTTCGTGCAAGTGATTCCTTCTCCGCCTGTCCGCACGGCACGTGTGTTTCCAGCACATGAATTATTTCCGCGTGTTCTTCCCTGCCCGGCAACGGATCAGGTCTAGTCAAAATCGATCTCTATCTCCTTACCAGTTCTAGGTCACTGGCCAACCCAACAGGGTGACGTCTCGAAGTCCTCCCTCAGTTCACGTTGGTGATTCCGTCTAGTACGGCCGTGTCTGGCTGCCGGTGTTCGACTCCATCGCATATTCTATATTCCTGCGGACGACCGACCCGTCGTGGAGGTGTCCGCTAGTCGGCATAGTAAGCTCGGTACGCTGCTTCTTACCGGCTATTAAGACCCTGCAATGCATGATTCGAACCTGCAGAGATGTAGGCTCCCCTGTCCTTACAGAGGACAGAAGTCACACCAGCCAGCAGTCATGACATGATAAGCGAGGCCGTAAGGTGACCAGCTGTCACAGCAGGGTCCCTATGTGTTGTCTCCAACTAGGAGCACCAAGGCATTCTACGCCTGCACCAGCATCTCAGGATGATACTACTGTAAGAGAGCAGGGAGGGACCTTCCTGACTGGTGTTCAACGACCAATTTCCCGATTCTCCACTCGTTCAGCGTGCCCCACTTGACGGCCCATCGCCCGAGCCTTACCCCAGCGAGCGACTTACTAAATCGCCGTCGAAGATCAGCTTCCTCTCTGAGAACCGGCCTCCTCTCTGAGAACCGACCTGAGAACCGACCAGCTTCCTCTCTGAGCTTCCCGCCGGCCTCGTGTCCTGGTGGGTTAGGCGTCTGCCTCTCACGCCAGGTGCGCACTTACGGGCGACTGTTCGACTCGCGGGCCGGTAAATCATTTCGTGTAAAATGTGTCCCTTCACCCTCGAGTGCGCATAAGCGTTTGGTGATGTGGCAAAACATGAACATGACATGAATGGGCTAACTAAACTGCCCTCCTCACCGTCAGCCGGAACATTACTGTGGCCTTCCAGTCAGCCTTGCTGGCCCAAGCAATGCGGACCAACGCATTAACCAAATAACCCAGCGCGGGTCTCAATCTTTGGTGCCTTCTTCCTCTCGTCCTTGCTACCTTTTGGGGGTCGTCAGGCAGGGCACTAGTACCCTACACAACTATCGCCTAGTGCCTTTGTGACCACGTGGTAAGCGGAATTATTGGGCCCAGCGCCCGTATTGTATTTCTTTTTCGCAGGATGGCGAGTATCAGACCAGCTGTCGGGCGACGAAACTGGCGACTTCCACCTGACCTTCCCACCAGGCATTCCTCCTTGCATTGTGCTGTCCATTTGACCTTGTGGAGTCCGCCTCTTTGTCTTTTGTGTGGCTACAGTAAACACACAAATTATGCCATACTCGTCACAGAAAGAAGAGTCTACGGACAGACTGGTTCGATGGCCAAAAACGAACGGAGGACCGTATCACACCAGTATTAGGATGAGAGTGAGTACGCAGATGTATTGAAAGAACAGCAAAGCGAACGATGATGCCTTCCGTAGCAAGATGGGCAGTTTTTGGTGGTTTTGTGACTGTACGAGTGTAATAGGCATGGACTATGAATGTACCATGTACGCCCTCTGGCCTATTGGCGCACTGGTTCAGAGAATCGGTCCCTCTCTCCTGAGTCAGGCCAGCATGAGACCAAGAGCGAGATCGAGATCGAGTGACTGTTTTGGTTGCAGGTCTCGATAGAGAGCTAGTCTTGAGTTCCCTGGTCTACACCTGCTCTATGAGCACACGGCCCTTGTGGTGTGGTGGCTAATGAACTATAAAACGAGGTGTCCCTAGACTGCGTGGGACTGTTCCTGTGGCTTGAGCTTAGGTCTCTGGTCAACTCTAGATAGGCCTAGGGCGAGCCAAAGATTACACTGGCGTCACGAACAGGATATCTCCCCTGGCTGAGAGACGTCAACCTTCAGGGTTGATGTTTCACGTGTGACTTGCGTGCTCCAGCCGGAGTTTTTGTCCCGCTGACTTCGGTCAGCTGCCACCCTCCTACGCCTGCCAGGCTTGGTTACACGAGTGCCGCTTGAGGGCGCCTGAAATTCTTGAGAGTGTGGCTAGGGCGGATAGCTCAGTGGGAGGAGGCAGGGCAGTACCGGTAACTAAGAACAGGCCTCTGTGAGCCCTTTTTGAGATCGAAGCTTTCCCCGCTTGCCCTTGTGGTCGTCCGCTCAACTCGACTCCAGCTAATTTTTGGGGAGCCGCCCTTCCTCTTATCCCGGGTGCCGGGTGGCGGGTGAGTCACCCACGGCCTGGCGTGCAAGGTCAGCGAGGGTTTATGATTCGCAAACCGACCTCCATCACTGGGGATCGAACCCGGGACGAGTCCAGCCATTCGCTCCCAAAGAATTGGAGAGACGAGTGCCGAACCGCTGCACCATCGCGGCCGCTAGCTGGTATCTGCTGCAACCAGTATTAAATTAGGCGCCCACCAAGGCTCAGCACTTTCCCCACCGCTCTTCAAATGTACTGTCACGTCTGATATGCAACCAAAACAGCCATGGACCCTGCGTGAATAAAGTGATAACGGAGTAGTAGGATGATTTTCATAGCCATGCAGAACCCGGCCTAGGTTTCAGATATGCATCTAATAAACTACGAAGCCCAAGCTCTGATTCATTGTCAGCTGCGTGCTGATGTAGTGTTAGGAAACTCGGTGAAGTCGCCTAGCGCTAGTAACTTGGCTTCTACGGTTTCCTCAGCGTTGCTCTCGTTCATTTCTCGCCGCGCGAATACACCGAGAAGACACGAAACTAGCAAGCACAGCATATCTTACCAGTCATCACATATCACAGGCCTGCGTAAGGGAATGAAGGGCCGTTTCTAGAATCGGTCGATACCGATGATGCTGGTCGTCGATCATGGTCCCGTCCCAGTCGGCCGATTCGAAGACCAACAGCAAGCGGGAGGGGATGCTCCATTATTCCATATGCTGACAGTCTGAAAAGGAAAATGACAGTCGCATGAATGTGCCGCCGCACACACCACGTACCTGTGGGATTAATCTTCGTTCTCGTTCGCGCGGCCTACACTAACGAGTAAGCTTCTTTTCCGTCAGTTCTTCAAAGAAATTTGAGGAAGATCAGGTGTACTGTATGCAGTCCGACGGAAAGGCGGAAATGGGCAAGTCGGTAATGCGGCGTGGGTGAGGGATGAGTGAATGCTCTAGGGGTTAGTTAGGAGCTGGAGGGTACAAATGTTTGCCTGGTCTTTTATAGACAATTCGGTACAATGACGTGTGTTGAGTTGAACGAGTACATTTCGCAACGACTGTTTAGTGGGCAGTTATTCAAAGGAGGTCCAAAAGCGACTGTGCCGCGAATTGAAAGCCTGGCAAGTGGAACCGTCCCCGCCGCAAGAAGAGTTGGAGCAACAAGCCAATGGCTGATAAAAATTCGCGCTGTGAAGCCAAATTTGGTGCTGCTAGCCCCAAACGATGTTGACACCGCCTGGTATCAGTTACACTGATGTGCCTGATGTCACTTGTACATCACTTTGCCCTGTGTGTAGGATTGAATACTGATTATCGTTGGTCAGTCGGCCATCGACAAAGTGACGAGATCATATACTCTCACATTGTTATAGTGACCTGAAGGCGGCGTTGCTCGACCGATGTGTTTGATCCAAGCTTCCCTCTCCGTCAGCCTTTTTCGGACTGCATGAATCCCACTGCGTGCTTGCCATATTCACTACCGCATCCGTAAAACATCTCCTGCTAATAAACCAATAACTCACAGTAATACTGCCACCATTTTCCTTATCAACTTACTTTCGCCAGTTCTGAAAACAGTTTCGTATCTGACCACGGCTACCACCAGCTTGATAGGACGAATTCAAAGGAGATTTTAGAGGATTTAGAGCAGAATTCTTCTAGATTTTCAGGAGATTTTGAACATATTTTTTGCCAAACTGGTCACAAAAGTAACTTTTCAGGCCTGAAGTCTCATTTATACTCTACCGCTGCAGGCTACATATCATCCTAACATAAAATCAACGCCATGGACAAGTTATTACTAGGCCGCACAAAGTATATCCTCTGACTCGTATTAATTTTTGTGGGTTGGGCCTACTTCCCCCCGCGACTTCCAACCTGTTTTGCCCAGGCCAGCAGTCCTGATAGGATAAGCGAGGCCATGAGGTGACCAGCTCTCACGGCAACTTCCCTCCTATGTGTCTCCGCTATGAGCACCTCCACACGAGTGCCAGCACCAGGATGATATTGGGCGAGAAGGGAGGTCGCCCACCGACCTACCAACTGAGCCACCGCGGCACCCGAAACGTAAATCCCACTTATCCCTTCAAGCCCGCAAAGCGAGATTCCAGGCAAGATCGTTTCTTCGCATGCTCCTTAACCATACATAGATCATGATCCCGACGCCGACGTTTAAGCATCGAGAGTCAGCATGCATGAGGCGAAAGGATGCTAGGATTCTACAGCAGCATGTACTGTACTTACTGTACAGCAGCTGCAATACTAGGGGCCAGAGAAACGCTGGCATGGCTTAGGTACCTATGTTTGGGCGTATTAAGGCCTGTATCGCCTACATGCATCCAATTTCCACTTATCGCCTGATTGATAAATCGGAAAGAGAAATTTCAAAAAAGTGTGCATCAGTAGGTAAAATAGGCTCATACGCGAAGAACCCTGATTCCGAAAAAAGTGCTCCTGACTATCAGTAACACTCCTTATTTATTTCTTATATTTCCCTTCGCAACTGATTTCTCTCTGATCTCTGGCGCCAATTCAGAACTTTTCTCCCGGCATGTCATGGAGACCATGATTATGGGAGGGAAGCCAAATTTTAGAGGAGGGTCCGCCAAATTAAAAAAGGATTAGAGGATTTAGGGGAGGGTATTGAAATAGAGGAGGTTTTGTAGGATTTAGAGGATTTAGAGGGTGGTGGGAACCTTGCTGACCACAAACGGCTTCGTGTGAAGCACGTGAACGAGAAGGAAGATTAACCCCGCAGGTATTTGGTGGAACCAAGGTGCCAACAATCCGTTTTTATTTACTTAGCGCACTCCTTACATTTTTAGTCCATTACGGAATGAGACAGAAAACAAGTTTTCATATCAGAAAACGGGCGAGAACATTAACCGCAAGCGATGGATGCCAAAATCATTGCAAGCATGTTGCTGGCACCGCTCGATTTGGCACTGATTCAACTTGTTCTGGAAGAGCTTACTTGTTATTATTGGTAAACATACATCCGCTGCAAATATTTGTAGCGGAGTCAATTTTATGCGCCAGCTACAGTATTAGTAGACTGATCACAAAATAAAGAATCAAATGCTCCCATTATAGGATTTTCTAGACTTGAATTTAAACTATCACCAAACACCAGCCCACACTCGGTGTTTCTGTGAATAGCAAGCCTTCTCATCTGAAAAATCATGGAGGGGCCAGGGAGAACTGATGTAGTGATACCACTAATTTTAAAGCTCGCGCTCTTTTTCGCAATTTCTCTCTCCTTACCTCACTTTAAAACCATTTCAGCTGTCATGTGCGCAGTGGCCTACTGTAAGCGGGGAATGCAATGGACGTATTCCAGCCATCAAGCAGCCGAAGGTCGGTTGGCTGGCCGTGGAGTGGAGTGAGTGTAAGGCAGCAAGCTTCCTTCCATGTTCGGCCTGGTAGGCTGGTTCGTAGGCGTAATTTTAGCTGACTCGCTCGTTTCTTAGAACTTGTCTCATTTTTTCTGCTGGTGTTATGGCTAGTAGAGTATCGTTTTGACGGATCTGGAGCTGTTTTTTCGGGTCAAATCTCAGTTCTGTCAGTAAGATTTTGTTTGATTCCAGGCAGCGGCGGCAAGTTTCAACAGAAGAGAAGATATTGATAATATCGAGGTGGTATTCGTTTCTCAGCCAAGGAGGCAAATTCGTGGGAGCTGCTTTACTTTTCAAATCGAATTGGGCATAAGATCGTAATCGAAACCGTCGCCAAACTCTGGAAATCATCGGTCGTCATATCTTGAGCGATGGCCAATAATTTGGGTATTTCACCGCCGGAAAAACATCATTCTCGCGATTCTCAAGTTATTATCACGTCTAATTTACCAGTGGAGCAAGTAAGTGTTCTATTGCGTAGCGTATGAACTTACTGGTGTTGCGCAAAGTGCAGGTTTTTGAAAAATTCGCTCTGATTACAATTGAGTTTCGCGCTGTTGAGTTTTCGAAATTTTTTGCCCTGACGCTGTTTCATTGGCGTATCGAGATAGACACTCGGGCCTGTCGGGTCTTGGCCAGTTACTTTAGCTGCCTAATATCTGGTAAAACTGTAAACACTCCTATCAGATGCAATAAGCTGTGTCGGGCGGGCCATTTGCACTTCCACCAGAGTACCTCGCCCGGGAAGCTGCTATGTAATTGAATTTTTCATGGTCCAATTAGTGATAAGAGTCTTTAGCATTACGGACATGGTTTCAGGCGGTCGATGATCACTTTATGAGATCTATTGGCGGACAAGACCCCACTCTTCAATGGCCCCAACGTAATTTACCCGAAGGATTTTTCTCGAAGCCATCAACCACGGCCAAGTCGTCAGCAAACACTTCTGTCGTTCACAGTCGCGATGGTAGCGCGGACAGTTCTCGTTTTACCATGTCACCACCATCCGCTTTTGCTGGCAGTGGTGCTGGTTCGGTGGCTGCGGCTGTTGGTAGTCCAGCTATCGCAGGAAGTATCCAGCATATTCGAACTCAATCGTCGCCAGCCACGCTCAGTGCTCATTTGAGCTTACCGCCCGCTGGTCCGCCTTATATGGGTGTTAATCGCGCTGCAATGACTGTCGCGTCGCGACCACAACAGAAGCACCGAAGTGTGGATAATACGCTCGACGGGGACAAAGCGCCGTTGCCGTATGGCTGGGAGAGGAAATTTACCGAGAACGGACAACCCTTCTACATCAAGTGAGTCTACATTTTATACTTGGGGTTCAATTGCTACATCTCAGTGGACCTACTGTAAATTCAGCGTAAATAAGGAGATTGATCATGTTTATCAACAAGATTGATCGGTCGTATGAGTCAGTTATGCACTGCTGCTGATCAATCATAAATTACAGAATGAGGTTATTTCTTGCCCTGTACGGACCTTGGCGAGTTGTTCTTCGAGTGTGCATCCTACGCAGCGCTGTTCGTTGAACATGCTCGTATATTCCATCACCTCGCCTTACCCTCCCAATGACGCATATCGCCCGGGCCTATAGTCGTCGGCCACAGCACAGCCGCTCCAGGCGTCAACTGGTTTCGCTACCGGTCGCTCGACCATCCATTCTATCCAACGTGAAAGAGCGGCGTGTGCGCTTTTCAAGTTTTGACGGCCTAAGGAGGTCTGCAATATTTATAGCGTCTTCGCAGGCCCGTCAACTCCACCCGGTTCCCGCATTTAGTCATACTCGTTCACTATCGGCTGCTCCTTTTCCTTCGTCGAACAGAGGTGCAGGCTCGAGACGTTTTGTGTTGTTCGAGGCCGTTTCTTCAACCAGCCGTTGGCCCCGTTGGTCACCATCCTGCACACTCGCCAGTCAGCTGCCCCAATGAACAAATAATAGGCAGCATATGAACACACGGCGCAGATCTCGGTCACAATCCTGGTTTTTTGTCAATTTCCTAACTGCCCGCTGTTGTCGAAGGCGATATGCTTTTTTCACTTTCAAATATTTGAGTATGAGTACAGCGCATTGTGTCAAGTCAATCGGACCTTCTTATCGCACCCTACGCAGAGCATAAAAAAGCCTTTTTCCAACGCCAACGACAGGTCAGGCTAGTAAAGAGCAGGAAAAACCTACATCGAAATGCCATTTTACACTCTAATCCTCCTTCGTTTTGAAATGTCTTGTATCGCGAAAAAAGCATCGTCGAAAGTGAAACTCGTCTAGTTTCGATTTCGAAGGTGTAGATTTTCTTTTTGCAGTCCTTTCGATTTTCAAAATAATCTTTTCCCACGCATTACTAAACGTTGCCGCTGTCACTTTTTATTTATTCTCGTTAAAATCATCTCACTTTCGTTCGTAGGTGGTGAAAACTAAAGTGTTACTCATTGCCCATCTTCTCTTGCACTCATCGGCCAACAGGAAGTGTGGGCGTATGGGGGGGGGGGGGGGGGGGGGAAAGTTGCTTAGTTTTGCGCTTAGGAAGCAAATACGATGCGTTGACAAAGTTCTGAAGCTGCTGACAAGTTTCAGGCACCACATTCGCCATCGTCATAAACGCTAACGAATGTCTGTCGTTGATAAGATTTAGGCGTACGAATTGCGCAAAAGCTTTTCTCGTCCTTTTGCTACTTTCGTAACCTTCAAAATCTCGTCTTTATGACCTTGGTCGCCTGAGTGAAATTGATAAGCTTATCAGGGCGTTAGGCTTTTCAAGATTGGAGAAGAATAGAATAAAGGGGTCGCGTGATTTCCATGTATGGCTGTTTGGAAAAGCCTAAAAACTCATTTGGCTCGTGTGCGAAAATTTATCAGGGAAAAGTTCGAGATACGCTTATCTTGGGCGTTGTGTGATAAGTCTCCTTTTAACACGTGGCGCGCATCTGCGCTCGATAGAAAACATGGATGGCATTTGGAAGGTTTTCTGAAAACACAAAAAGTACACCTATTCATTCTCAGAGGATTCGCATTATTTTAACAAAATAGTTTTATGTCGTTGCGTAAATCAGAATGTTTTGTTTGTGTTTTTTAGTAGCATCGACAAAACGACCACATGGGAAGATCCGAGAAAAAGTTTAAGTTCGTCGAATTTGCCGCAAAGCGTAGTTTGTTCAACGACGAATACGACGTCAGCGGGTGCGTCGAATTTGGGCCCATTGCCGCCAGGTTGGGAAGAAGCTATGACGCCGAACGGGGAAAAATATTACATTAATCACAATGAAAAGACCACGTCCTGGTATGATCCTCGTTTACGTAAGTTTGCTCGTGACATTTTGGGCACTTTTTAATGAAAGATTATGGATAACATTTTGGTTTTTTAGCGGAGGAAGTGCAGAAACCGATCATTGTGCAACGATTAATGAATCAACAGCAACCACACCCGCATCGACAAATGCAGGGCCCATGTGCCGTGGCCAACAATGCTTCTCGATATGGTCATCAACAGGCCAGTGCTCGCAGACAGTTGCCACCACACGCTGGCCGCACGATCGGGGCCGGTGCAGCATCGTTCAGTCCCATGATTCAAGAGTTGAATCAAGAGCGTTTGCGTATCCACGAAAGGAATTTGGAGATTAGGGACCAAGTAAGTGCAGTCAAATGTTTGTTGGAATGGATGAAGCTGAGCATAGATAAGTAGTGGCTTCATTTATGATGCAAGAATTCTTGAATTCGACTACCATTTGGTTGGTGTTGGGATTGTGCCCCCCCCCCCCGCAGTTATTTGTACGAGCCTCGGCGGGGCATTGGCTAGTCTGCCAGTGCAATGGGTCAAATATTTGTTGTGAACATTGTGTTTACAAACTCGTATCGGGCTCGGTCGTAACTGGGTGGCCTGTGTTTGTTACCAGTCAGCCGTACTGTCTGCTGCCCTTTCGCCTTACGATCGGCGTGTCTGTAAGAAAAGGGCGAAATGCGCGAGTTGGCTGGCGGCCGAACGAAGCGAGAAAAGGTTGGCAAAGGGGTCAGAACATCGTTTCTTACCATCTAGGGGTCGTCTTTGTTTACGGGAGGGGGTATTCTAGGTGCAACCAAATGGAGGGCGTGAAAACGAGTGCACTATCATTTTGGCGACTGGTTTTTTATATATATATAGGGCGAGTGTAGGAGGGGGCGCATGAGAGAGAAATTGGGGCACGATTTAATCTCAAGCATCGAATAAAGAAAGAGTGACCATAAAATACTCAGTTTAGAAGTGGTGTACGTTTGAGATTAATGAAAATGTGCCATCAACCAAAACTACAAAAAGAGATGTTTGCTTTGGGATGATAGTGGGTGCTGGACTCTCGTTTTTGGTTGAGACGGGACAGGTTGGATGTGAAATACTGCGTGCAGACAGTTTCTCTTGTCTGCACCTTACGTTACTGGTAGCAGAAGGGGGCGGTTACATTCAGCTAACGATAAGACGTGTCCTTAAGATTAGGTCATTATCAGTCTTGCACGTTGTGAGATAGCCTTTCTGAATTCAGGGCATGCGCTGGATGATTGTGAAAGTGCACTCAGATCCCTGCTTAAGAATATCAGCTGTCAGAAATAGTTGTTTAAAAATAGCTCTCCGTCTGGTGCAGTAATTACGGCTGAGCATTGAATATCGACTGAGTTTTCCACCTTGCCAAGCGGAGAACATAGAATAGCCAAGCAAGATCAGATATCTGCTGACAATGAGACATGGCCCTGACTGCTGGCCTTGTGGGGGTACGTTGTTTGACGAACGTGTGGGCGAGCTCATGTAAAAACAAGTGAAAATAATTAAGAAACCAAAATACAACTCTTTTATTTCGCAGGGCTTATTGGATCGATTGTCGCCGGTCCATCCGTTGTCGCCTGGTCATAATGTTGGGGTGAGTGCTATGTAAGGGCATAGCATTTGGCAGACTTGCATAAATCCTATTTTCAGACTGACGCATTTTTGGGCGTTGGCGCACCTTCGCAGTACGCAGGGTCGATGTCGTCGGCGGCTAACCATTATCCAGCGACGACGACGTCCGATTTTCATATTCGTCAAGAATCGGGCGATTCCGGTTTGGGTATGCCGATCGGGTATCCGCACACGCCGGACAACTATTTGGGAAATTCGGATATCGATTTGAGTTTCAGTGGTATCAATTTAATGGATTCCGCCATGCAAATGGATGTCGACCCCAGCAACATTCCGGCAACGCTGGTAGGTAGTGACCTGATACTGGTCAGGGGTACTCACAGTAATCCCATGCGAAAAAAGACTAGCGAAAATGAAATGTGAGAAAATTAGACGGTCAAACGGATTTTCAAACCTGAAGTTTTTAAGCCCGTTCAATTTTTAATCAAGTTTTTAGAACTGCGTCCGAATCTATGCTATGCTTTGAAAAAACAGATCAAATCTGGAGCGCTTAAGAACTTAGTCGGGTGTAACGCTCGTCCCTGGTGCGGAGGTCATGGCGTTTGGGAGGGAATTATGGATCTCCCCTGGCTGGAAATGTCACCGCCCAAGTTTATGTTTCAGGTGCAGATGCCCTTCTTGACTTTAAGTTTTTGTCCGTCACATCTTCCTCGCCCATGAAGCAGAGACCCGCAAGTCGTGCCTTGAGGGTCTCTAAAATGGTTTTTTCCTGCAATATGACCATTTTAGGATAATCTCGGCATTGCCCCGAACGAATTAGATCAATACTTGAACCACCACTGAATCGAATCAGAAGAGATTTGATTGAAATTGCCTGAACTATTTTATTCTTGCGCAACCATTGCTTTAAATGGCGACGCGAAATAAATGGCTGAATGGATGAAGGAAATGCTTTGGTTACTTACAGTATGTACTTTTTATTTTTCCTCACGTTTTGGTTGCTTGATTCGGTTTTTTTGTTGCCTTTTAATGGGCACTGTGAATTAGGTGTTTTAGCGTGATGGGTCAGTGTGCACGGGAATATGCGGCTTGTAGGATTTAGAACCCTTTTGATAAGTTTTATAAGATATGACGGTCCAAATTTTTTAGCGATGTTTTTGAGGAACTTTGATTTCGGCCTTTCTATGTAAGCTCAACTATGCATTGCGCCCTGCAAAATACGTTTTTAAACCGTATATTGCGCATTTGAGTTTGAAAAAGGCGCGAGAATTTTGATCGAAATGTATTTATTTTTGTGCCTATGCAATTCGAAAATTGGTGTTTTCTGAATGTGTACAATTTGGTGCCTTAGGCGATTACTTGAAAGAAGTGTACTTGAGGGAATAAGTGCCCTTTAATATTGAAGATATTTCGTGTGGATGTGACAGTTTTTCACAAAGTGTTGTGCACAATGAAGATATAGTGCCGTTTTCGTGCGAGGGAACATGCGTGCACTAGATTTGTGATTTGTGCTGTAACGATGGTTATTTTGTGATTCGCCTAGACTATTCCTGGCCAATAGTCCGTTGCAGTGGGTGTAATTTTTTGTCTGATATTTTCCCTTATTCAAGTGCCTTGCACGTATTTCCTGATGTGTAAAGTTCTCGTGCCTTTCTACGCTTGAGTGTGCTATGTGTTGAATTTGTGATATAATCAGGACATTGCGCCTTTTCTTAGGCGTGCTGTTATTGATGGATAAATATTTTCTGGCCTTCTTTAGCAATATTCTCGAAAGCTTTTACGGCGACATTTTCATCCCAGCGACCTGTTTTTCGTTAAGCTGACCGTAAATGCTAGTCTCAAACTGTTTCTGGTCATCGGATTCCGGTCACCGCGCGAAAATTGTTGAGGCAACCGTAAATACCCATTCTCAAAACTTTTGTCGCCAGAAAAGTCCGGCGAGATACCGTAGGTGGCCGAGAAAAACTGAGGCGGTCCGAAGCAGCTTAAATCTAATTCCGTCGATGTCAAAATATGACATTTCCCTTGGTGTCGAGAGCATAGGCGTAAAAAATGGATATGCTGACCAACCTTGAAGATGGTCAGAGTTTTTGTACCACCTCGACAAGGCACACGAGTGTCAGTAATTCCTCTCGAGTCCCAAAAAGACTGAGGCCATAATCTTGCCCGATCTACATACGTGTGAAAGTTGAACGGCAGAGGAGGAGACTCCCTGTGCGTCCACTGTTGTCAGTAGTGCATCCTCGTTTCAGCCCTTGTTCTCACCTGCTAGAAGAGTTCCTTAGCATGGCCCATGCACGTGCAAAGGCGCCGATCAATGAATAATGCAGTCATGGATGTTGCTGCTTGTGCAGTTTTGCACAGCTTGCCTAAGGACTGCGAGAATTAGATTTTGATCCTCAAAATGACGAGATATCTGATGCGAAAGTACAACACTGACGCTGCATGATGATATGCTTCCCATAAACGGCCATAAGTTCAGCATGGACCTCTGTGCCAGCTTTGTTCTTTCGCATCACTCATCGAATTACAGCTCGGTGGTCAATTACCAAACTCTTGAGGAAAGCGACTGGCCAGACATGCGGCCTGGACAAGTCAAAACCGCCATGGAACTATAAAAATGGATACTGTACCAAATAGTGTACTCGTCGGATACCCTCCACAGATGGGGAATTTCATCATTGAGAGTTTGAACAACGAGTTAGGGTATACTGTACATCCTCAATATTGCAAACACCCATAACCACCATCACCACTACAACTCCGTGCACTGCACGCCATCTACGACCATGTTTTGCGCGCTCTACAACTGACAGGCTTGACAGTTTAATCAATTGAGTGTACCTGGTTCGCGTCCAAACAAGCGCTTCCCACTATATCGCCTGGAAATAGTAACGGTCACTCGCCGGAAATTCACGGTCACCTAAGCAGATTTTTACTTTCAGCTCACCTAATTCCGGCGAGCTTTCGAGAATGCTGCAACTGGTCTGGATGGGGAAGTGGTAGTATGAGGAAGTCATGGCATGACTCGGCCATTTCGCACGCACAGTTCGTTCCGGTTGTCCAAGGCCGAGATGTGATTAGATGTTTTGACAGGTAGTGTGAGGAAAAGGTGGGAAGCGCGAGACTAAAAAGGGCCCTTATTTTTCGAATCTAAGAAAATGGTGCCCATTAAAGGGTGGAGTAGATATTTCTATAGAAATCTTTCAAAAAGAATGACAAAGGGTCGAGCGCGCACTGACTAAATGTCAGTGTTTTGAAAAGGAACAAGCACGGCTTTTGAAATGGCCGCCCATTCGCCATGACAACAGACGAACGAGGTGAGAGGCGCTTAATTGAACATTGTCCCCGGGCATTCTTACCGGAAAGGCGAGACTTTGATCGAGAAGCCGTGTGACTTCGAGAACAGGCCAGAATACGAGTTCTAGCCACACGTGTTTGGTGAAGCCGAGGCGGTCTCCTTCGAGAATTGTGCCGAGCTCGCTTATTAAAAGCCGTGCCGACACGAGGCCCTGCTGGACTCACTAAGGTCATAGAAGACGGCGAAAGGGATTCTTGCAACGGCTTGGACGCGGTTGCAGTGGAGTGTAAAGTGGTCGAGCGCAGTCATATTTGATTTTTGTATCCGATACTTGTCGAAAAATGGAGAAATCGAAATACGATGAATGTATTGATTCAGATCCGAGCAGTGGTGCACGCCGACATTCGATCAGTTGCGCTGATCCTCGCGATCGCTCAGTTCTGCATTCGGCATCGGACACTCGTCTGCCACTCAGAATTTTAGCTCGTTCTTTGGTGCCCAACACTTCGAGCCCCGTATTTACGCCCTCCTCTCCGTCATTACGGCCACCAGCCATCGATGTAAAATTCATACAAATGTACGTGAAAAAATTGGGTCCCAGTTTTCGTCAAAATTCCGATCCGACATTCAATCGTCGACAACGTTCGCAACGTTCATCGGACGCGACTGGTGCCTCGACGACCACCAATTCGGGACAGTCCTCGTCCAGTCTGGCCAGTTCTAACGACGATGCTCATCACTTCGATCGATCAAATATCAGATACAGTGAGCACTACGATCGATCGATAATTCGGTCGGGCGATCAACCGAGGTTGATCAACATCCTACCCATGGGCAGAGGACCATTGCAGCCGATTCGACGATCGACCAGCGGCAGTGACGTCAAGGCGGTGAGTGACATGGATAAGTTGTCGTTGACTGATGACCAGTTCAGTGCCGAACCCGTGGTCACTTGCTATCGTATTCTGGAATCTCTTTTCTGCGGTGGTCTCGATGCTGCATCAAGTCCCGCTCTACTTTGCCGTCTCAAAATCGATCACCTGATCGATTTGCGTCCCGTAACAGCGCCATTATCGAAAACCAAATCTTCAAAAACCCGAAACACCCAGTCGAACTCGAGCGACCCGCCCAACGATCTGCCAATGCAGTGCGTGTGCCCCGATTGGCGTCATAAAAGACAATTAGTCAGCTTCGACATTCACCAATCGTCGTCTTCGACTGTACTCATTGAAAATTTCAAACGTTTGAATGCTTTTATTACGAATGCCAGAGTTCGCGGTGAAAAAACGCTCGTATTTGATGAAGACGGTCGTGGGACGGCACCGGGGGCCGTCATCCAATATCTCATGTACTATTATCGAATGACCTGCTCGGCGGCCAAAGTCTTCGTTAATGGCATTATCAATGATATAGAGGTGGGGGGAAATATGGAGAAAGCCCTGTTGCAATGGCAAACTGAACTGGGCCAAGGCGATGGGACCGATCAGCGATCGATGACCGCTTGCAGCTTTCATCGGAGTCAAACTCCAGATCCTGAACAAGAACCAAATAATTCACCACCCTTTGCCCAAAAGAAAGTCCAGATGGCCTGGACGTGATATTTGTTTAAATAATGTTTATTTCTTGACGTTTTACTGCACAGTATGTCATGTTTTGACTAGTTAGTTTGGGGCGTGTTCATACATGATTGTTATTTTTACATAAAAGCACCAACTTTGCAAAGGTTTCGTTTTTCTGTAGAAAACACAATCATTTTTAATAACATGCCCCTTATTGGAAAGGTCATGAACGCACGGAAAGAAGAAATATGAGCCGACTGGTGATTAACTGGCTGAAAATATGCGGTCTAATCAGCTATGTGAATTGGAAACTAGCGAGGGGGCGAAGCAGTCACAGAGGCTGCTAGCTGCTGTAGTTTCTATTGGAAATTGCTACAGCCAGTAAAGGCAATATTGGGCGTCAAGTTTCTGCATTTTTGTGTCCAAAACAAGTGGTCAAAAATGCTCAGAAAATTTTACTACTATTACCGAATATTAGAAGGCACTTTTTATCAGGTATGAATCCCTTTCACAAATCCGTTAGAACTAAGGACGCGTGCAAAAACACAGAATCCACGTCCTCACTTGCTTCAACTCCCTCGGGGCCAAGGCTTCGAGAGCAGTACATTAGCTTGACCTATTCAACGGACGATAGTCTAAGGCTTGTCCAAGGGAGAAAAAGGAACCTTTTCAAACATTGCACTTAGCAGATTTTGTCGCGTGATCTAAGGGTTTCGTAGACTGGAGATAATATGAGAAGGCATGAAAATCAGGTGGCAACCGAGAAGCCCATTCTCATTGAAGGCAAAAGACTTTCAAATATGATAAAAATTTTTGATCACGCTCACAAAACATGTACGCACTTCTCACTTGGGAAAAAGGCAGTAGAAAGAAGGTGCAAATTTGTACTCCTATTTGTCCTTGAATTTTCGATCATGTGAGTCCCAGTGTAACCAAGCCTGGCAGGCGCAGGAGGTAGGTGGCTGAGCGAAGTCGGCGGCACCAAAATCTTGCGACTATACCTGCGGCTGAAACATCAACCCGAGGGGTTGACGTCCCCCAGCCAGGGGAAAGTATCGATCACTCCCTCCCACTCGCCATGGCTTTCCAGGCACGAGGGTTACACCAGTGCATACTGTACATTATTGGGCAAAGGTCAAAGTTTTAACAGATTTTCCTCGGCAAAGGGTACTAGAGAGCCAAGGCTGAAAAGGCTGAGCAGAAATTCTCTCAAGTAGACATTTTCTGATATTTTCTATAATCCTCGTCTGCATAACTTATGTATACATTTTTAAACCAAGAAAAGTCAGTGGATGGGAACCTCTGAAGTAGGGTCTAAACTAAATTTCAACAATCAGGTGTTTTCTTGTGGAGTCTGGTCTCGTATACTGTACCTGGCTGCTGGACATTGTACACAGTATTAGTACAAATATTGCCACTGCACCCCTGTTTTCGGCTGTGCGATATGCACATGCATTGGTCGAAACATGACCTCGCTCACTGCACGTTAAAACTGCCTGTGGTCAAACGGGAATCGGTTTCAGCGCAAAACAGAAAAACATTCCTGAAAATATGTCTAATCTCCCACTATTTATCAATTATCCAAGTGTGCCATTGATTGGCTACCTGATCAGCAATGAAAGTCATCCATTTGTACGTGTGTCACATTCTCTCACGCAATCCCTCAGGGATGTCTCACTGAAAATCACAACACATGGCATAAACAAGTCAGAGACAGGATTCTACTCGTACTGTATACCTCCATATATAAGCAAAATAAGCAATATATTCGTCCAGCTCCCATTTTCCTTCGATCAACACGAGACGCTATTTGATCGATTTATTTCGACTGGAATTTCAATCATATGTTCATGTTCATGTTTCACCACATCACTGGACGCTTATGCCCACTCGAGGGTGAAGGGACACATTTTACACGAAATGATTTACCGGCCCGCAAGTGTTCGACTCGCGGGCCAGTAAATCATATTTTTAAGATGACTTCTGCTAACGATAAGCTGGTACAGTGACTCGGGCGGGTGATCCTGCGTGATCGGTCTCACAACAACAAGCAGACATCTTGAGTTGCCTGAGAGTAGTTTTAAAAGCATTTCATTTGCGCACCCAACCTGTATCGGCACATTTTCTAAAAGGTGAAAAACAAGTGATAAACTGGCTCGCACGACAGCACCCTGTTCATGAAAGCAGTTCTCTGGTTGCACGAAAGCAGAGGAGAAACAGCATTTTTGAGAAACAAAAAAATCAAATTTCAGGTGAAATAGACTTTTAATTAGTGACCACCAAAAAACAAAAGTGATAAAACCTTTTGGCAGATACTTCGCGGATGCCAAGAAATCAGAGAGGATACAGACATTTTCATGACTAAGCGAATGCACCCCTTGCTTTCAGAGCTACAGCGCTCTCGCCTATTACAGTACATAGGTAGAGCAAGTAGCTACACTGTGGGGCTAGCTAATTGGGCGCTGTAACGTCAGGGCCGACGCGTCCAAGCTTTGCACTGAAGCGGTCATAGTTATTCACTGCAACAGCGAGATTGATCGATAACTACAATTACTCGGCATATCCTGTACGTACAAAACAGTGGAACATTGCGTGTCACAATTACAGTATGCATATTTCATACGAGAAGTCAGCCTGCTGGTTACGTGGTGAAGACCAGATCACGTCTGCAATATTTGAGTTATGAATGATTTGAAGTGATTTTTTAATCAGCGATGAAACTTGCATCAGACTGAACGGAACTGAGGTCGCTGAACGGTCCTAATCAGTGTTCTAAGGCTACATATCAAAATGTAATACAACTGGGTCCGTATGACCATGGAGCTTTTGCACGCCAGGTAGGGGCAGCCAACAATTTTCTGACCTAGTTAATGGCTGCAACATCACTCTGACGGGTGACGCTCCTTGCTGCCGGTGTCGCGTCAAAAAGTGTCCGGATCGTAATGTGTCTGGCGGACTTACAGGGTCACCGCCTGTCGTAATGTCCGGGCTCATCGAAATGTGTCCGCTTGCTAAATTAGGGAAAACAAACGAAGGACACGGCGAAAGCCTCACAAAAAAGGTCGAATTATGAAAAAGCAAAGGCATAGCCAAATTGCAGTGAGCCTGGAATAAGTACTGATTAGTGACTTTATTTACTAATGGAATATCTGGACTGATAAGGTTATCGCCCCGTTTGACGAGTTCCTCATTCAAGAGGGTTGTTGGACATTTTAAAAACAAGAATACTGTAACACCAGAACGTTGGGTAAGTTTTTTCTGTATTTTTGTACAGTGTAATAGAGCGCAGTACATGCTACAGCAAAGCGTGAACTAGTACTGATACTAATGAGTTATTCAGAAGCATATACCCGTATACAAAACAGTTCTGACCTGATCGCTGGTTATTTATAAGCGTGATCTTTATTAAAAAGAGGGATAAATTTGGAAACCTACAGCAACTGCGGTCAGTGGCATATCTAGACGGACATAACCAATAAAAAGCTTGGAAAAGGCAATTCGCGTTGTCATGGAGGAGGAACAATGTCTATTTTTGGTCGGACAAATTTCGACATCGTAATGTGTCCGGGCGGACACATGACGGCATGACACCGGCTGTGCGCAGAGCATCGATTGCCAGTCGAGCCTTTACAGAAAGGGGAAAGTGGTTCCTAGCTTCGTTGCCCAGTCAGAAACGGAATACTCGCTGTGTACAGTATTTGCGCATACAAAGAACAGAATGCACTAGCACAAAATTGCCAAGAACCAGTGATTAGCAGCCTCGTCTCCCACACTGAGCTGGCAGCTCAGATAGTCATCCGTCGGAGTGACGTTTCAGCCAACGACTAGGTCGGGAGACTTGGTTGCTTCGCCCTGGCCTGGCGTGGTGCCCAAGCCCCACTTGTCAGTCCCTTCAGCCGGGCCTAAACGTTCTATTCATTCAGATTTATAAAAGATCTGCCATTTTTGAGTAGCATCACATCCGATCACTGACACGACTGTGTGTATACTTTACAAGCACCCGATATCCTCGCTACAGCATATCCTTGAGTCTGAACTCTTTGATTGGGTTACAGGAGTGATTTGGGTGAGAAGGCAATAAAATGCTGCAACTTGTTGTTCTATTCATTGTGCACATCCACATATCCAGCTGACAGGTTATCAACTTCCACTGCTCTACCTTCACACGAGTTTTTCCTTAGCAAAATTATCGTATTGCCGCATTCTGTTGCGTAAAAGAGAGTATCAGAATCGTGGTTGCCTTGTCTGTTGTTGACCACGTGAAAAACCAGATATTTGCTAGACAAAAGGAAACAAAGATTCACACATCCTCGCCTGGCGCAGTCCTTTCCTTGGACCCGTAGGCCGAACTTCCTGTCTAGTCATTCAGTGCTGAGTCGTCTTCGTCGATCGGTCGTTTCTGTTCGCCACGTTCCCAACCTTCTCTCATCGACCATGTCGTCCATCACCAATGTTGCGTCTCGTCTCGAATCGATACTCCAATGTCCCATTTGCATCGATTTGTTCAAAGACCCACGCGTGCTTCCGTGCGGCCATGTATTTTGCGAGCCCTGCTTACGTCGACACGCAGCACCAAATCCTCGAAATTTTCGATGCCCATCGTGTCAGCGCGATTGCAGTTTGCTTCAAGCCAATAACGTATTCGTTTTGAAGGATATTGTGGACGCGCAAATAAGTATGTCCACGTGCAAGCAAATCTGCATACAATGCAATCAAGCCAGCGAACTTGACGACCTGTGGGCGTGCGATGGATGCCAGGCCAACATGATCTGCTCTAAATGCATGGTCAAGAATAACCATGGAAGCAAATGTGGTAGGTTTTAAAAATGTTTTGTTCAATCGATGTTCGGATCTACTATTTTTGGGTCTTTTATAGTACAACGTTTCAATGAGTGAGAATTACTTGTGTGGGCGGGGCTAATTACTGTACTAGCCAATCAGACCAGCAGATCCCTTGAATGGGTTTTTATCACTATTTCCATTTCGTTCAGACAAAATTCCAGTTCACATGGGCGAAGTCATCCGAGAAAAACAAGCAGTCATCTCGAACTGGTGTCAGACAATCTGCAATGCAGGCTTGGTTCAGTGGTCGACAAAAATTAATGAATTCTCGAAGCGTATGGAAGAATTGTGCCGACGAGTCAACGGCATCCGCGATTTATTGAGACAAGAATTGAAAGAACGCAACGGCCATGCGATTTTGATCGATGTTCAATCTGAAATGCGACAAGTACAAAATTCGGCTGCGGTTTTGGTTGGGTTGTCAAGCAATAATCAATTATTCGGCGATCGATTGGCGTTTTGTCACGCAGAAATGGAAGACTTGGCGAACAAGATTCGAATTGGCCAACGTATGATCGACTGCCAAGCAGAAAAAATCGATAAATGTTTTCTCGTCATGGATGAATTCACAAAGTCCATCCGCTCGATTTTGGACGGCTCGGTAAGAATGGCTTTGGGGAAGGGGGGGGAGGTAAAAGTCTCTTGAAGGGTTTCTCGTATTCCTATTCCCCCACCCGTAGTTCCAGCGTGCAAGTGCACGTGCCTGGTTTGTTGTGGTTCGTGGTAGAGAATATTGATTTCCCTGGCTGAAATATGTCAACCTCTCGGGTTGATGTTTCAGCAGCACTATAGTCACCCTTAAAAATTAGCTTTGAAGAGAAAACGACCAAACTAAGGACTCAGGTCAGTTTTATTTTTGCCAATATTGCAAACCGATGTTATCGTTTTTCGTGCGTCGGATGTGATACAGAGCAGCAGGTGTAACAGTGACTCGGCACCCTTCTGACGGCCAATTCTCTCCTATGGCTGCCAGGCTTGGTTTCAGGGGCGTATTCCATCCGAAGCACGAGAAACGATAAAATTGGCTGCTATCAGGGAGAGAATAATGCTGACCTGTGTCCTTAGTTTGGTCGTTTTCTCACTGAAAACTAATTTTTAAGGCGGATTAAAATGTGAATAGAACTGTGCGAGTACATTTTGAGGCAGTTGGCCTTCGGTTTTGCCTTCTTGTCTTGTACCTGGTGATATTTCCGAGAAATTCAATCAAGTTATAAAAAATCATGAAATCCTTGACAAAAAGCTCCATTATACTATATTGGGTATCTGTATTCATCTATTTCAAATGCCAAACATTCGGCATTGCTTGACATTTTTCTCAAACTCGCTTATCGTCTAGACTGAAAAAATAATGAACCATCATCCCATATTCTAAGCACTAAAACTTTCCGAAAACAGTTTTTCATAAAACCTAATTTTTCCACCACTTTTTCCTTTCCTAAATTGGATCAGTGTCAGTCTTATCAAATATATGCTAAAAGTTGACCTTAAAAATTTGATTTTTTCGCGCCATTTAGAGAATCAAAAATTGTTGTAGATTTCCACGTAGCATTTCTGCGTAGATGGCCCACTATAACAGCTAAAGTTGCGAAGATCAGATCTTTTGTGCAAATGCATTTTAAAAAGCCAAAATCCTCATTTATAATATTATAATTCAAATTTTAACCCATTTTTATTAATTAAAGGGCGGTACTTATCTCCATGATTTGTCCCTGAGGCATTCACTTTTACTTCTCGATGGTTTTTTTGAGCTTCTCAGGGCTGCTGATATTTCCGCCATGTTTAGACTGCTCTCTCATCGGCAAAAAATGAAGAAGGGCGCAGTGAATAATTATTAAAAGCTTAGAGAAATAGGATGCTTAACTAATTTGGATCAAGCAGGCACTTTTTATGGTTGATATAACCCTGACAGGCAAATTTTGTAAAAGAACTTGCTTTTTTTGTGATTTTCTTTCGAATCTGAATGCAACTTTTATCGCCTCAATCCAACCTGTTCCCCTGCCGCACCTTTAATACCCCACCAGACCTTTTTTGAGTGCCTGACGCCACAGTTTTTCTGTTTTTGAATAGCTCTGATTTACTATAATTAGGAAATTGTAGTATCTTATTTGAATACTCAAAAGTCCTGTTGGAGGTGTGAGCACTATTGCACAGAGAGCGGATGCAGTACTGAGCTCTAACACGGTTTCTGTAATAGTTTGCACCCAATTTTTTTGTATTTTTCGACTGAGTGAGATCAAATACTGATGGCAAACAGCATCTGGAAACTGAGGTCGCCTATGTGACCTCATGGCCATTTGCTTATTTTAAGCTGGCCTCACCCTTCCCCAGATATAATAACAGCTGATGCGAGTCGAACACCCCAGTTAGGAAACGAGCTAGTATGAGACACTCCGTCAGAAAAGTGAGCTCTGCCCGTCCAGGGACTGACCTTCACTAAACTTCCAGACTAAGACAAAGTGCACTCTAGAATCGATGTCGGAATATTTAAAAAATGAGATATTCAAATCAGCGCTCGATGTTCACAGAGGGTTAGCCAAAACTTTCGACCTGGTCTCAAAAATGTTTCAGAAGTCGAAATTTTCATTTCCCGGGACCCTCCCCCTTTGCAGTCAAGAATTTCGATGTTTTTCATAGGCGCTGATGAATCTCTTTGCTGCTGGTGTTTCTTCCCAGCGATACCGATTTTACTTGCTAGTTGGGTGAGCGGGAAAAAAGGCCACTTATCAGTGAAATATAAAATATGGGCTATGTACAACTTTGTTTCTTTTTTAATTCAGTGAAAATTGGAGCTTTTAAATTGTAGTAGTTGACACAGTTTCTGAAACTGAGTCTCCTTTTTAGACTCCAACCTGAAAGGTCAAGTTTCAGAGCGAAACAGCCAGCTGCATTACTGCTTCGCACTAAATCAATTTTGCTTATGCTCAGTTAAATACATCGGTCGATTTAAACTTCACGTAGTGTCATCCGTCTGTGGGATGTGGGAAAACAAGCGCGCTGTGGACTCTTCTGCGCGTCTTGTTCGTACCAACTGCTGGCTAACAGCTTCAAACATGTTTCACGAGTATCGCATTTCAGACCAACATTGTCGACGAATCTTCGGCATCAAAGGCACCAGGCATGAACAATGGCCAGGAACCACAACAGCAAGAACCGACAGCCGAAACAATGATTTTCGATTTGGGTATCTCGGCTGCGACCAATGCTACCCGTTCAACTTTGCTGGACGACTCAGCTCTGCTTATTGTTTTGGAAGAACAGCAAAATACTGATGGCGACACGGCAAACTAAAATTTGGTGAATTCGTTCTACATTGTTCTACAATCGGCTACTTTCAGAATGTTTTTCATGGCGATGTACACGTACAGTAGCAAAAACTTCCTCGTTAAAAACAAGGTTTTTTCCCATGCACAATTTTATTTTTCATGCGTTTTTCAATATCCGTGTTTTTTCTCTATTCAGGGTTTTCTCTGCACATGGAATTTTCCTTTTTCTGCGTTCTTTTTCCGGTTTTAGAGTTTTTCTTTTTTGGTGCTCTCATTTGCGATATGATTTCCAATGTCGCTGATTTCACGGCGGAAGTATGGATGATGACGCCAGATAGGGAAGTCCTAATCTGAGTTCAAAAAATGAGGAGTTCGGCTGGTTTGGATGTTTCAGCTGCAGTAGACAGGGGATAATCCAGGCGAGTTAGAAGCGCAAGCACATTCTCTGTCATTATAGTATGTGCAGTATCTTCGGAGACCGACGTATTTGCTCGCTGATATTTCGAGTGCACTCAAGAATACTCGTAGCCATGGTCTGGTCGGCACTGAAAAAATCAGCAAGGAATAATTTAGTTAGAAGAAGAATCGCCTTCATAAATTCGGTATTTTCAAACTTTTCCAGCAGGAAAATTTTAATGTAAATAAAGCAGCTGTGCTGTGTGTTCTGGGGCGAGCCCGACTTGAGCTGAATTCCTTGGATTGTTTTAGGTTGTGGTCATTTGATAAAGTTCGGTATCGACTTGTGTGTCTGTTTGGTCACCCAAGGCATGAAGGCAAGTCTGTTGGCTTCAGGCTGCTTTAGTGATTGGTCCTGTGACACAGGATTGCTGGACTGATATTCGTCGACTCAGCATTTTCTAGTTGACCAAGTTTTCCGTGTGCATGCCCAACCAACCAACCAGTTTCCAACCAGCTTTGCTCCAGGCATCATGGTTTGTAGGCGCCGCCAGTATGACGGCTGGGGCGGGGGAGGGGGGGGTTGAATTTTTTTGCTGGTGGTGTCTACAGTAACGCACTTCATGCTGCGGAGTGTACATTAGTGCTGGGGTATGGGTAGTTAGTATGGTGTGGTTTCCAAATCTTGTCGTAGCGTGGTTGCAGTAATTTAACTGTTAATTTTGTGATTTTTGATGAAGAAAAAATGGAACGGACACATTCGAAGATACCTGCATTACTGCGCATATTATTACATGATTATCAAAATCATATATCGCAGCATTTGAAACATTATAGATCACATATTAATTATCAGTCACATCGATTTATCGGGGCCCCTCTAACAAGCCCTATCAAGCTCATCACGGTCTTTACGCAATCAATCGAAATTCATCTGGGGTCAAGTCGGGCATTGGGTAAAACACTGTTCCTGACCCTATTAACTTCTAAACCTAATTAGAGCAAGAGCTTCCATTGCAAAACTGATGAACAAAACACGACGGCGGTGTTGCTTGCCAATCTTCGAGCTCCATGCGCCTTTGCTCGGTGGTGGCACTGCTGCTGGGGGTTTCGATGGCGAAATCGTTGGCGCAATCGTTGGAGCAATCGTTGGAGCAATCGTCGGCGCTGCCGAGGTGCATTTCGGGCAAATATATTTTGTTGGACAGAATTCGACTTGCGGCCAGAGCGGATCTCCATATCGGTTGATATGGATTTCACCGCAGACTTTTTCACAGTTTGGTTTTTGGTCAGTCGATGGCCACAATAAATTGCAGGTAGGATCGCATTCATCGAGTTGGCACGATTGATTTGACGGCGATGATGGAGGGGGGAAGCCCACACTGCTGCAATCACCATTTCTTAACGGCACCAACGGTGTGAACGTATCTTTGGCGCACTCTTTTTGATCGGCGTCAGAGAAGAAACACAACTCGATGTACTCGCACTGGGCTTTGTTCATTGTTGTCTTGAACCACTCCACTTGCGTGAAGTCCAGCTCCTTCGTCATCTTCTTCACTTCATGGATTTTGAAAATTCTTTCTTCGACGCCAACTATCGCTTTTATCTTCTCGTAATCTTCATTTCGGCGTTGCTCGTCGATGTCGTGCGGTTGCAAGATGACCAAAATGGGAATTCCTGCATCGCGCAGAATCTTGCTTTCCTCGTCACTTCCATCCAAGCCTGCTTGGCCGCGAGGAAACGTGATCACCAGAATCGCTCTTGAATTTGTGGCTCGCTGGGAGAACAGGTTTTCTCGGCCCAGCTCCAATGCTGTAACGAGTTTGGGGTCAATTTTTTCATGGACAATCACTTCGAGATTATCCAGCGCGGCTTGGAACTCGGTGTCGTTTCTGGTCCATTCCAGTACCACGTCCCAGACGCCTGTCCCATCCTGTTGTTTCACGTTGGCGATCATGGCAACTCGGCTCGTGCTTGTGTTGGCCCCTAGCTCGAGATAATTCGAGTAGTAATTTTTGAAAGTTCTCTTTATGGCGTTGAGTTCTCCAGGGTAGGACTGAGCTTCGTTGTGGATTATGATGGCTACATCAACATTCAACGAGACGGCCCCGATTTGTACAGCGAGTGCGGCAATATTTAGGAGCACCAACTGAGGTGCCAGCATTCTGGAAAGCTGCAGCACACTACAATGATCTTGCTGTAAATGCCGTCTGCCGAATCTGCGCCCGGTTTATATCATGAACTTTGGCTGGCTAGGTGCGGCGCGTGATTTTGAGTGGGTTGACTACTAGCGTGGATATCGTGGCGATGTGGCGCTAGTAATCGTGCAGGCAGCCGTAGGTCGAAAATTCTGAAGCGCAATCAGCAATGGATTGACCAAAATACATTTTTAGGCGCTCTTTGAGACTAGTACTGATCGTTATCTTCGCACGGATACCGCGGAAGAGGCTACGTTTTTTAAAGAATGTTCTGAGTTGCTGAGGCTGCTGCCGCTGCTTCTACAGTATATTGCCACCTCCGCAATTCAGTACGTAGATAGGCGCCAAAGGTGTGCATGTTTGCTTCGACTAGCGTGAGGAGGCCTGATCGGGTCTACTGTTTGATAAAACACACCATCAATTTATGCGCAAAAGGTGCAGTATAAAAACATAGATTTGATGAAACTGTTCATAATTGACGTCACATCTCTCCGCCGCTTCGATGCTGTTCACCTGGAACACATTTGCGAACTAAAAGCTCAGCATTTCCAAATTTGCTACTCCTCGTTTGCTAGTTGATTTAGACATCCTGTACATCAGAAACGTAATTACTTGTAGCCCTCAGATATGAATAACTGCTCGTAGTAAGTCCAAAAGCAGATCGAGTATGCAAATGTAGAACCAGATAATGTGAAAAGCTTCAAAAAATGCAGCCTGTTTTTAACAGTAATAGTTATCAGAGTAAGAGAATTCAGATCTGGCTGGCCTCAACTATACATCATGTCATACTTTATCCACAGCCAAGTGTAATCCACTTAGTTTATTGAACCACGCACCCGACGGAGACACGGCACACACTCACCCAGAACAAGGCAGACATTCCCCTTATATACCTCCCCAGTGGATCACTTCGCATAAATCAACAGATCACCCGTATATCACAAGGACTGGTTTTCTGAGCCTTCGATTGTATTTTGATCGGGCGACCTGGCATGTTGCTGGCATCGTACCTTGATAACCAGTAATCGGCATTGACTTGCTGGAACTAGATGGAAGGGTAAACACTACACCCCTTACACGAGCACTGTTAGCAAGGGGTAAAGAGCTCATAAAATCGGCAATAACTTCTTACCTGGGCGGGAGTCGAACCCTCTCCTGTAGGTGCGCGTCTGGTGTGAGATGCAAATGCCCTAACACGCGAGGCTACTTCCCGATCACCTCACTCTAAAAATGTGAAAATGCCAGCAGCCAGATGGAATGATTTGAAATTGACTGGACTTCTCACGATCAGGAAAGAGGTGCACGAAGTGCAACCTTGCTATCGATTTGAAATTCGGAGAGTAAGAGGTCTGAGAGAACATCCAGCAGTTTTGCTGCTCTCATTCACGTGACTAGCTGCGTCGAAGGCCAAAAAGCAGCTTATGTAAAGTGTCCAATCTTTTTAAACTAATTTGTACGACTTTTTTAAATGACAAAGTACACTATAGAATCGATGTCGGAATGGCAAAAAAGAGCATGATATTAAAAAACAGCACTTGCGTTTTATTGCTGGATGCCAAAATTTTGGACTGTTTTCTCAATTGTTAGAAGTCGAAATTTTCATTTTCCAATAAATACATGCAAGGTAAGATGTCAAGGAATGCATGAAGGATCCAACTTTTATTTTGTTGGCCGAAGCCCGTTTTTGCCTGTAGCCGGCCAGCAGTCAAACCTTATAAGCAGGGCTGTGTGGGGACTGGCACACACGGCAGCTTCCTTCTGCGTGTCTCCACTAGGAGCACCTCCACGCGAGGACATCCTGGACTGCACACCGACTTCCTCGGATGGCGGGTGGGCTTTGAACATTGTCGGTGTTCGACAGCCGAGACTGTCTACTCGTTTGGATTCCGTCTCTCCACTCGGAGCACCTCGGTGGCACCGGGTGAGTCACCCACGGCCTGGCGTGCAAGGTCAGCGAGGGTTTATGATTCGGAAACCGACCTCCATCACCGGGGATCGAACCCGGGACGAACCCAGCCACCCGCTCCCAAGCTATATGGAGAGACGACCGCTGCACCACCGCACCCGCTAAAGGATATCCAACTTTACTGCCCACTGTATTTTGCATCAAAAGTCAAGATCGTCACTTTCCTCATTCACGTTGCTAGTTTTTATTTATCCTAAAATTTGCAGGATGATCAGAGCGCGCATTTGAAATCTAGGTCGCGTAAATATTATTTTGTGTGGGCGCGTATGGAGAGCAGGTATCTCTTACAGGCAGTCCACGGGCGACTGGTGGGTCAAGCGAGGAGACGGGTTCTTGGATTAATGTCCGAGCGACGTCACACCATTTAAGGTCATCTGCCTCTTTTGACACCAGCGCGAACTCGAAATCTAGATGGGCGAGTGGAAAAAGGCGGACCTTGTATTTGCACCTGTTTTCACGACAGTGGACGCATGTGTCCGAACTGATGTCACCTCGGTTCGGGGTCGTCGCGCGACCTAGTTATGGCGTTTTCACCCGTCGATGACGTACCATTTTATATTATGAATGAGAAAGTTTTGACGAGACGAATCGAGAGTTCGTTGCGCCAGTTTGGTTGGTAAAAACCAGAGTGCCAAGGTGGTCCTTGATTCGAAGGTCATTTTCGCAGGTTCCAAAATCAGTGACATGATAGGGCTAACTTCTGGTTTCTTGTTCCTCACTTTAAGTAAGTCCCATGCAGCTGCTTTGGCGACTTTTTCCGGCACTCCTTTCTTTCATTACAGCTCTCTCCATCGCCAATGCTTTCGGACTCTCCAACTTTCGTAATGAAATCCGACGTCTGAAACGGGAAGTGGCTCATGACGGTGCGTCGTGTTTATTGACTTGCATTCAAACCATGGAGGAGCAACTGGATGTCATAAAAAGTGGCCCCACCCAACGAACACGATTCCAGCAATCCTCTTCAAGCACTTGCCAACGGTATGAGCCCGACCAGGTCGACTCACTGTGCGAGGCACACAGACAGGCAAAACAGTGCTTGGATGTCTGCCCGGACGGTGAAATGAGGAACGTTGGCCTGAATGCCCTGACACCCCTCAATTTCATGTGCATCGATCGATTTCAAGGTAAGGCTAGCAGGAGTAACAGCATTGTAAAGCTTCATGTTTTAACCACCTGCCCTCTTTATTGTTAGATTTCAAACAGCATTTGCCGTGCCTGGATTCGGTGTGCGACAATATTGAGAGCGCGTGCCAGCCTGTGTGTCGGCTATATAAGGGCTCGGTGGACAAGCTAACGGATTTCCAACGCGACTTGACATTGCGGCAGACATACGATACCTCAACTGTTGTCAGAATTGTGGCTGATGCCTGCGAGTAAGTCGCATTTTTGGTAGAACTTATAACAGCTAAAAACACAGTGTACATAGAAACCTAGCTCATCAGAACAGAGTCTGTGCGGTAAAAAGAGGGCCAAAATGTTCAGTCGGAGCTCAGAATAAACAGGTGATTGGCTCACAATTGAAGCCCTTTTCTATAACTGTACAAGCCAAGCGTAACCCTCGCGCCTGGTAGGCCATGGCGAGTGGGAGAGCGTAATCGATATTCTCCCCTGGCTGGGAGACGTCAGCTCGAGGGTGGTACAGTATAGTCGCACCAAGGAGCCGTAGGTGTAGTCGAACGACTTGCCTGCTCCAGAAGGAGTTTTTCTCTTGTCAACTTCGGCTGGCAACCTCCCTCCTACGCCAGGATCTTGGAACTTTGTGTTAGCCGTGCGATTCTCCACACAAAATTTAGTAAGAGACTGCTATATCGCCTTCCCTGGCCAAACTTGCGAATGAGATGATGCAGTACACAAGTCCACACTTCAGATGACGACTTTGATCGATATCTCCCAGACTAATCAAAATCAAGCGGTCTTCAGGTACTTCGGGCTGGCCACTAAGGTCAAAGATTCCATTTTTCTGATGATGTGTGCCTGATGCTGCTGAAATGCGCCTTGGCCTGTTTCAGTTTGTAGCCGAGCTGTAGATGGCACGTCCTGTTTTCCATTACAGGAAATTGAGTGCCACCGATATATTAATGCAAAAGTTGCTAAGACATTCTTGTTTCAAGTCGAAATTTGATCTATTATCTTACAGAAAAGAAAGCCAGACATGCAGCCACTGAATACAGTACATAGTTTTCGTATCCTCATATTTTTCGTTTACTGTATGTCCCTAATCTCAACATTTCATCTCCGCTCTTCCACAGGGTTCATCTGACCCCTCGTAACATCACCCGTAAAATCCACTTTCCTTTTCAGATTTATCGACTGTTTCAATGAATGCAGTCGTCCACAAATCGTAGAAAAATGCGGCTCGGGTGCAGCGGATTTACAACGCGACACAGTTCGCAAGGCGTTCTCTTCAATTTCCAATCTATTGTCGTCGACGGCCGAGTCAGAGGCCGCCTTGCCGGATTCCTGTCAGTCCCTTCTCACGCCGGTCGAAGAGGACATTATTCCCTCAGACAACAACAGCGTGACATGGTCTTACGCCGTGTCGGTGACACCTCAAATGGCCAATGAGGAATCAACTAGAGCACAGGGTTTGTCCAGAACTTCCAATGCTGGGCCGAGTGGTGCTGATTTAGAACAGATACAACTGCTTTTAGAAGAGGCTAACATGCTAAGCTCCGGGCCCTACGTCAGGTCGAATGTGTACTTCATTGCAGCAATAATGCTAGGATATTTTATTTTTAGGCTATAATATTTTGACATGTAAAATCATTGAATATTTTTATGACCGAGCTTTTACACTTGCCTTGACAAAAATCATTCCAGTGGCAAATTTCTTGTTTGCTGAAAATAAAGGGACAATAACTTTTCCATCTTGCGACCCGTTGAAAAGCTGCAAATGTTTTATCTTGCGAGACAGAAAATAGTTTTCCTTCAAACCATTTATGCGTTGACAAACCTGCTTGTGATCAAGTCTTCTCTATTTGCCTGGCCTTCTTTAAGCTAGCCTGGCCTGTGGCCTAAATTGGGTTAGGCCCCACCGCGCCTAGTTATGGGCGATCGTGTTCGAATTCAGGCCATTATGTGTGCCCCATCACCCTCGATTGAAGTGCACCCAATTCTTTTCAGTTACACCACTTTTTTGTGAATTCAGCCCCTAGGTCCGATCAGGTAAGGAAAGTGTTCCCGACCTGACTCGAAACCTGAAATCCAAAACCCAAACCTGACCCGACAAGGATTTGCTTTGACTCCTTTTCTCTGACCTTTTCGGGTGAGATTTCATTTCCACTTCTGAAGCCACCCATTTCCACTTCTGATCACTCGACATTATCGATTCTTGCCTCGGGTGCTTCAAAGAAACGAGTGCCTGACAGTCGTTCCATTCCGCTGATCAAACGAGTGGACTGGGCTGAAGTTAATGATCACATATCGACCCTGGACCTTGAGCAATTGGTAAGCTCGTCGTCAACAGTCGATGATGCCTCCCAACAATTGGCTAGCTCTCCAAATTCAGTTCTGGACGAGCATGTGCCCAAACGTTTGGTTCGCATGGACGAACGATGTCCTTGAATGAACAGCTGTCTGCTTCGCCTCATACAAGAGAAAACTGCGGCATATAGACGTTGGAAGCGAGATGCCAATCTCACTGATGAGTACATATTCAAAAATTTGCAACGATAATGTAAGAAAAAAATTTATAAAGCAAAGCGAGATTTCATTGTCAACACTTTCACTGATGATCAGTCGTCTAACGACTTTTAGGCCGCTTTCATGACACTATCAGCACATAATCAATCGATTCCTACAGTTGTACGGGATGATATGAACTGCCCTATCTTTGGTTCATTTGCTATTTTATATGCACTCAATGAGCGGTTTGCGAGAAATTTTAAATCTACTGACTGTGGTATATTTGAGCCACTCCCGTCGGTCACTATTGATGAATCCGACTATTCAGTGTCTAGCAAATTTCTTTTTGAACTGTATAGGTCTACTGAAGTCACGAAGCGGATCTGGTGGTCACTGTGTCGATTTTGAAAAACATCGCACCATCACATTGCCCTGTTCTCGCGGCTCTGTTCAATAGATCGATTAAATCAGGCATTTTTCCATCGATGCGGAAATCAGCAGTTGTTGTGCTAATACCAAAGCCAGGGGACAAGTCGTTGATCAGTACTTATAGGCAGATATCCCTCCTGTAGATTTTATAAAAATTATTAGAAAAACATGCGGACAGATTGCTGCACAAATTTATTCAGATTTCGCCTGACCAGCATGGGTTCTGGAAGCGTCGAGGAACCAACACTGCGCTCATTTCTACTGCGCAACAGATCTATGATTGGTTGGATAGTCCTGATTATAAGTTCGTCGTTGCGGTTTATTTCGATTTGGCAAAAGCCTTCGATAAGATTCCCCGTTGCTCTTTATTGTCGACACTCCAAAATCATCATCTTGTTCCAGTCAAGTTGCTCACGTGGATCATGTCCTATTTATCGAATCGAACCCAGCATGTCACAATTCGTGACTGCGCCTCAGCTGACTTGCCAGTGCTTGGGCCTGTATTATTTATCGCCTGTATGAATCCTCTGCTTGTAAAGCTCAAATATCGATATCCTGACTTTTCCTTGCATGCTTTCGCGGATGATTGTCGACTTCTCGCTCCTTTAAAAAATCTTCACACAATTTTAAAAATTTTGTACGTATCCTGATTTTGGTATAGTAAGCCTGGCGCCATCAGAATTTATGACCAAATGCAAAATAGAGAGTACAGCCATCAGGAGTTGGATACTTGCTGCGACAAAATCCTTAAATAAGTGAATCCGTCAATTTTCCACTTATGCCAACGGTTTCCGAATATTTTTGATCCATAATGGTCAAAAATTAACAAAAGACTTACACGTGGTAGGATAACCCACGAAGCTTTAGGGATCGCTTTGAGGCTGGAACCCTAAACCAGCCACCCCGGAGGGCTCAGCTTTAGTGACGCTGCTCAGTGCAAATGTACCACGCCCACCAGGATTCGATCCCGCAAACTTCCGCTTGCGATCCCGATGTCGTACCACTGAGCTATCAGGGCCACGAAAAGAGAAAATCTAGCAGCTCACTCAAACTTGGTCGAGTGTAAAGTGCAGCCCCTCCTTGCCTGAAGGAAGATCATCCCCCTTGCTCTCACTGCACACTGCTTCACACGCTGACCAAGGCTGCGTGTTATCGCACGTGTTGCCTGACCAACCGAAATAACCAACTAGGCCGAAAGTTGGATTTCCAGTGTTGAAAGAGTATTGGCGGAGGAACGCTGGATTGCTTTCACGAGCTTCACGGATTTTGTTTGACCAATCGGTATTGTAAATTAAGTCAAGACCCGCTCATTATCGTCCTACCCTAGTCTCCAGTTCCCTGCTATGAGTTTGGAAAACGAGTCTATTCCGCCGATATTTCGAGGAAATTAGCCGAGTTGTGTTCTACCACTCGCTAGAATCGCAATGTTCTTCATGGATGCTGAGATCAGCTAGTAGCTCCTTGCACGACTAGTCGTTCGTTCCGGATTTCGTTTTCTTATTGTGAGTTTTTTAGGTTGATTTCACTTGGCGAGGTGTCTTCATGCGCAACACGATTTTAGAATTGCTCGACATGGAAATTCGCGAGCTTCCCCCTTGTTACAGTATATGAGCTTCCTATGAAAAATTATTACGCACCTTTCCCCAACTGGTCGGTTTGTTTCTGAGGAAAATCCACCCTCGGAAGAATGCGCAGCGAGTTCAGAGTCGCCTGAAAAAACTTTCTAAGCATTCCTGTTTGTATTTTGTGTATTCTCGTCGAGTCGAGCAAGGATAGATGATAGACTGACAATAGGTGAAAATGATATTGCTAAGATTGCGTATCAGGAATTGAATGGATGGCACGCCTCTGAACAGTATTCTTTCATAAACACGTTTACATTTCTAGATGTAAAATGCGCCGTCTATTTCTGCCTTGCTTGAAGCGTTGCGTTCAGAGTTCTCCATATTACAGGCCTTGCAAATCGTTGGTCAGAGTGATAGTTTTGACAAGTTTGGAAACCAGTTTTCGCCTTGATTGCGCAACGAATTAATTTTTTTGCATGTTTGTGGCTATTTTTTTTTACGTCTCACCTCGAATTGATTATCAGTTTTTTCTGTTTGCTTGTCAGGACTCTAGCTGGCTTCACAATATTTACTAATTACAAAATACACTGTTCCATTCAAATCACAGAGTCCCCACAGGAAAATATGCCCAGGTTTGCATTCGAGCTCAGCACCTGCGCCTTCCAAGACTGCTGCGCTGCAACCATGAGCACACAATATGCCTTTCCTCCTAAACCACACCCATTACTGTTAACCGTGCGCGTCCTTCAAACCTGTGGAAGCTGTTGTCTTGATCTGTCGCCCAGGCTTATACTCGGAGTTGTCTTAATATTTCGAGTCCTCCAGCCAAAGACTCCTTTGACCAGGCAAATCAGGTACTGCCCGCGCCCCTGTCACCAGCAGGTCGAGCAGCCCGGCTAGCTCGGCTTGCTAGGCAATGTTTGATGCTTGAGTCCTCCTCGTCTACTAAGACCTATTGCCTCAGAAAATGGCTATTATTCAAACGAAAAATTGCAGCTCAAAAAATCCCTAAGCCATGAGGGAATTTACGATCAGCTCCTACGACATGTTCTGGACAAATGTCCTCGACTTAATCTCCGCTTGCGAAGGGAATACCTTCGAGTATAGATTTCTGGCAAGAAACTTCTTGAGCAATATTTCCCTGAAAAAGACTGGAAAATATGCCCTTGATTGGATATAGCCTACGCGAAAATCAATGAGTGCTGCAACCAAGCCTGGAAGGCGTAGCAGAGAGTGGCCGACCGGAGTCATTGCAGGAGGACGAAGGACAAAGGGCTGCACAAGAAGCACGAGGGCTGCAGTACAAACCATTATGTAGTAACACTTTTTTGAAAAATTAGATAAAATAAGCCACGACAATATTTGTTCAGTTTCCCTTCAAATAGTTCCCCTGGGTTGCAGTATGTCTAGCATGGATATTTTTATTCAGCATATGGTTAACCCTTCCGTAGTCACACAACCATAATGTTTCAGTTAAAGGTAAGAATCTGTACTCGTCGAGCGACTTTCATCTGCAGGGGCGTTTGGGTTGATTTTAGGAACGAAATCATTCGATTTAGAAGTTTTCAAGCCAATAATGTCAATTTACCCTTCGGGAATTCACGAGCAATTCCAAAATCGTGTTTCGCATGGAGACACCTCGCCAAGTGAAATCAACCTAAAAAACTTACAATAAGAAAACGAAATTCGAAACAAACGACTAGTCGTGCATAGAGCTACCAGCTGATCTCAGCATCCATGAAGAACATTGCGATTCTAGCGAATGGTAGAACACAACTCGGCTAATTTCCTCGAAATATCGGCGAAGTTTTCCAAACTCATAGCAGGTAACTGGAGATTGGGGTCGGACGATAATAAGCGGGTCTTGACTTAATTTACAATACCGATTGGTCAAACAAAATCCGTGAAGCTCGTGACAGCAATCCAGCGTTCCTCCGCCAATACTCTTTCAAAATTGGAAATCCAACTTTCAGCCTAGTTGCTCATTTCGGTCGGTCAGGCCACACGTGCGATAACACGCAGCCTTGGTCAGCGTGTGAAGCAGTGTGCATTGAAAGCAAGGGGGATGATCTTCCTTCAGGCAAGGAGGGGCTGCACTTTACACTCGACCGAGTTTGAGTGAGCCGCTAGTTTTTCTCTTGTCGTGGCCCTGATAGCTCAGTGGTACGACATCGGGATCGCAAGCGGAAGTTTGCGGGATCGAATCCTGGTGGGCGTGGTACATTTGCACTGAGCAGCGTCACTAAAGCTGAGCCCTCCGGGGTGGCTGGTTTAGGGTTCCAGCCTCAAAGCGATCCCTAAAGCTTCGTGGGTTATCTTACCACGTGTAAGTCTTTTGTTAATTTTTGACCATTATGGATCAAAAATATTCGGAAACCGTGGGCATAAGTGGAAAATTGACGGATTCACTTATTTGAGGATTCTGTCGCAGCAAGTATCCAACTCCTGATGGCTGTACTCTCTATTTTGCATTTGATCATAAATTCTGATGTCGCCAGGTTTACTATACCAAAATCAGGATACGTACAAAGTTTTAAAAATTGTGTGAAGATGACACTTTGACAAAGTCAGACAAATATTGACTTGCAACAAAGGTTCTTTGGCTAATATTTTTTAAATTTTTTGCCGAATTTAGAGGCAACAGCTGCCGAACTAAAACGCTAGTCAAATATTGGATTTGTTGCGACCAGTAAGGAAAAGATGTATAAATTACAAGTTCGAATTCTTCCACCTGCTAATTTGGCTTTTGGTAAGAAATTTCTTTTAATTTTCAACTCGGCTCAAGCGGCTAATTAACGAACGCATGTTATGTATTGCGTACAAGCAAGTTTGCCAATTCGTATATGCGTACACATTCCGCCTGGTGTACGCATACTGTATACGCATCCAAAGTTCAATGCGATTCACAAACTTTGCGTACAGTATGCGTATTTTGTATGCAACCAACCCTACCTATTTTGCATCTGTGCATCGACTGTTTAAATGACAGAATTACGGCCATATATGGCCGAGTCCGCTTATAATCACAGTCGCGTGGGAAGCGACAAAGTTGCGAAATTATAAAAAGCGAGAAAACACGCACCTGCACCATTATGGCTAGATTTTTACTAGAGTAGCAATTTTCTGGCCATTAACATCGAGCAGCGTTTAATACCCAACTACCTACATAGTAATCCTAATATGCTGTACCAAACTGGGCGGTCCCAAAAACAGATGCGCAATTTTTTGTCAGCATTGTGTAAATATAGCCACTGATCAATACATTTCAACTATGACCAGCCCCCACAGAGCTGGACTGAATGACATTACATCAGCAACTAGTTTCTTCTAACGATAAGCGCCTGTGCTGTGAACAGTGGGCATCCATCAAAAACAAAAGAGCACTATGTCAGTGCGCCTATTTTTCCACATCAATAATTCAAGTTTATCTAGCGAGACAAGAGGCTGAAAGGACAGGCATGAGAAGACAAAATGGTCTGCTTCAAAAGAAAATTATTGAAAAATTGTCCACATAATTTCTTTTTCATATTGTCATTCCAAATAATTCCACATTTTTCCCTCGCCCAAAATCAGAAAGGAGATTCTATTCTTTGCTATGAAACAGTCCTATGGCTCCACACAGTTGGTTGCCTTGGTGCTGCTTCTAGCGATCTGAACTCGTCAGCTACTGGACGGTATCATGCACAAGGCGATGTGTTTCCCACGACCTGTGCTAAGAAACCAGAAGAAATTTGGGTGGTTCACAAGACTGAATCCAACCACGTTGTCACACTGCGTTTAAAACACAATGCAAATTACTGTTTGACCCTGGATAATACAACTGAACCTGCTCGATTGCAATTGTGCCAGCCAAAAAATCCTGCACAGAAATTCGTATTGGCTAAAGTAAGAACTAAATTACTGCCGCGTGATCCAGATTATAATTATTTTTATATCGAAAACTATTATTCCAAGTATAAATTAATTATTGATGTCAAACATGGAGTCGTGACCAAAAAAATATCTTCCATCATTAATAGGACCTGGCTACCCCATTATTGGAATAAGTCATCATTACGTTATTATTGTGATAAATGGGTTTGGGGATCGGAAATAAAGAAAAAGGCGAAATTACTCAAAAATATTAATTTTACATTCCCAATAAATAAAAGAAAAAATCAGCTGCGTGCCCAATATGTGACTGCCTTGATACATCAGATGATGGCCTCCACACCAGCACACCCTCCGGTCACTATTAGCGAAGAGACTTGCTGTAAATGCGAGCCTGCTGCGCCCTGTAATTGCTTCCCAATCGATTACGGGTTGAAGAAATTTGGCAGAGCTTTGCTGAAACTCGATGTGAGCATGAAGGCTGGCGGTGTGGGGTACGAATACAGACCTAGCAGGAATCGTATCCCTACAGGCATGTACGCCAAACCATGGAAACCGATAGTGATCAGGGTCAGCAACTTTGATGTGACTAGGGTGACCATTAGAGCATCTCTATATTTAAATACATTTTTGGTGGATGATATGCTCTGGCCGAGGCCGCCTCAAGTCACTGTGCAACATATCCTCATGCCAGGAAGGAACAAGTTCAGGTCACCTTTCGGGGGTCCATTGACATTAGAAGTAATCGGAGTCGATAAGAACAGAACGAAGCCAGTCATTGTGACAATATATGGCGCCCCTATGGCGACTTTCACATTAGGGGAGACCACGGTAAGACAGTGGGCTGAGGAATTAAAAAAGGAACCGAGCTGGGTAACATTCCAAGGACAGCATGTGATCGGACTAGACATCAAGAGGCCATACGAAAATGCATCATTCGCTCAAATCGTAGCCATGGTGAAAAGATATGATCTCATGTTCAAAAACAATTATTTGCTGAGTGGATATGACTTGGATGCTAAGAAGGGAAGCATACACGCCGTACCCGAAGGATGGCATTGGTGGACGAGGGATGTCAGTTTACACGGATATATGCATGCCGGAAATCCAGTCACCGTTAATTTATTCTCTGATCAGCAAATTACCCTGGCGTTTTCCAATTGGTAAGTAAAGGGAAGAGATACATAGGATGCGAAGTTTTCCAAATCTGCTATATGTAAGAAGGCATTGTTGGCAAGAGCGTTGATGGTGTAGGTCAGGGGCGTGCCAGGACTTGAGGTTTTAGGGTCGCTTCCGTTTCGCACCGTCGTGTGAGAAATGGTGAGGAACAGTGAGGATGATGTGCTCACATCCCTGGAAGGCGAAAACTTGGAGATCCCTAAGGATTGATTTCTCCACAAAATGCATGTGTCAAGATCTATAATGTTTTCAATCTTTCTGTGGCCGCCGCCAGCCGTGGCGCCAGACCGTCGGCTACATACACGAACCAGGGGAATCAAAAGTCGAGAAACGACGAGGCCACAGATTCTGCGCATCTTCATGCTAGGACCACGAAAAATTTCAAATGCCGTACCGCGTCTGCTGCGTAAAGAGTGGCCGAATATACATAGGATAGCAGTCTGCAATGTTTTTCAAGCTGCTTCAGATATGAATCAAACTAATTTATCTAGAGAGAAGTGGCAAGCATAAAACTGGGAGTGCAGAAGTCATTCCACGACGAAAGCCTCTATGTCTAGACTTCTTAATGCCCTTCCTCGGATAGAGCTGTCCTCGCCACTTGCAGAATGCAATAGCGGTGATTTGTTGGTCGACATGGACAGAGATGGGAGCACTTAATTACTGGCACTAATAATGAAGATGTAGCCACGCTTGCTTGCTTATACAAGCAGATGGATAACAACCCCATGAACAACAAGAACTGCCGCTGAACAGTACAGTACTATATACTATCTGCTACAGTGGTTCTGAGAATTGATTGCTTTTAGGGCACTGTGGGGTTTCGCTCACGAATTTGCTCACAATCTTCAAACACCCTGCTTCTCACACGAACTGGGTCTCGAAGTCACAAACAACATTTATTGCACTTTTCACATTGCCTATTTCTGCGGTGACGGAAAACAGACTGTGGCTTGCAGGTCGAATAAACGGGCTGGTCACGATTATTTGAAAATATGGAAGGACGGTACAGTTCCTGCATTGGCCTCAAATCAGACGTACGACGAACTCAAACCATTCCAAGCGCTCATATTTTGGGTTCAGTTATTCGCCACTTATGGCTACGAACCATTCAGATACATGAATCGACGTTTCCGCAAACGATTCGTCGATGAGTCGGACAAAATCTGTGATCAATATGCGAGTAAGCAGGACAAAATCGATGCGGTTTACGAAACCTTGTGCGAAATGACTGGCCACGATTTAACGAAACATTTTGATACTTTTCGCATTCCTCTTTCAAAAAGTGTACGCAGACTGGTCAAACTCAAGAAGTATCCACTACCTGAGACAAACATTTCGAATGTGGAGTTAGCGATTGGTACGCCACTCACCTGGAAAAATTCTGGAAAACAGCCCCGATATGCATTGCCACCTTTCACTAATTTCTTGGATGCTCAGTGAGCCCCAAAATTTGAGAAAACTGTTTTAGCCATTGTTGTTCACTGTACATACCGTAAAATTTGGCGTTTATGCAAAGCCTAACATGCCATAAACACACATTTATGTACAGAAGTTTCTGCCCCGTATGCATAGGTAGAGTATTGATTGAGCTTACTTGTTAGTCGGCGTAGGATAGAGGGACAAGCAGTCCTGGTCATCGGAAACTTTACTCGAAAGCATATGAGTTAAGTGAGACAGAGCGAGAAACTACGTTGTTTAGGCTGAGTTACATTAGTGGTGTGTAGAGCACCTTGCTATCTAAATGAATAACCCAAGAAAGTATGCGAGACCGTTTGGTTTCCTCTTCTAGGATAATTTGCTTCATCAAGCCATATCATACTTCATCCATAGCCAAGCACTATACAGCGCACTCGAGGGCTAAGGAACACATAATTGACAATCATTTTGTACCGAGGCGGGAGTCGAACCCTCCCCTGTAAGTGCGCACCCAGCGTGAGAGGCAGACGCCTTAACCCTCTTGGCTGCGACCCCGGTAAAGCTCCCCTCCAAAATCGGTTCATTCGATGTAAAGTGCACCGCACCGTTGAGCAATTTTAGACAGAGGGACAGGGTGTGTGGCAGCAATTCCACACAGTCCATCAGAAAGACGAGACACATACCACGTACATGAAGGCATACGTAAGTCAACGTTAGGGCGCGGAAACAGTGCATCCGAACACTATGGGTAATGCACTAACCACAAGGTCTTGTTTATTTTGACAAACATCGTCGGATCGGCTATCAAAATTTTAATCGCGTATTTTCTCTTATCTGACGCTTATAATGGGCCGGAAACGTTGGCACAATTTTAAAATTATGCACATAATGCATACCTGGTATCTTAAGTAGGACTCGAGGCTCTTGCGTGGCATGCTGTAGAGTTGTAGGACTGACCTGCATTTGGATGATCGCAGTAATTCGTGCTGATGGGGTGATCACATGATTGGTGACTGATCAGAATGTCTTTGGCTAATCGCCTGATTAGAGAACGATCACAATGCTTTTAACTGATAACCTGGGTCGTGGCCTAGCAGGTTAAGGCGTCTGCCTCTCACGCTGCGTGTGCACTTACAGGAGAGGGTTCGACTCCCGGCTCGGTACAAAATGATTGTCAATTATGTGTTCCTTAGCCCTCGAGTGCGCCTTGTGGTGCTTGGCTATGGATAAAGTATGACAGGGTTTTGGACTGAAGTGTGCACCTAGTGCAAACCTAATCATATTTTTTGGCACAATTTACCCCACAATTTTGTAGAAAATCAGAAAGGGCTCCCGAGGCAGAATAGAATTCTTCCATGGAACATTGTTAAATAACCTTCGCGTGAGTGCCATTCTTTCTGGCACCATGGAAAAGAGGGCAGCCATTCGTGTCGTCATCATACTGTACTGTGCATCCAAGTTGACTTCACTGTTTGTACACTTGTTGGCTGGGGCCCATTCATTAGTGTTTTTATAAAACAACCGACAAAGTTGACTACATAAAGTGGATTGACTTAGCTGCCCTATCTACAGGCGCTTTGATGATGTGTGTATTAAAACACAAAGCAGTAAATGAAACTTTGTGTCATCTGGCTCAATCCAAACTTACGGAAGTTTCGACATCTATCGCCATGACTTGTTCTAATTTCATGCTGGTCGCATTGACAGCCGTAAGCTCTATATAGTAGTAAATATTCAGAAAGTGACACGATGTCCCAATGAGTATGTTTTAGGTCCTAGCTGTTCTCTCAACTTCGGCTGACAATGAGTGCCGAAAGGAAGGTTTGTTCGTTGGAGGCACTGTGGTGGGCGAAGGGTATATCGAGGATGTGAGCGAGCAGGAGTGCATCGACAAATGCGTGGCCTTGGAAAAGTGTAACTCCGTTAATTATTTCCCTGAACACAAAGCTTGCTTGCCGCAAGAGGAAGTCTTCACTATAGACAACAATGACAAGCTGGGCACTAGCGATGTTCCCTTCACGGTCTACATCATTGTCAAGGGATGTGGACAGAGTCGTCAAAAGCGCGGGAAAGGAATCAAATTCGACCAGAAGGAAGGATGTCGCCTTGAGAATGTATTGGTCGGATCTAAATGGAAGTACGACTACATCGAGAATGTACCATCTGAAGAAGCTTGCATCAACGAATGCAGGAAATTGGAGGACTGCACTGCTGTAAACTACTGGCCCGACTATGAAGACTGTCAGCCGCACGTGAAATCATTAGTCGACCCGGAATACAAAGATATTCTTCTTACGAGAGAGGAAGAGGGCACAGTTTATGTGCTCGTCAGAGGCTGCCCGAACGACTTAAAACTACCAGCCGGCATCCTCCGCCAGAAGTTGCCTGAGGAATCGAGAGAAATGGAAAGCTCCGAGGAGTCTGACAACTCGACTACTTCAGAAACATCACAAGGCGAGAATTGGAATCAGACAACTGGCCAGGATGGTGTCTCGATGCAGGGTGACCGAGATCCCAACGCCCCACCAAACCCGAATCTTGGGGGATACGATATCCTTGTGTCAGCACCTTACGAAAGGCCAACGCGCAAAAGGCGAAGCACTGATTGCAGGAAGGCACGCTTGCTTGTTAGCGGCGCTCTTATTGGAGGGCCGATTGAAAATGTGGAAACCGAGGATGACTGTGTCAAAGCGTGCATCGCACTTTCAGAATGTCGAGCTGTCAATTATTTTCCTCAAAATAGCGTTTGCTGGCCGCAAGCTCAATCATTGACCGCCGATGCAGACGTATTGGAAACGCGGGAGGAGGAAGGCACCGACTATGTTATCGTTAAGGGCTGTGACAGAGAGGGGTATTCAGGATCTGAGTCAGAGCCAGGGTTAGAAGTTGAGGCTCACCCATGAAAAGATACTCAACCTTAAAAACGTGGAGAAAGTATCTACAGAAAAGTTTGAGCTGAAAAAAGATTGTCCAGAGAGAATTTCTGCCAATTTAAGATAAAGCTTTATTTTATTGTGGTGAGCATGTGTTAGCTGTAAATTGCACGTAACTGAGACTCTTGCTTCTTACTTGAGGGAATGCAAGATTTTAGATCCGGAAATACACAGGGAATCGACGAAAGGTCAGTTAAGTCAAGCAAAGCCAAGGAAGGGCGAGTTGTGGAGATAAAATCTGGGCAGAGGCTTATTAGCTTTCGAGCAGAGTCGTTTGTCTACTGCTTTTCAGGAGTTTGCTTCATCTATCTACTGTAGTGTAAGCCGCTGGATTCTTAGCTCTGTGTCCATTCAGTGTCCAGTTGAACACTTCGGACATCGCGCATATGTACATACTGTATGTGCACTGTCCTGCGCGGGACTAATGTTAGGGACTGATGCACTGTCATCATTTTTTTACCCAGTGATGTTCTTATGTCCAGACTACTGAAGAGCATAGTTTTCAAGCTTCCCGTCCCGACACACTGAACTGTGGTGCATAAATTTGACCGCTAGTGAGACGTGCGCGCACAAGGGACGCATCGCTGAGGAATACAGATCGCGATCTATTGTAGATGAGCGAGACGGTGAAGTTTTGCTCGACCAGCAATGGTACTGTTGAACATATAAAGGTTACAGGTACTGTATTCTAGCCTCTGAGCCCATGATTAGCAGCATCACAAGAGTCCAGTGTCAGGGAGATACACGGGAAACAATCGGACAGCATCTGCTATTACAGTGTGGCAGTTAGCACCTCTGCTCCTAGAGCCTCTTATCAAATGCTATTTTCACAGGGAGCCTGCTGTAATTTTTGAAACGAGCTGTACAGCCAGAAATACTATTTAAAAAAAACTTCAAATTACATGACTTTGCATGATCGCACACAATTGCCACCCGCTCATTACTTCGTACATATCGCTACAATTGCAATATCCCTTCATCATCATTCAGGATGCTAAGTTTGATCAGATTGAAATCATAAAATCTTTTGAATTAAGCCTTCTGTTCATCAAAGGTGATCATATTATGTAAACTTTTCTTTCCAATGTCTCGCATTCTTTCATAAAACTTACGAAGCATCTGAATGCGAACCTGTGGGGATCGACAGATTGGCCGTGCTGTGATGCGTTTGGCAGCAACTGCTGTGAATTCTAAAAGATGGATAAAAGCGAAAAGAATCTCTGAAATTATTTCGTGAATATTTGTGAGTCGGGTAGAGGGAAACATGGGATAGAAAAAAAACGGGCAGAGGGAAGTCTCCAGAAAAGACTAAAGCTGGAAGTATAGTTCGATGCGATGCGTAATAAGCATGCGATGCGACGTTTAGGCACCTTTTCACATTGTCAGTTGACCCAAAAGTGTCGCATCGCACGCTTATTTGACGCATCGCATCGAACTATACTCTGGGCCTAAACTGGAATTAACAGAACATCTCATATACGAATCTATTACTTTCAGGACACTTTCACAAAAGAGCCTAGGTGATTAATTTAAAAAATTAATTCAGTATAGCAACATCAGCAAGGCTCATGCTATGATGCAACAAAAATGGCCCGCGTGTGCATGTGAGAAGCCAACGAAACCAAAAAATGTTAGATTGGGTTATTGGGTTTCTTAAAGTACAGTATGCATAAGCACTTACAAAAGGTTCAGCTTCGTGGTATTTTTCGTTTAACACTTTAATATTGCATGATTCTAAGCCGAACAAAAAACCCTTCAGAAGCAGTTTTGTTACTTTTTGACTAATCGAACCCACGATTAGTCAAGTATGTAAAAGCCATTTGCGTCTTCCGTGTGCAATCACACAACAGTCACGTCTGTGCTCCATTCCCCGCTCTGTTTTCATTCGCAGCCCCACCTGCAGTGCGCAATCATTTCTGCCATTTGGGAATAAATAGGCAGGGAGCAGGGCCTACTGCAGCTTTATCCACCTGATATCTCGCCAAAGACTCACTTTGCCCACTCTTCCTCCATGGATAGGCAAATAGGCACTCCTATAAACTACCGAGACGAGACGCGTCTGTACAGCCGCCGCTGCCCTTGCGACAAGTACAGTTTACTCGAACATAGTTCTACTATAGATACATGATGTTTCGTGGATGAATGAGGCGGCAAAACTGACCTATGTAGGTTGACTCAGGTGCCTTCCGAGCCCCTCTGACTTCCATAGACAGACTATACACACAGTATATAAGAATCCTCTGCTGGAAAGACTCGTTCAGTGCAACGAAGGCGTCCTACAGTTGAAACTCTCAACTACAATTCAATCGCCATGACTTTGGCTAATTTCATGTTGGCTGCATTGTCAGCGGTGAGTTCTGCATGCCAATGCATAACCTGGATAAGGTCCCAGTGTCCTTTTTAGGTCATAGCTGCTAACTCAGTTTTGGCCGGGCCAATCCACAAAAGACAAGTGGAGTGCAGGAGGCAAGGTCTGTTCGTTGGAGGTACTGTGGTGGGAGACGGGTATATCGAGGGCCTGAGCGAACAGGAGTGCATCGATAAATGCAAGGCATTGGAAAAGTGCCGCGCTGTCAACTACTTCCCCGAGCACAAAGCGTGCTTGCCGGAAGAGGAAGTCTTGACTGACAACAACAAAGACGACTTGGCCACAGGCGAAATCCCCTCTACGATCTACATCATTGTCAAAGGATGCGGTCAGAGTCGCAAGAAGCGCGAGGCAGAAAATCAAAGCGGAGAGTGTCGCCTGGAGAATGTATTGGTCGGAGGTTCTTGGGCAGTGGACAACTATATAGAGAACGTAGCAACCGAGGAAGGTTGTGTTGAAGAATGCAACAAACTGGAGAACTGCAATGCTATCAATTACTGGGCCGATCACAAAGCTTGTCTTCCCCAAGTCGAGTCTTTGGCCGACCCTGAATACAAAGACCGACTCGCGTCTCGCGAAGAAGAGGGCACCGTTTATGTTGTGGTCAAGGGGTGCACGGGTGGTATTGAAAGACCAGCAAACATCCTCCCACCAGCAACACGACCTGATGAATCAGGAGAGTCCGAAGAAGATCAGGAGTCGGAACAATCTGAGGAACAGTCGCAAGAAAACTCGGGAGCATCAGACGAAGCTCAAGAGTCTGAAGAGCCTAAACAGTCTGCGGAGCAGTCGCAAGAATCGGAAGAAACGAACGAGCCGGTGGAACCAGCAGAACCTGAGGAGCCCGAAGAAGCTGGCCCTTCTAATAAGGAAGAAGGGGAAGAAGTTGACGTGGGTGATGCGCCACGTCCTGGTATTTTACATATTACAGTACCTCCAGAAATACCGAGGGTTCCTGGATATCGCAAAAAGCGAAACGCAGACTGCCGCAAGGAGCACTTGTTAGTTGGAGGAAGTCTTGTTGGAGAACCGATAGAAAATGTTGAAACCGAAGACGACTGCGTCAACGCATGCAAGGATCTTCCCGATTGCCAGGCTGTAAACTATTTTCCACAGCACAAAGTCTGCTGGCCGCAAGCTGGATCCTTGCTCACTGATACTGATTCATTGGAGACTCGTGAGGACGAGTTGACCGACTACGTGATTGTCAAGGGATGTGGAGGCGAGGAACCAGTGGAGCCAGAGCGAGAGCCAGAACCTGAACCTAAACCTGAACCTGAACAACAACCTGAACCAGAACAGGAGTCACAAGAGGAGTCAGAACAGGAACAAGAGGCTGATGCATGAACTTTGTGAAACTTTGGGCAGAATAAGTTCCACAACCAAGCTCAAAAGTGTGGAATATTTGTTTGAGAGGAGAGGTTAGCGAGCTATGAGAATTGCAGCCTGCTGTTGATCGACAGAATAAACATCGATTTGCATCTAAAAATGAATACCACGCTGTATGTTCTGCTATATTCTGCGCACTGTATAACGCGTGCGACAAAGTTCATTTGATTCCGCTCCATCTGCCGACAATTAACAATTCTTGTCATCACCCTACATAGTGATATAGTTCTTGATCTGAACTGACCTTTCAACCTATCGCTGGGATGTGTATCACCTGGCCGACTGCCTTAGGGGACTGTTTCACCACGGGTTCTACCAGCACCTCTCTGTAGCACCTATCTGTGTTTCACCAATAATCATACCCGACCATTATCCATCGGTAGTCTGCCCACGGATTAAACCCAGATAATCTACCTGTGCGTTTCACCAAAACCCAACAGTATGCCGCATAACCCAGAAAAATGGATAAAATCGCAGAGAATTACCCATGAATATTAACCCTGCTTCGAAGGTGGGTAAAGAGATTATCCATCGTCAAAATTTGCTGGAAGTCGGCAAAAACAACTTAATTTTATTCGAAAGTGTCGACTACTTGTGGAAAATGAATATCGGTCTGTATCATCAACAAAATTTCTTCGAGTTGGATGAAGTAAATGACGGCGAACGACCACCCGAAAGACCTCGACTTTTCCGTCCTCGGAATTATTGCAATCTCGATAATATCGACACGAGAAAACGGTTTCGACTGACATTGAATCGCGTGGAATTATTGTGGGATCGAATCGGTGGAGTTATCGCGCATAACACCGAGAAGAATTGCGCTTTGGATCCTTTGGCAACAAATTTTGCTGTCACGGTAAGTGATATTGGTTTTGTTAAGCTTGTCCTTTATTTTCGAAGTTATGAACAACTGAAAAATTTTTTTAAATTTTAGTCAGAAACAATAAAAATCTTTTAAGTACTGCACATTTTACACTGCAGTGCTTACTTTACACTTACTCTGCGTTATCGTTTTTGGGAATGGAACAGAAGATTCATGTTGCTTATGCTTTTTTTGAGGTATTTGGTCTCGGGCGATGGATATCAATCGGTCAGCGATGCACAAGGTGTCAGTGAGGCGACTTTGTCAAGGACCATCCATCGATTCGTCGATGCCGTGAACCGGCATATTTTTCCAACAATCGTCGACTGGCTGGGTGAACAACAAAAATTGAATGGAATGGCCAATAAGTTCCCAGGCGATCGAGGCTCTCCTTGCGTATTCGGATGCATAGACGGCAGCACTTGCAACATCATAGCGCCAAAGGATGACGAAGCCCAATTTATCGATCGACATTAAAATCACTCGTTGAATTCGCTATTCGTATGTGAACGATGAACTGAGTGAACGAGATGCATATGCGACGACCCACCGGGCGTCTGGTTCTTCTGGATGATATTGCTCCAAAACTGCGCCCAGTCCCTCGCCTGATGCATCTGAACTAAGCGCAAAGGGCAAGTTGAAATCTGGAAAGCGCAGAATAGGTTCTGATAACAAGACATTACGGAGAATCGTAAAGGCACGCGAACTGGCGCTGTGGTCTCAGGGTCTGGACGAATACCATGTCGACTAACGATGTGGCCCAAAAATGGAACCTCTGTGCGACTAAATTGGCAATTAAGCTTCAAATTAGCACCATGAAATCGATCGAATACCATCTGCAGATCTTTGATGTGATGATCGACTGATGAGGAAAAGATGATAATATCGTCCAGGTAAGCCAAGCACTGCCTACAAGTCAACCCAGCGGGAAGAAAATCCACCGCTCGTGCAAAAGTAGCTGGTGCGTTAGTCAAGCCAAAAGGCATGCGGGTCCACTCAGACAGTCCATATTCGCAGATGAACGGAGTCTTCTTGCGAGAACGTGGATCTAACGGATTCGCCAATATTCAGACTGCATATCGCATACTGTACGCTGAAGATGACACTTCCTTGCAAATGATTTAACAAGTCTTCGATTCGAGGTAATGGAAAAACATCCATTTCAGTAACTGCATCTAGCGCGCGATAGTCCACGTAAAACTGCCTTGAGGAATCTACCTTCTTGACCAAAAGTGTCGAGGCGGCCCAGTCGCTGCATAAATGTTGCAAAACCCCAGTCGCCAAGCATGTGTCGATCTGTCGTCGTAGTTCTTCTAGCTTAGCTTGGGAAACACGATAAGGCTGTCGGCGAACAGGAGGTGCGTCCCCAGTATCGATTTAGTGATGAACGCTGGACATGAAACCCAAATCAGTGTCAGATTATGCGAAGATGTCCGCATTATGACACAGCAAGTCCAAGACCCCAGCACGCTCTTCCTCACTCAGACAACGGACGAAATATCGAACCTAGGTCGCAGTCGGTTCACGCGAGCTGGATCCTGCTCTTATAGATACCGACTTTTGCGGTTTTTGATACAATTGCGCTAGTTCTTGACCGTGTCGATCAGTTGCATCCTCCGTGTGACTCCCTTGAGCTCTGTGTACACTAGCTAGCGCAACGAGCGTGTGATCATTGCCAGTTAATGCCTCGACTCCAAAGCGCGATCGTATATGCGCTAGAAGTCTTACTAGGTGCTTAGTTGACAGTGTCAGCCACGTGCAATACTTCCCCTTCGATGTAGTGCTTAGGCAACTTGCGGGTTCGATTCTCTTCTCGAGCAATTCTTTTGGACTTTTTTGATACTGTACCGTACTGTATTTTAGAACTTTACGATTGCATGTCCGCTTCAAGCTCAACGTTTTCTTTAGCATGTAGCTTAAACTGTTGGCCTACCGCTTGTGTTAGACGAAGTACAAGATTTGGGCAGGCATTCATGAGGCAGGCTTCAATTCACACCCGCTTCGCCTTATTGATTATGGACGCGAAGAGGCAGAGAACAATAGGGTTTAGCCGTTAAAACAATGGGCAGGTACACTAACTTATCAACCTTGGCGGCCACACAACTTGTTCAAACAGCCCGACTCATGTCCTATAAAGATTATGCGACTTACAAGGGAGCATCGCCAACCGTTAAGTCGAATTTTGAGAAACCAAACATTCTATCATGTTCCCAAGTGCAAAAGAAAGCTTTGTGCAAAATATTAGAGGCGTCTGGCCAACTAGTCAGCACTGGTCAACGTGTAAAGTCCCGAATTTTTGTGTGTTAACGAAGCTGAGCGTTGAGAAAAACACGCAGGGCTCTTTCCAAACTAGGTTTTTGGGTTCGGAGTTTTGAGTTAGAGCTCCTAACACTTTGGTTCGCGGTTTTTTCCTGAAAAACTCAACAAATCCAGCAGAATTTGAAAATTTCGCGGTACTCTACGCGCTGACCTCACCTGACCAGTTGGCTAGACGCCTCTAATATTTTGCACAAAGCTTTCTTTTGCACCTAGAAACATTTTATAATTTTTGGTTTCTCAACGTTCGACTTAACGGCTGGCGATGTTCCCTTGTAAATCTGATCTCAAAAATCTCACTAGTTGTAGCAGCAAGCACAATTTTAAAAAATGTCATTTTGCGCATTTTTCACGATGAAGAAAGCTTTTGTACAGAAAAGACTTACAACATGCTAGCCGCACGAGATGCGCATTGGCAAAACAAATAATCACACAAACAGGTGGAAGCTACAGTAGCTTCAGCCCGAAATGCAACCCAAACAAAAGTCGCTGACGAGTGAGCCGTTTAACATCTGATGTTTTGAAAAGATCGCATGATGAAATTTTAGCAAGCAATCAGCTCGCAATGACACTCGCAGTGCAACAGTGTGTAGTGGGACCCGCAGAGCGATCCACTTTATCCGAACATTTAAATGGGCAAGGTCTGTCTATTGGAATGCGCGGAATGACGGTTTTGAATGCTGAGTTTAACTTAAATACGCTTTCTAGAACTGCGAAAAACAAGTCATGCAATAATGGTAAACTTTGATAAGATGCTTAAAAAGAGCGCTTTTAGGACAAAAGCCTCCACCTCGTCACTAAATTTTGTGCTAGAAAGATACGATAGTGGTAAGAGATGATATAGATTCAAGCTTTGAACCTAGAGCTCGCTACCCCTTTCGTTTCACCGAAACTGCTCACAGAATATGATAGAATGCAGGAAATCGTGAGTACGGTAGCTCTCATCCCTACCGGGTCCGGCATCGGGTAAAGAAAATGTACCGCCCGACCTGAGACCTAAAGCCCAAAACCGGAACCTGACCTGACCTAAGAAATTTAAAAAAACCACATGGAGTTTTGAGAAAAAACCCTTTTTCGAAAATCTTGCATGCAGATCATGGAGCTAACATTTCTTTTAGATAGACCCAAACAATGGTATCGATTGGTTTTTTTTAGTTAAAATCAGAATTGTGGAAATAAATGGGGAGAAAGAACAGGTCAGCAAGTACTAAAACTTCGCACATTTTGAATTTCCCGCTCGGCCGCTCACGAGCGGGTAGGGTGGGCAAAAAGGAAAATACAGTAGTGTCAAATTTTTTAACTTTTAACGGAAAGATTGATCGTATTGAAAAGCGAGAAAGTTATATGTTTTCTCGCTATATTAGATTTACATACTGGGACAGTCAGTACTAATCCAGACCGAGCTGAACTAATATCAAAATTATTCCTGTAGTTACATTTAATTTTTCACATAAAGTCCTTCTGATGATTTTATCATGGATGAATCTCCAAGTTCCGTCCCTATCAATATGGACTTTCATCGCTAAAGATAATTCTTGTACAACGTATGAGCTAGCACAGATTAACTCGTGATTTGTTATTTTTAACTTGTTTCGCAAGAACGCCTAGCTGGATTCTCGACTAAAAGCATTTGGCTTACGCTTAAAAGGTCTACTGCTCAATATTTCTCGATACTTTGTTCAAAAACGGGATGATTTACGAAAGTGAGTCATCTGTTCAATTTTTGCAAATGCTTGCAAAAATTGAACAGATGACCACAGTACACTAGGCTAGTGCATTTTGTGCCGAAGAACACTAAAAAAGGCGCTCAATATGTCGTGCTAAGAGCAATCAGACATTAGAAATCCACGCTAGGAACACCGAATTACAGTCTTTAGAAAATGTTCGGCTATCAAATATCTGGTTGCATCAATTGAAACAAGCACAAGAGATTTTCTAGCATTTTTTGAAATTTTTCGCAGATGCTCCTACTCCTGCACGCAGTGGAACCAGGGCTTAGGATGGCTGGTCTACCCGGCCACAAGAAAAGGAGACGGGGCTCACATGCTGCGCACGGCACATACAGTGTAATCACTCGCACATACTGTATACTTTATGTGCAGTTTACATCGAGAGGTCAGCATCAGCCACAAAGCTTGTATTCTGTGTACAGCTGATGCTTATCGCTAGGCAGGCTCTCCAAAGCATACCAGCTTTGTTGTTCATACGAGCAACCTAAATAGCTAAAGCTATACTACTGCGACTTAAGTGGCATGGCTTATGTTCTAACCTTATTGATGCTATATCTACACAGAAATTTTCATGGAAGCCACTGTCCATGGAAGCCAAAGAAGACTCCCCCTATGCCAACCAACTCGCTCCAGCTAACATTTAAGTCGCAATTTAGCCAAACGAAAGCATGGGAAACTGTTATGTCTTCGCTTTGATTATGGCTACTAGATTGCGCAAGACTCCAACCCTGTTTCAAGTGCAAATTATTATTCCAGACGTTGTGAGAAAAACCCAGATTCCCTGAAAGTACAAAACAGGATTATGCACAACACCCTAATTTCAGGAAACACTCGTATCAATTACTAACTATATTATTTCATCACATAACTGAATGTGCAGTGAAGGAATGTATGTCGGAATAAGGCATCACTTTTGGTGCAAGACAGTCGAGGAATGTAAACGTTGCTAAGGCCAACTGAGTTCAATAGGCGTGCTACCCATGTAAGCTGACTGAGCTCAGCTATGGGCAGTTGCATACTTGTTTCTGATGTGAATGTCAGTACTTGAATGAGCACTTTGGACTTGGCGCGCACAGTCAGCTTACATGGTTAGCACGCCCATTGCACTCAGTTGGCCTTAGCAACGTTCACATTCCTCGACTGTCTATACTAAAGAGTTAACCTTACAGAGTAAGCCAATCAATAAAGTCGACGCTACGTTGATCGAGGGCATGTAGAACATGGAAGAATGATATCCACCAAGTGACTTCGCGAATAAAGTTGCCCACGTATTCTGATCAAAAACAAGCTTCGAATATGGCCACAATAGCAGATTCCACGAGTGAGCTTTGCAAGCCATGTAGTATCGTGGGTTGCGGGTGTTGTAAGCAGCTAGGCAAAGAAGCCGCGAAGTTGAAATATCGCATCAACTGTATCAGTAATAGCAGGATCAAAATACGTGCTGATTTTGTCATTGAGATTTTAAAACAGCCTCCCAAAAAAGCACGGATTTTGAAAATAATGTTGCGGCATTATTTTTTTAAGCGCGACCTAGGTGGTGCAGTGAGTGGTAAGGCGTTCATCAACTCGTATTGCGAAGTAGCGGGTGGCGGACTCGTCCTTGGTTTAATTCGCAGTGACTGGGGCCAGTTTGCGAATCATAAACCCTCGCCTTGGGCACAGCTCATTAAGCTTGAATAGTTTGTAGGAAATATTGTACCTCAATAGAGTAAGAGTATTCCTTACGAACTGTTTAAAATACAATGACAAGTTTTAGAATCAAGGTCCAAGTTCTCTGGTTACAGGTGGCACGAATTTCGTTTTCGAAACATACGAATGCAGTTTTTGAAACTTCCCGTCTCCATTCGCAGGACATTGTCAGCTATTGTAAAATACTTTGTGAACAGGAAGTATAATGTTCACAAAGTATTTTACAGGAAGTTGGCATTGGCAGCAAATCAGGAAGATTTGCTGCCAATGCCAATTACGATCAACATATTGTGCCTGATCAGAGTCGAAGTTCGAGTCAGAAAAATTGAGGGGCTCGTCGAAGGGCTGGTTCAGGTCAGGGTCAGGTTAGAGATAAAAATTTCCTGTTTTTCAAGCACGTGCTAGCATCAAAGCTACAATGTGCTGTGCACTGCGTTGTTTGGACAGGCTCCACAATAAAAAAGTATCATCCGTGGTACTTCAGATGATAGCAATGTGAATGGAAGAGCTTATTCTCACGCATCCAGACTGATAGCCTGCAATTGTGAGTGAACTGACATGGATTACGTGCACGGATGACATGGATTACGTACATGGATTACATTAATTACATGGATTACGTGACATGGATTACGTACATGGATGTTTTAAAAGTCTCGAGATCTACCCTCGTCAATCTTCCATCCCGTACCCTCCAACTTTATGCTCATGCTCATGTTTCATCACATAAGCAATGGCACGCTTGAGGATAAAGGAGCGCATAACTAAATGCTATGCTAATGAGAGACCTATGCTAATGAGCAACCGACTAGTCCATAAGTCATATTATCGTCTGAAACAGCGGGTGTATTGATCAAGTATGCGCAAGGATGTTCACAAGTACCGCAAATCGTGTCTGATCTGCGCGAGAAGGAAGTCTCCTCATCAGTGGGGTAAAGCACGATAGATTTTGATTTCGATTCCGGTTTGGGCACCATTTGAGCGAGTGAGCATTGACATCGTGGGACCGCTGACGACATCGTGTGCTGGCAACACATACATTTTGGTGCTCATTGATGCGTTCACGAAATGGCCGGTCATTCGCGATGGAAGATGCATGTGCAGAGACAATAGCGCGCATTTTCGTGGAGAATATTATCTGTCGCTTTGGATATCCGCGTTCAATTTTGACTGATTAGTGCACAGTTCACATCGGAACTCATGAAAGGCATCCATCAGTATCTGAATATTCGCATACTGTCAACCACAGCTCATCATCCGCATTGTGATGGTCGGGTCGAAAGATACAACAAAGTTTTGATCGATCGCATAGCCGTGTATACGAGTGCACTGCAGCAGGATTGGGACTTGTGTATTCCATTCGCCTTGTTCGCATTCCGCACGAGTGTTCATTCTTCGACCGGGTACTCACCTGCAATGCTCGTGTATGGACGTGACATGGCTTTTCCATTGGATCGCGCCTTTGGGCTGGATAGCAGTCAACAATTTTTGCATATCGATTACATGGGCCAGATGAAACAGCAGTTAGCAGAGGCGTACACTGTAGCCACTCAGGAAATCACGAAGGCTCAACAAGCACAGGCTCGGTATAACAAGTCGATCCATCACAGTCCCTTCAGAGTTGGCTCTCTGGTCATGATCAGGTGTTTGGCGGCATCTCGAGGTTAATCGACCAAACTACTGGATTTGTTTTTGGGACCTTATCGTATTAACGCAATTCCATCACCAGTCCCCGCTTTTATCCGACCTATCGTGCATTCTGGCGTCGACAAAGTGGTTTCTGTCAATCACTTGCAACTGTACCGAAGCGAAGTTGGTGGTAAAACACATGCACCTGCGAAAGCATCGGAATCGATAGCGGCGTGCTCAGCGGATGCAGTGCAGGATGACCAATGGGACGATGTCGAAGACGATGATGAGGATCATTTGGATAACACTGGGTCAGTGACATATCAACCCGGACCTTTGGTGTGGGCTAAAATAAAGCATCTACCTTGGTGGCCTGCGCGCGTATTGCCTAAATCGGAAGCGCTACGTACCAAACCATCATCCAAAGGTCCGTTGGTCTTGGACTGTTTCTTCAATGATCATGGCCAGCGGGCGTCCGTGCATCAGAAATATACTGTGAAGTATTTCGCTAACAAAGATCGACTCTTCCTAAAGAAAAAGCACCCGCTAATGGCTATGGCAGAGTTGGAACGATCCGGGAATCGCAAGCTCGCAATTCAGCTATGGAGTCGGACTGATTTTTGCAGCTCTGTAACATTGTGTGTTGTGTTTCCGGTTTAGCGGCGGCTGTTTAGAGTGCATTACTTAATTTCTGTTGTACTTGCAGAGTTTAAAATGTTCACTAATCTTTATTTTTGTGTGGCTATAGATGAGTCACCGTTTTGGGCGTTAGTATCGTCGGCGCCAGTCTGTCAATCGTCCTCAATCAAGCCTGGTAGGCGCGCCGTCGGGACGATTCAGTCATGCGACCGACAATTATCGCGGACAGCTATCTTCGGGGGCTCCTATACCGACCCTCTCTCATCGTCAGCCCGAGATCTTCCTTCCTTGCCGGGTCCTGGACCAGCGGAGCTGGATCCACAGTTTCCGAAGTTCTGGGAGGCGCCTTTGGAGGGCACCACAATGTCAAATCGAGAAAGGGATCTTTTGAAACGTGCTTATCGTGTCTACAGGTCTCCTGCCGTCTGTACCCTACGGGATTTCGATGATTCTGGGTTGTCTCTAAAGAAACTGCGTGAATTTAAGCACTCTTACTTGGTTTGGGCGGCTTGTGTCTTTTGGGAAGCTGGTCTGAGTCGGGACAGATTCGAATTCTTATGTTTGCGATTCTTGGCTTTCCAGGGTCTAGTGAGGCACGAGTCGATTCCCCGTCTGGTCAAGCAGCGTCTTCGCCGTTTGGAGTTCGATTCTTTTTCGTGTGGCGCCTTGGTTGAGCCACGGGAAGATCGGAATGGTACTTATCAACTACTGGAGCCAGTTGAGGTTCGTTCAGAATGCTCCTCGCCGTCCTCATCCACAATTGCAATCGGTATATCGCCCGGTGGGCGTAGGCCATCACCCACCAATTATCAATGGCCACCGTCACCAGAATCGGTCAATCGATCATGGAGCAATTTTAACTTGTTTTGTGGAATTGCAGCTGCACAAAATGATCGTGGTTATCATTTAGCGGTTAATGTATGGCTACTGACAGTCATTTTGTAATATTTTGTATGATAACCACGATCATTTTGTGCAGCTGCAATTCCACACAACAAGTTAAAATTGTTTCATTCGAAATGCCACAATCAGTTTGCTTACAAGTGTTTCTACTGTATGCACACTCACTAAGTTTGCGATGTCACTGTTCGATCTTGAAATACAAATCCGCAAACGTGTCCAGTTTTTTATGTTTCGTATGATGTACAGTCATTCTAATACAGGCGGAACGTCGTCTGTTTTCAAGAGTACCTATGCTCAGGACAAAGGCTCACTTGTCAGTCGAGTTGGTTATGTATGCGCTCTGGTAATTATCATATGACTACAAAACGGGCATCATGGGCACAAAGTCAACGACAGCAGTCGAAGGTGATCCTCCACCAGTGTGTGGAGTGGATTCAATCACTATGGCTTTTCCAATGTTCCTGTCGCCTACACTGACAGTTGTAAGTTCACTATAGAACAGTACTATAGTAGGTTGTGTGGGAAAAATTAAATTTTCAGATACTCCTTGCTGGTCTGAATTTGGCCAGTCCAATCCCCAAATCGGCGAGTGAATGCAGAAAGGAGGGCTTGTTTGCTGGAAGTCCTGTAGTTAGAGATGGGTATATCAATGGTGTGACCGAGCAAGAATGCATAGACAACTGCAGAGCCATGGAGAACTGCAAAGCTGTTAATTACTTCGGGAAACACCAAGCCTGCCTGCCAGTTGAAAAATTACTCTCAGAGTACGACAGCATTAAATCGGCTGCTGTTGAAATCTCATTTAGCACCTACATTGTTGTGAAAGATTGCGGAGGGGGTCGTGAAAAACGCCAGACTGATGAAATGGAAGAAAATGATTCCGATTTGCTTCATCAAAATGCCCAAGCTCCATCACACGATGATTCATTGCAAGAGGAGCCTGAACAACTAGCAGCAGGTGAATCGTTTCCGCAGCCCGCAGTGGATGAGCCTCCAGATGCGCTGCAAGAACCGCCCCCAGAAGAGACGTCAACCCCATTACCAATAGAAGAGAAGACAACCCCAACAACACTGGATCAGGTAACTGGGACAACAACTCCAGCTGAGACCCCGCCTCAGCCAGAAACAGAAGGCACGCAATTATCGGAAGTAACAAGCACGGATGGGATAACGACCCAAGCAATATCTGAAGAGCAGTTGCCACTAGTTGTTGAGGTAGGGACTTAGCACTATGCGATGAGAAACCGAAGATTATTTTTATTAGGTAACAGACGAAATCACCACGCAACAGCGACTGGCAGAACCAGAGCCTCAACTGGACTCAGCAGAACCATTGCCCGATGTACAGCAGGAAGACGAGAATCCCCCCGAGGCTCCTTTTGGAGAGTTCACGTCCCCATCGGTGGAAAAGGACCCATCCGCCCAGACACCAACAGAAGAAACCATTCCGAAGGATACAGTTGTAGAGGGGCCACTTCAACTTTTGCCAGATGATGAATTACAAACTTCGACCGGAGTCACCCAATCACTATCAGCACAGCAGTCCCAATCTCAAGAGGAGAAGACTAACCAAGAGGACCGAGTATCGACGCAGCCACCACCAAGCGAGGACGCTGCGATACAAGAATCTGACTCCTTGAACCAAGGACCAGAAAAGCTTATGCCGGAAGCACTGCAAGGGGAAGGAACCTCGGCTGAAACATCACCAACGGATCAATTAGAAGAATCATCAGACGAGACATCCTCGCAGCCGTCACTTGAAGAAGATCAAGCAACAACCCAACCTTCTCAAGAAGAACAGCCAGGAGAGCAGACATTAACCGAATCACCAGAAGATAAGACCTCACCGCAGCAGCCATCAGTTGAGGAAGCCCAAACCCAAGCAGGTGCAGGGGAAGGAATCTTATCTGAAGACAAATCAGCTGTTGATTCGGTACCGAATGACAATCCATCTGAACAGCGTTTAAGACCTGAGTTACTGCCATATTATATCATGTGAATGCTTTGTGCAAAGTGAAATACTATTGCTAACTCACAAGATGGATGTTCCTAATATCCAACGTGAGACATGGGTAGCTGGTACCTCTTATGACACGTGTCTTATCCGACATACAACTTTCCGCTATCCATGCTGTTACTACGACTGACCCAGAATATGCACGAATTTAAAATAGGGGGCGCTGATTCACCTGTCGTCATAACAAACTCTAGAAAATCCTCGCGCGGGCCTCATGCGCGACAACACGTGTAAGAATGTTTAATCAAGCGCGATTTCACACGTAATTCATAAAAAAGTACAGGGGCGTCAGGACTTTTATTATCCTAACTTCAGTCTCAAACACCTTTAAATACAGATTTAGTGCTTTGGAAGATTGGTTTCTGGGCTGTGGAGGTTGATTTTTTAAGCCCGACTCCAAAAAACCACTTTCCACTTGGGGTCAGCCTTATTCGCCAGCATGAGTTTGTGGTTTGTCCGCACACAGAGCATTGAAGCCGTTGCCGTATGATGTTCGTTGGTTTCCAATCGACGGATCCTTGTGTTTCAAAAACGTACCCAGGCCCCCCCAAAATAAGTCTGATTCGACATGTCAGTCTGACTGTGACGGAACGAGAAATGATGATGATATCGAGCTGATCTGATTTCTTGTCGACTCGCAGTCAGAGATCAGGTCGCTCAGGTCCTAATTTTGAAAGTTTGGTCGGTCAGAATCCATGAAGATACTGCACCTCTTGCCTTTTGGAAGGGGGTGGGGTTGAGTTTTGGCTGAGTTTAGAGAGTGATTTCTTGCCTTAAAAGAGGTACTTCCTGCAAATCTATTCGTAGAGTAGTGGGAAGTTATGTCTGCAAGAGGCCAATTTTCAAACAATTTTGCCTCTAGAGGCAGCGACACACCCCCTGTTTGGGAGTTGACTTCCCATCTAGACCCCGGATCAAAATCTGTACTTTCGGCTCGGGTTGGGTCACTTGTTTGAAAGATACTGTAGGTCAAACGGGTAAAATATAGAGCAAGTTTGCAAGTACTACTATTAGCACTTACAGAAACCATTCATACCTGTTCAACTCCAGGATTTGCAGAATTTGCTTCATGCATGCTGTTTTTCCTCGAAACGTCGGCGCTTGAAACTCGTTTCGAGCATGAATAATTCATCGCTATGCATAAAGGCCATTTGAGCGAACGCAAAAACGGACGAAATACTTTCCTGAAGCCCCAAAACAATTGTTATACTATATAGTCGATAGGGAAAACGAACTCATCAACATGTATGTACGATGGAACTGTTCAACTGCGATACTTGTACCGGTGCATCTGGCGCCATCCCACGATCTGGTATCGATGTTGAAGATCCCTGAGCGTCTGAATCAGATTGCAATGGTAGAGAAGATTTACCAACGGCAGTTGGTACTGGCTCCTATAAGAATATTTTTCTTTGCTCACTGACACATGCAGTTTGGACCTACATATAATCTTTTCAATCTATCTGTGGCCGCCTCCAGCCAGTCGGACCGTGGCGCCAGGCTGTCGGCTGCATGCACGAACCAGGAGAATCAAAAGTCGAGAAACGACGAGGCCATGGATCCTGCGCATCTTTATGCTAGGACCGCGTAAAATTTCAAATGTCGTGGTCCCGTCTGCTGCACGAAGAGTCGTCAAATGTAGGATATCAGGATATCAGTTATATTTGTCAAGCTGACTATGAGTGAGATTTTTGACACATTTTAATCAACCTTTGCCCCCAAGGGAAATGACAAGAGTTAAAACTGAAAGTGAAGGAATGTCATGACGCAAGCCGCCTAACCTTATCGACGCATAGAAAAAACAGTTGTGCACGCTAAATGTTGACAATAAATTTAGCGTGCCGCCGTAGATTCTATTTTGTCGGTGCAAGGATTTCCCATGAAGGTTTCCCATGTTATGATCCTGTTACTGCTGGCCAGTGAAAGCAATAGTGGTGATGATTTTGTCGACGTCGACCCTGATGCGGATATTGATGCGGATATTGACATGGATATTGATATGGGCATTAATATAAGCATTGATTTAGACGAAGAAACGGATGTGGCAACGCTTGCTAATTTTGGTAGTGGCACTAGAAAACCAGGACGCAAACGACCTTGCGAATGGGAGCACAGCTATGCAAGAAATGTTCCTCGGCTACGGCCAAATGCATGGGGTGCTCGCGACAGCACGTCCATTCTCACAACATCAATGACGATTCTGCATTCATCAGGAACCACCGCTTTATCACTTCCAACAACAGCATTGACCAAAGTTTTAACATCATAGGTGCAGCTCGGAAAACACATCTAAACTCGGCTCCCCATACCGAAGCAATCGCCCCTGTACAAGAAAGGGGAAAAATTCATGACCAATTAAGGCAAACTATCATCAATGTGTATTTGTATTTCTCAATATTTAGCGACAATTCAAAAAGCGCCACTGCAGCTGCAGTCAAGATTAGTCGGCATACCATCGCAAAAATTGTTAGGCAGGAAGCCCATTCAAAAAGACGGCGACGATTACGCCGCAAGGAGGCTGGTCTCGATGATTTTGACATGTCAGCGATACGCCGAATCGTGCATGGATTTTTTGCTCGAAAAGAAAATCCAACGATACAGAAAATCTTGCGCGAAGTGAAAAGGGATCTCAGTGAGAGATTCCCTTATGGATCGACAATGCTTTATGCAATCTTGCGCAAGCTAGGGTTCAAATACGGCCGTCGCAAAGGGAAAAGCCTTCATCTGATGGAGCGCTCAGACATTTTTAACTGGAGGGCTCGATACGTGCAAAAGATTCGAGAGTATAGGCGGGAAAATCGCAATTTGGTTTATTTGGGCGAAACTTGGTTTGACTGCAATGATGCCCCTAGCCGAGTATGGCAAGACCAGCGAGTGCAACCAAATCCAAACGAGGCTAGACATCCTAATTCTGGCTTGTCCTTCGGTCTGCCAGATGCCAGTAGCGGCGGCAGACGCCTGATAATTGTAAATGCGATCGAGATATCAGGCCCTGTACCTAACGCCCTCTTGGTGTTTCCTTCAAAAAATTCAGTGGCACCTGAAGACTTCCACAAAGATAGGGACTCGCATAACTTTGAGGAATGGTTTGAAGAAAGTCTTCTCCCAAACCTAAAGCCTAACTCCGTTATACTCATGGATAACGCGCCATACCATTCCAGAAAACAAAATTCTGTAAAAAGCGACCTGCGGAAATGTGCCCTTATAACACGCCTAACAGAGATAGGTTTCTTTGCTCGATTACCTGATCAAACACTTGTCAGCGATCCAGTTTGCACCAATAATAATCCTATCGACGTAACCGTTACAATAACAAAGCAGCTTACTGTGTTCAAAAGTCACAGCACGGGCGCCTTTACATTTTTTCCATCTTGCTAAGACTAGCGGGCAGATCATACTCGCTAAACACCTACTCATGTAAGGCATTTTTTAATTATTCGAGCACTATTGTGGGAAATACAAAGGAATGTTGCTTTATAAGGATTCACTAAGGATTACTTGGGCAATAATAAAAGATGAGAGTTTGGGTGCTTATATGAGATATCTCCATCGGAATATTTTCACACAGTCACCTTGCACCAAAGTCACTGCATGTCGGGAGAAATCGTGCACAGTTTTTTTCAAAGGAACCTCAGCTGCTATAATTTCGGGTCAGAAACTTTCGGGTGAAGTCGGGTCGGGTTGGTTCGGGTTAAACCCAACCTGATCCAGTGTCTACCCCATCGGTGAAAGAGGACTCATCCACCCAGACACCAACAGAAGAAACCACTCCGAAGGATATAACTGGAGAGCCTCAGCAAGACCCATTAGAACTTATGCCTGTGAGGAATTACAAACTTCGATGGAAGCCACCCAATCACCATCAGGAGAGCAACCCACCCCCGCTCGAGCGATAAGGGCTCATTGGTGCTCTAAATTATAGCATATTCATGCAAATATTTTTGGTCTCCTATGACCTCGAAATCCTGCGTGCGCGCCTGAACTGACTGAGCAACTGCGGCTCTATGGCGGGTGAATATGAAGACGGGAGACCAGCATCTATTTGTTCGAGGAACAGTGCTTGTAAGATGTACAGTACAGTAAATGCCTAATTTGAGCTGGTCCCTCAGCTGGAGTTATGTAAATTAAAAACTTGAATGAGAATTAAAGAAGGTAATGGCCCTTGTCATATGAGCAGGATACTTCTCGGGTTGACGATCTCTTTTAGAAGGATTGCGAAAACCGATTATAAATGTACGATCAGATTTTATCATGCTAGTTGTAATCACCTCCTAGATAACTTGCATATGGTATCAACTGCTGAAAAATATATTCATCCTGAGGTCAACTTTCAGAGTTAATGTGCGCTGTCAAAATGGACCACCCAGAGTCTGGGGGGGGGGGGCCTGGGGGAGACCTTCCACTAACCTACCAATTTCGCTCCCAAAAAAAATTGAGTTAAGCCAATATGCTATTGTAAGGGTGCTTTGCTTGTGGAGAATAAGTCTTACTGAAAATCTGTAAACGAAACGTGATAAAAAAGCAGTCAAAATAAAAAAGCTGTTTAGTTCAAAGCAGCGGGCATGAAAGCGACCTTTAATCTACGTTACACCATTTCCGTCAATTCCAAACGCTAGAAGAAACGCTCAAAATCAGTGTTTGATACAGTGAAAGAAGCAGCTAGCTCACGTGTCCTTGCATAATCCAAGATAAGACGACCATGCGCAAAGTATTAGCAAACAGACAAATCTACTGTCACTTTTACTGTAGCCAAATTTCGGTAGAACAATAAAAGTGTGCACCCAACTAATGATAAAATAACTAGTTTAAACACAACTGCAAACAACCTTTTTGAACTGCACTCGACGGCATTGAAATGGTAGCGTGTAAACGGAGGGCAAACGGAAGAAACACGGCATCTCTGCCCCAATATGACAACCGCCATAAGCAGTCTTTACATCACAACGTATTTGACAAAATTTGGGAACAAGCTTTAGCTGAAAAGGCTCGGGCACGGAGAATCTTTTTAAAGCTGGTGCAAAGTGTGACTTAGAATTTGCAGCGGGGCAAAAAGTCTCTCGGCCGCCCGCGTGGAATACTTCTGCGAGATTCGATAATTTACTCAGTTTTAACCATCCTACGACGTCCAGTATTCGAAAGTTACAGCTAATGAGATTAGACGCAATGCGAATAGAACCTGATCCCTGTCCAAACAGGGTGCAAGCAGCTTCATACTCGTATACTGTAATAAACGACTCTGCTTTTCAAGGAAGCAGCGCTTGTCATCTGTGGCGCAATTCAGTAAGATTTACCAAAAATAATACAGTCAATTTTTTCATTTTTTTCATAATGCGCTCATATAAACTTTCACAATTTTAGAATATCTGACGCATAGACTACTCGCGTTTTTCACAATATATAGAGATCCAAAATTTTTTCGGACAACAATGTGCTTTGGCTGCATGCTAAAGTCCTGTGGACAAAATGTGATAGTTGAACATAAGCACAGCTATTTTTGCAGGCTTTGGAAATCAATCTCACATTAAATGTACCCGTACCTTACATTCATACCGTTACCCGTCATCGTGAAATTGTGCGGAAATTTATATTTTGTATCCTTCCTTTCTATGCAGAAAATGCAATATACTTCTTTCAAATCCATCCTCTTATGATCAAAAAAGACTTAATAAAAGACAAGGTAGTACCTGGTTCACCTACACAATGGCTTACACTCCCATAAAGTCACAACCACACTTAAAGCGTGGCTACAAAAAGGCTGTTTACACCACCTTACACACCTCAGAGCGAGCACTTCACTTAATACTAGCTCTACATAGTTCCCAGTCGCTGGGTAGCAGCTTTCCCCGCAGCCCAAAATAAGAATGCATCTGGAGCAAGCAGCTGCTTGCGAAGAACAAAAATTAAGTGAACCGTATCGAGATGCAATTAACCATGAAAACAAAGAAAATTCTGCAGGTTTCCATTATTATCATAGCTGAGTGCTTAATCCTGTAGAGTCTTCGGCCGGAGTCTGAGCTGAATTAACGAAGCGTAACAGACCCACCCATTGCAAGCAGACTGGTACTGTGATTCGAGTAAATGTGTCGAGAAAGGTTTTCCTCGTTGAGCCTTTTTCTTTCGAATGGCAGATGTGGGAAGGCTTCTTTAATAGCCGAAGGTACAGATCTTTCTATGTGCCAGTGCGTAGTTTCCTTATCTGTTTTTTTTGCGATATGTTGTGCGCTGACGAGAATGGAGTGAGCTCTAGGTCGCTTATAATATCTTTGAGTAGCCCTTGCGAGCAGTCCGCTCATAAGTGAGTCTGTGCTTTAGGACAGATAAAATTGTTTCGTCGTTCGATCGTGAGTCTCTGTCTTTTCCGCCGAGTCCACAGTCACTTCCACTGCAGTAGGCGACAACTTGCGCAGGCGACAGTCAAGGGTTATTAAAGACAAAGTCAAATTTTCCAGCACAGTTTTTTATGAAAACACTTTATAGCATTTAGATAAGGCAGTAATAAACAGCATGTAGTACAAGCAGTACAATTCTAATTCCTCCTCAAGCAATGCAACTGGCAGATCTTTTCAAAATAACTTTTCTAGTCTTTTCTTCCTCGCAAGCCATTTGAGCCAGTCGACGGAAGCCCTCGTTCATCTGTTCTTCGCTGGCCCATGAAAAGGAGGCTCTCAAATTGGACGTTGGTTTCATGTCGTCGCACATGAACACGTTGCCAGGAGTCAACATGACCATTTTCTTTGATGCTTTTTCAGTGATCATTCGTTGCGTATCGCTAACGTCTAGCAATTGGATCCAAAGAAACATGCCTCCACTCGGTCGATTCCATGTTGCCAAACCAGTCAGATGGCGTTTGGCAGCATTTAGCATCATTTGGCATTGATTCTCATAGAATTCGGCTACTTTCCTTCCATGTTCCAAAAACCCATCTTGACCATATTCGACCAAAAGTCGGTAAAGCATAGTTTGGGTGAAGGTGCTGGCGTGAAGGCTGGAGCAGTCGATGTGCATCATTACTCGTTGGATCAAAGGACGGGGTCCGCTCAGAGTGCCTACTCGCAAGCCAGCACTGACCACTTTCGAGTAGGATTCTAAGCGCAAAACGCGACCTTCGGTGTCGAAGGAGAGAAAACTGGGTGGTGGCAATCGATGACCAGTTCCCTCGTGATCGAATGTTAAGAAATAATATGGATCGTCTTCGATGATCAGAAGATCGTATTGACAAGCGAGCTCGTAGATCTCTTTGCGTCTTTGCAAAGTTGTTGAGACACCAGTCGGGTTGCAGTGATTCGGTTGGATGATAAGCACTCTCGGCATGACTCGTCCTTTCAGGCTATTCAAAGCATTTTTCTCTTGTTCTTTTAAAACTTGACGCAAACTTTCTGGGTCGACTCCATCCTCGTCCATTTGAATGGGTAAGAAATTGACTCGCATTGGTCGCATGGCCGAAAGAGCGCCTGGATAGGCTGGCTCAGGCACGAGCACCGAGTCGCCAGGTTCCAATAGCATTTCGAGCACTTTGCACAGTCCATCTTGACTTCCCGGAGTGACTATGATTTGATTCAAACTTTGATCTTCTCTAGCGTATGGCGGATCGTGAAGGCGTTTCTGGAAGCCGTGCAACCATTCGATCAATGAAGGCAATCCCAACGAGTCCGTATAACTCAGGGCCGTATTTAATTCTTGACCTTTGAGTGTGATCGTTTTCCCATCTTTCGTCGTGATAACAACGGATTCAAAAGGAAAACACCGTGGATTTGGAGCACCAGTTCCTAGACTGATCATCGAAGGGCCCGCTCGATGTTGAATTGACCATACTTTTCTCAAGGGCGAATAAGTACGGTTAAAAGAAGTGGCATTAAGAAAACGTGCATAGTCCATTTTTGTAAAGAACGGGTTGGGCTATCGTCTTGCAGGAAGCGATTGCACTATTTGTGACAGTTTCCCGACTCTCACCGCCTTATATGGATGATTGGCTGTTGATCTAGCATCGATTGACGCCATCGCTTATCTCCCAATCAGCTAGCTCTAATACGGCAGGAAACGCGTGTCGTTTGTCGAGCCTCCGCTAGGCTCTTATCAATCAGCCAGTATTCAGGCATCTTTTCCTGCGTCAACTACCCGAGAAAGCGCAAGTAAGACGAACTTAGTGTAAGCAACGTACTAGAGGATTTACCAGGTTCGCATTTTCAGTCATTGATAAGCGATAAAATTTGAAACAGTCCCTCCGTCACTCAGTACACGAGGCAACAAGTTGGTGCCATGCGAATAAGATTAAAACTGTGTGTGCCTGTGGGAGGGCTGTTTTGCGTTGGGCATGTTCCCACAAGAGTAGGCTGAAAAGTGGGCGCATAGTTTTCTAATGATAAGAAAACTCGGAAAATCGGAAATCTTATTCGTCGAATGGGAGGTTTTCATTAAAAGGTTTTGATGACGCAGTCATTTACAACCAGGCATAAAAAGAAACTAATAACTAAAAATGACCTAAGAACCGTAGCTGTAAGAAATAATATCAAAAAGGTCTAGTTAATCAAATACAATGAATGTAAAAAAACTGATTATTTAGAATTATTTTCAATGATCTGTTTCACCTCCTTGAAGTCCAATGTCTCATTTTCCAAAAGAGACTTGGCCAATCGTTTTAACGTGTCAGGATGAGATTTCAATATTGTCATCGCCCTGTCGTATGAATCCTATAAATGCATCGGATTTGATTCGCAATTCCTAGCTTGATTTGATAGCTGTAGGTACAGGTAGAGAAATTAAGGCTCTTTCGTGTGTGCTAAAAATCTGTGGGATAGTGTAATGGGAAATTTGAACTTTTTGTCGATGTAGAAACCTCAGTAACATTTCTACCCTGTAGGCCTCCCCACGCCAGGAAACACGCACATATGGGTCGAAATAGTAAAACTGTGTTGGCCCCCCGCTTGCAGGCCCCAATCCTACTGCCGTTTCACAGGTTGCACCCACCATGCAAAAGCAAGAGACGCGCAGTTGTCTGTGTACAGTTTGTATTCCAAGTCTTTAGGAGCGCAGGAACCATGAAAAGATTTGAATTTACCAAGCATCTATTTGGTGGTTTTTGGAAAGATCCATACAATAGTAAGGCTCATAATATACCGTGACAAGCACTAAACTTTAACATCCACCCCCAGTATTCTTTTATCGTGTGGCCTGGTGACCCTTTGAAAAGCCAGAATCCCACAATAAAAAAATTGTACTACACAAAATCAGGATCGCCTGAACGGAATGTCACTGATGACGTTTGAAATTTGCGCTCACTAAACTTTAATTTATCTGGCCTTGCTATTGATTTTGAATGTTACCCTAAAAATGCCTTTCCCAAAATGTGCAATGAAGTACTGCAGTGCAACCATGCCGGCAGGCGTAGGAGAGTGTGGCCGACCGAAGTCAGCGGGACAAAAACTCCGACTGCAGGAAGGCAATCAAGTCACGCGACTATACGTGCCCTAGTTAGAAACATCAACCGGAGAGGTTGACGTGTCCAAGCCCGGGGAGAGTACCGATTACTCTCTACCACTCTCATGGCCTGCCGGTAGAGGGTTACAGTAGGCACATACAGACACAGTACGTACGTATAGACATGTGATGCAGGATAGCCGTCCGTATCTTTTTTATCTCGAGTGCTAAAATTAGGACTAAAAAAATCTTAAGAACCAGATAATAAATCCGAATTTTTTAAATTTTCTAGCGATTATTTAGGATTTTCCACTTAATGATATCAAACATCTCAGCAGCTCAGCTAATCTGCTATCTGGGGTTCAGAAATTGTGCGTGAACCAGTTCTTTCTCGCTTGTTTTGTCGACAAAGTTCAGAAAGCCAAGGACAAAAAATATTGCACTTACAGAGTACTTGAAACAAGGATGGGCACGTGAAAGAAAAATTTTAATCTGATGGAAGTTCCATGTGCTCATGCGGAAACATCGATGTATCATGCTTTGACAAAAGTAAAAAGTTAAATACACAAAATGTGCCCGTGTGGAATTGAGAAGGGATTATGGGGGGCTACTACAGTTGGTAATGAATGGTGGTATCTGCATGACAAGAAAATTTTGAAAATGCTTGAAATGGAATTACCTGCAACAGCTGTTTGATTTCATTGTCAATAACTTCCCTCGTACTTGGACTGACGTCATTTAGAACCAATGTGCCATTTTCCAGGTGATCATCGAACGAACGTAATCCAACCTGAAACGATAAAAAGACGAGTTTTTATCGTGGAGGCTTCTTGGGGTACAAGAACAGAGCCGCCAGGCTTTAAAAATATTTCTGGCAGTTTGCGCAAGCTCTCAATTTCCAAGAGTGATTGTGTGAGATAGTGTGAGTTGACTCACATTCTTGCATTGTCATGGATTGCAACTAATTATTTGTTTAAACTGCCTCGCATGCGTACTTTTTCTGACATGCCCGCTTCTTTAATCATCATCGTCGCAAGCGTGGTCGCAAGTTCGAGATCTTTTGAACTGCCGGTTGTAATTTGTCGTTCGCCAAAAATGATCTCCTCTGCTGCGCGTCCTCCCATCATCGAGTCCAGTTGTGCCACTAATTCCATCCTCGTTTTACTGTACTGATCTTTCTCAGGAATAAATGAAGTCTGTATGAGCAAAAGCATCGATGCAAAATTAATTGGTTTCGATAAAATTATGAATCAAGAAACCTTACGTGCCCAAGCGACCCTTTTCGAGGAATAATAGTGACTTTGTCCAGCGGAATCGCATCTGGTGTGAAATACGCCACTAGCACATGACCGGCTTCATGATAGGCAGTTTTGATATTCGTTTCTTCGTCAGGAATGCGGCTCTTTGCTGGCCCTAAAGAATACCTATGCTTATTGGAAACCCAAAATTAAAAACGACACAAATTTGACCAGATTTAACGAAATCCCTCGCTTCTTCGAGATACATCATGTTTGTCTCATCTTTATTATCCGAGGCAGCTTTTAACATGGCTCGACTGACCATACTTTCAATGTCAGCGCCTAAAAAAGAGTTCATTTTTTCGCAGTCTACTATCTGGTTTTTTTGGGAATGTACACGCCGACTATCCTTTAACGCGGCAGGCGCGTATATTCCCAAAGAAAACAGGTTATAGGAAATGAAACTTTTACGTATCTCACCATTGAATCCCACAGTTTTACGAGCCAATAAATCAATATCCACCGTTTTTGCGCATTTTATTTTCGATAAATACAATTTGAAAATTTCTCGACGCCCTTGCAAATCCGGATAATCCACATGAATAATCACATCGAATCGACCAGGTCGTAAAAGAGCTCTAAAAAATGTTTCACATTTTTTGCATCGGTGACCACGCCGATTTAAATTCAGCTGTTTTAGCTGGTTTTTTTTCTCAGGCGTTTTATGCGTATGTTGTCTATTTATAAACATTGAAAGTAAACTTAAATTTGTGGACTGTGTCAGAAAATACCGTAAAAGGATAAAAAGTGAATCATGCTGTGAATGGGCATACAAATATGAAGCAGGCTAATCGTAAGACTTTGCATTCCCGCCATGATATATAGCCATAATTTTTATTGGACACAACGGATGTTTGAAAAAGACCATGAAAACAGAAGAGTGCAACAGCACCATTGCACTGCACATATTGAAGTTGACAGTGCTTTGTACACTCATGCTGGTGAAGATGAACAAACGATAAAAAATATGTTAAATTGATAAACTTTGAAGTTGGCGGTTTTCGTACTTAAAAAACTGTGTGTATGATACATAAATTTAAAAAAATATGTAAAAATAAATAAATGCTGGTCGAGTTGAACGTACAAAGCAGCAGAAAACTTCTAAACGAGCAGTACTTGGGACGGCGACCAGGAAAGTTTTGCGAAGAGAATCGCCGCTGTGAAATCACGAGTTGCTAATCTCAAGCTAAAAGGAGTTTGATATGCGTGACTATATCCGTAGTTATGCTCACAAAAAGTTTCGAGGATGAGCTGAGAGACAAAGAGTCTGAACGCTGAAAAGGCTCAGAGGTTTAAAATCAAGACGATCAAGTGGCAAATAAAAGGACTTGGTCGTCCTGCCGAGAGCCAAGTTGAATCAGGCGACCCTGGTGCTGTAGTGCCAACAATAAGAAGACGCTGAAGACCATGCGAAGAGGAAACTGAAAGGGTCGACAACCCATCTAACTTATCTACTGAACTTTGTCCGGTCGAGGACTTTTAAGCGAAAATAGTGATGGTGGACTAGCAGGATTGAGAGGCTGAATAGAATCTTATGAACCAGCTGTTATTTGTAAATATTGCAATTTTTATTCACACGCTCTTTTTTCGTACAAGAAGTCACAAATCGATGCTCTTCAACGCCCCAAGGCTACCGACTTTTGGGAGTGAGAGCAGCCGTCTTCGCTGCTCTGATTTGCTGCAGTTTGTTTTTAAACTGTTCCTAAGAAAAAAGAGAGAAAGTTTTTAAAATGCATTTTTAACGGCCTTTTACGAGCTTGTCAAAATAGTTTCCTGACACTAGTGGTTTTTGATGAGCAAGGTCATATTTATACTAGCGCCATGCTGGTGAAGAGCAGCTGACGTCAGTATAAATTCGAGCGATCCAGTTCATGGGTCATACATACACTGTCATTGTACTCTTGGCACATATTCGACACTTCTGACGTGACTATGCGCCAAAAACGTTCCAAAATAAAAAAAATTAAACACATGTATCTCTTAGCATTTGCATTTATAAGATGGTTCCGTATGGATTCTCACACATGTCCTACATTAATTCTCTGACGTAAACTTGTACAGTGATGTGTATTACTTACGGGTCCAGATCTTCTTTGCGATTAGTTGCGCCGATCACAATCACGCCCTCATTAGGTTTGAATCCATCCATCTCTGTCAACAGCTAAAAGCAACCGACATTGTGCTGCGCTTTTGTATGCGCATACAGTAGGTGCATAGTGCAAAGCCTGCACTGGACACTTACCTGGTTGATCGTTTGATTTGCAAATGGATGCAATGGAGACGAGGTTCGGCGCGAACCACAAGAATCTATCTCGTCAATGAAAATTATGCAAGGTGCGAATCGACGCGCAACTCCTAAAATGGGCGTCCTGTTGATGGTAAAAGTCTCCAAACATAAACGAATCACTCACTAAAAAGTTCGCGGACACGCTTTGCTCCGATACCGACGAGAAGTTCTTCGAATTCAGAACCGGACGCTCGAAAAAAAGGCACTTTCGCCTCGCCAGCAATGGCTCTAGCTAGCAGTGTCTTTCCAGTGCCCGGAGGGCCGACCAACAACACGCCTAAATTGCCTGAAGTTTTTGAAAGCTGGCATTAAGGAACAAATGGTAATGACTCACCTTTAGGTAAGTGCGCACCCAAACGAGAAAATCGATCCGGATCTTTCAAATATTCAACAAATTCTTTCACCTCTGATTTCGCTTCATCAATCTGAAACAACCTTTTTAAATGAACATATCTCACAAAATCTTATCAGCTAAAAACTTACCGCTTTCACATCATCGAAAGTTACTTTTACTGTTTCCGGCGTAACACGCTTATATTTTTGCTTCAAAAGTGTCGATTCCTCTAAAAGTTGGTCTCTCCCAAGCTGGGAAAACTAAAATTAGAAACAACGAACCAGAACTGCTGATAATAATAGGCGCAAAAAGGAATACAAGAAAAATGAGGATTATCATCCGAACAAAAAATGATCGGATTGGGTGCCCGCTTTTTATCCCTCTTTCTACTCCAGTTTTATATCCTTCGAGAAAAGCATCCTGAAAACATTATATAGAATGACGCGGTAAAAAAACTTTACTCAGATGTCTGACCTTGAGATTCTGCTTTTGCAGATCGTTAGAAGCATCGGCTACCAACTTCGAAAAAGGTGTTTCTTTTTCACCGAAAATCTAGAAAACTTAAGCTATATTGAAGGGCAAGCCCATGAGATCGATCGATTACCTTTTTTATAAAGTGAAATATTTTTCTTCCCAAGTGCATGTTTTTTGACGATTCTCCAGTTTGGTTGCCGCTAGCTGAAGTCTCTTTTCCGATACCAATTGATGCCTTAGTTCGAAAGCCCCGCTTTTGCAAGTGAAAAAAGTCGAATTCCCTCTCATTCGGCACTGAAGCTAAGAATGAGAAATTAGTCCCCGGTATCCCAATTTTCCAGATGTTCTTGCGTTTGTTGATTGGAGATAAGCTGATCACGAGATTATTGCACGACTCGCCTGAAGAATAAGATTCCAACTATTTGGGAAGCCTACTTGGTTCTGTTGTTGCCTTACCCAGCGACCAAGTTTCTGATTTTTCGGCATAATCATTCCAGAGCGGGCTTTTAGACTTCTCACGAAATGGTCCAGTAAGAAGAAATGGCAGCTTAGGCGAGAATTTGCAGCCCTAACAAATACTCTGTTAAAAGATTGCTTCATACTCTCTCTTATAACTACAAAAAAGCTACGAAAACTTGGGGGTAATTCTATTCTATGCCGCAGATAATTGTCTCAGGAAACCCTTGTTACCCATGTCAGCAGACCGAAACATGATTCCAAACTTTTTATTTTTCTTTGACTTTCTACCACGTTTAAGCGAATATTGTAGATATTTCGAAATTCCGATTCAAAATTTTCAAAAAAGGCTTTTCGGAAATGGGATATAGGTTTGGATGCCGATATCATTTTCGCGTTTCAACCAATGACGCGTCGAGAACAATGAAATCTGACAGTTACCAGAGACAGCGAGCAAGGGCGACTGGAAGGGGCAATCGTAAAAACTACAGTGTTCATACTAAGGGAAGGAAACTGTTTACAGTATACAAAAAAATGTTGTAAAGTGCTGCGTAGGTTGTGCAGCCTGCCTTAGAGAGAATCGAGAGCGTATCGTCTTCCTACAAGAGCATTCGCTCAGAACCTGATTTCTGTCGAAAAGGAGCTAAGATGCTATTCATAGAGACGTCGAGACTACTGTGATGCAGGATGATGCCGTCTGCATTTTAATTGGCGCCAACAGAGCAGGATCAATAAGCGTTTATGACGACCTTTGATTTCTAGACAAGAGGCAAACAGGCCACCTATAGTCGGATTACTCACGATCAGTCTAGAGGCACTACGATGCACGGCGCCAGTCTGGCGGGGAGGCCCATGGCCGCGCGAAACACAAAACTAGTAACGAGCGCGCGCCTGAAAACAGGTTTTTTGTATGCTAGGGGCGGGATAGTCGGGGTGGCTTTTGTGGTAGCGTGGCTTGAGGGACTGACTATATCATGAACAGTGTGACGATCAAGCTTTCACACCGCTGCTGTTTTTCCGCACGGCTAGTGCTAAACATGGAGAAATAGAGATGGGCGGTAATTATCACTTGCCTCAACTGTCCGTCAGCCGTTGCGCGTCTTTTTATGGGAGGTGCCGCATCTGCTGGCGACTTCTCTGGTACCGACATTTTGGGCTTCGTCGCGAAATCGCTTGCAGCTCCTCAAGTGCCCTTGACGATATCACTACTAGTGTAACGGTTAAGTTTCAACGCTGCAGCTGTAGCGGCGACAGGATTGGTGCTAAAGGCGGAAAAATACATGTTTGCATTGATCACTGCTTGCCTGAGTTGTGCATCAGGGTTATCGAATTTCTTGATTGGTGCCACTGTATCTTTGTGAAATTCACGACGCAAATGTATTTTTCCCTCATGAACTTTGAGCATTGAACTAAGGCTTCTGTTGCGCTGCTCACACAGGGCACTGATGATCCTTAGTGGCCTTCATTTCTTTCAGTTGCGGCGGGATCAGCTTGCAATCGCGTAATAAATTTAGCGCATCCTGCGTGATCCCAGTCTCATGGACTGTGTTCAAGCGTTTTAGCGCTGATTCGCCATCCACTCCATTCAAATCCTAATCTGTGTTTAACTGGACATGGACCTCTGGTATGTTCATGTCCACATCCATGCTTGTGTCCATGTCAATATTAATGCTTGCATCTGGTTCCGTAAGCACCTCGGTTTCCTCATCAGTGTCGCCATGTTTGCTTTCGCGAACAAAAACTCATAGAATTATTGGTACGATAAATGGAGTTTACATGATTTTTGTTTACCACGACTTATCCAATGCAGAACCATAGCGAAAGTTAAGAAAGGACAGTTCAGTCTGCTTAGTTGATGTGTAGCGAGACGGACAACAAATTCACTAAGCAAAATCTGAAACATTAGCTTTTCTGCATTTATCAATGTGCAGATGGTCTTCTCGATGTCATGCGGCTATCTAGGAGGCCTCACTCAAAAAGTATCGCAAAGCTGGCGTTGGGAATTCGAAAAAACGCCGCTCCTAGCATACAAGAAACCTGTTTTCAGGCGCGCGCTCGTCACTAGTTTTGTGTTTCGCGCGGCCATGGGCCTCCCCGCCAGATTGGCGCCGTGCATCCTAGTGCTTCTAGACTGAGTAATCCGACTACAGTTTTCTAGTCTACGGGATCCGCCCCTGCTGTAGAACGGTATATAAGCCGGCGTTTTTTGATGCTCTGACGGTTATTATTCTTTTCCACGCTGTGGCCGCGTACGCTCAGTAAATTATTCATAATGGCCTGTTTCCCTCGTCGAGTGACATCCAATCGATATTATCCGTATTCCACCCGCTCGCTTGGTAAGCTGCTCTAATTGTGGTGTAGTTTGAACTTTGAGTTGGACTTTAAGTTATATCGGAAATCCATTATGGTGTCCAGAAGTTTGGACAGCTGGAGACCAGGCAGCTAGATGAGAACAGGCTCTCCCCAAAGAAGGTGATTTTCAATTTTTCAGCTGATGAATTGTCACCGGTCGAGAAGTCTGTGCGTGCTAAAGGGATGCAGTTCGCCATCTCTCCTTCTCGTCTCAGCTCCACATCATTCGCTGCACCAGTGAAGATTTTGGCACGCCAACGCAAGACTACCAAAATCATTGCTTCCTCATGGCTATTCTGGTCCAACATCGTCGCCAGATAACATGATTTTGGTGGAACGTTCCGAGCTTAGGGACCGAATATGAAAAGCTAGTAATGTTTGGTGTGCTGGTGTTACAAGTCTCTGCACTGGCGACTATGGTACTCCCATCCTCCGTGAGAAAGTTAACGGATTTTCACTCAGGTTTAAACAATGCAATGTTCTATAAGACAGCATGTGCGGACTTCGAAATTTGCAGGAAAAGAACTTGACAATCCTTCACTGATGGTTTTATCAATGAATCAACGTGCGGCGAACGAATGGTGAATGGGAAGAAATGTCGTTGCTATGGAGAGTGACGGACATCTCGCTGCCGTAGAAATGCTAGCCATGGTATGATGCCATACCATGGTACCATAGTATGGTTGACATGGTATCATGGTATGGTATGGTATGATTACCATGTTATGGTATGGTATGGTTACCATTGTAATGGTATGGTTACCATGGTATCATGGTAACCATGGTAACCATGATGGTAACCATACCATCATGGTAGGGTTCCATGGTACCATGGTGCCATACCATGGTACCATGGTGACCATGGCATGATGCCATGGAAATGGTATGATACCATACAGTATACCAACTTGGCAACCGTGCTATTACAAACGTTATGGATGAGTCGCTTTGGCTGCAGCAGCGTCGTTTCGTCTCAGTAATTTTGTGCTCGTACATCGTCACCAAGGGCATCTCCGTAATCGTGGCCATGTCGTCTTGTTGCTATTGTATCTGCAAGCGTCAAAAATAGCTGGGGTTTGTAAAAGCTGATAACGATTTTGTCCAGTATGAAAGCAAGTTACAGAACTGACTTCTGAAATTTGGAGAGAATAGTGTTCTGGCACATCGACAACTGTGTGAGTGGCGAGTCCTTATTATTGCTCTTGTCAAGTTTTTCTTTATTAGTTTAAGGTTTATTGAAAAGCGGAATGCGCAGATATAATTGGGGCAGTACACGTCACCATTGTGGTTATGCCTTAGGATACATGCTGGGGTAAAAGTTGTAGTATGGAGTCTGGCCGATCGCTGATCTGGCCGTGTAAGATGCAGTATTTGTTTCATAGCTGCTTCTTCTGACATTCTGTTTCGTTAGATATCTGAAACGACCATAGCTCAATAAGACTTATAATATATTAATAAGGCATGAAAGTAAAACTTTGAAGTCACAGTTGATGGCTCCCCCATGCCTGTACCAGAATAGCCATCAAAACAAGCAGGTACATCCGTATTTATTGCTTGCTTATTTCACCTATAGCAACATGGTTACAAATAATAAGCTTGCAGTTTAGGCTGCACCAATATACTCTTTTGTACTCTAGTGTAATAAATGAGAACAAAAGCGTCTACGGGCAACTCATCAGGTGTTTTTATTGAAAAGTATCCAGAATTCGCCCTTTGCGTCGCTCATTGTCAGTCTGACTTTCGAAACTGGTTGGTTTATTTGAGTTGCCCAGCATAGGAAACTGTTTTTATTCTAATAAATTCTCCTTTGAATTAAATTGCGCCTTGCCCTCCTTTTGAAATCCTACTGTAGTCATAGGATGCTTGAATGCCTGCTCACTCTTGGACTAGCGATCCAAGTGTGCGCGGCTGGCAGAGCCACTTGCACCAAATGGCCGCGCACAAACCCAAAGAAGACAGATAATACCACGCAGCGGGGATCGCTTATCTTAAAAACTAGAAAGTAACCCACCACTTTTTGTAGGTCCCGTGACTGAAACATCAAGAGAGCGGGCTATAGCTATCAGCACTCGCTGTTTATCATTATTTGAACCCCTTATAACCCTCTTCGCACCACTGTTTCGACAGTGTTATAGTTTTATTGCGGGTGTACTTACGTGCTGATGTGTTGACTCGATGAACATGAACTCTTGTTTTTGTCAAAGACTTTATTAATTTATGACACAGAAAAACTCCGTTATTATCCGCTTATCCACCTATACGTGTCCATCACCGCCTCTCATGTCAGGTCGTCAGGCTGTGTTCGTCTACCTTGCCTTTATCGTTCATTTTTGAGAATACGTCATTCGCACAATGAACTGATAAGTTACGAGGCTTTATCAACGTTTATTGCCGTCGCCATGGCTAACACGAGTACGTGGGAGCACGCGATAGTGATAAGTGGCCGATAATGCATCGATGGTGTTAGGCTCAAGCGTGGTGCGAGAAAAAGTACTCTTCCTCCTCAAGTAATTCGTTGTTGGTCGTTGTTGTAAAGTTTGGTCTAATATTTGCTGTTGGCAATATTTTAACCTAAATGGGGAAAAAAGAAATACCACACCCTGATCACGATGAGAGATTGGAAAAAATGCATTGGCCATCAATTTGGGTGGCAACATTTATTTTACTCGTTGTTGGCTTACAATTCTCAATTTATTTTGCCTCCTTGTGGCCTTATATGTCTTTGGTAAGTGACACTTCGCGCTAAATTTTAACAAATTTATTTTTAAGTATATAATTGAAATTTAAAAACTTTGGATGAGTCGGTTTCTATTGAGTTAGACCCAGAAGAAATATGTTTTCAGATCGACTCCACAGCGGACCAAACATTTTATGGGTTCACCCTGGCCATATATAGTGCTGGACAAATGATAGCGTCGCCCATATTTGGTTATTGGAGCAATCGTGTTCGACTTTTTCGTCCAGTCTTGACGCTGGGTATATGTTTAGCCGTAAGTGGCAACATTGTGTACGTTTTCACTGAGGCGTCAATGAATAATAGAAAATGGATTATTGTTTCTGCCAGAGTTTTATGCGGGGTTGGCGCAGGTAAGCTGTGTAAACCGGTTCTATCTTGTGAGAAAACCGTGTATTTTGCTTTAGGAATTGTGGGAACTATCAGAGCTTTTATTGCCACAGCTAGCAGCCCAGAACAAAGAGCCAGGGCCATCGCAATCGGAACAACTGCAGTGTCATTGGGAATGACTGCCGGACCAGGTATGCACCGTGCTTCTACATGTCTTTAGAAGTGGAAAGAGAGAGACAGGTTCCTGCCAGGCGGGAGTTTCCTGTAGGCCAAATATGCTCTTATGCTTGTACAAAATGGACCTTCGTATTCCGTAAATGTATTACCCTACATGGACATCGTATTTTGTTTTCCATACAGCTCTTCAAGCCTGCGTCACGCCTATTGGCTATCCTGGTCTCGTTGTGGGCCCACTTCACATCAGCCAATACACAGCTCCTGCCTACATATCCATGGCTGCCATGTTGATTCTTCTCATTCTCCTTTTCCTAGTATTTCGAGACGAAACGATTGGAGTGGACACAAAAAAAGAAACAGGTAATTAAAAAAACCGTATAATTATTTATTTATACGCCACAATACATGAGTCTTATATTTTGACAGATCCATTTCACTATGTGCCAAAATTTGACAAAACTGCTGCAATTCTGTGCATTATTTGCTGGTTTGCAGTCTTCTTCTCTGTTACTAATCAAGAAACAGTTGAGTCGCCATACACGATGGCGGTGTTTAACTGGTCGAACAGTGAAGCAGTATTCAACAATAGCATTATAATGACTTGCTCATCAGTCATATCTCTGATCATTTTTATCGCATTCGCAATTTTGGGAGACCGGGTCAATTTTCGAGCTTGCATTGTAGTCGGATTATTCATGCTTGGTGGATTCTACTTAATTACATTTCCTTGGCCGTTTTTTACTGGCCGACTGACAAATGAAGCAGGTGGGAAATATTCTATAAGCAGCCTGTGCCTATTTACGAACATACGGAACAACAATTATTCTGGTGCTAGAGAAAGTTTCTCAAAGCTGAGAGACTAATCGACTAAAATTTTAGAAACTTGAGAAAAGAACAATGTTTCGAAATTTTCAGCTTTCAATGCATCGACTTCAATGCCCCAAGCTGCAAATTCATCACTTTCGCCCGTCGATCTTACTTCCACACGTACTTTGTCTGCCGATTCAGGCGGAGGCTGCAACTTCGAATGGTGCAACTACACGCCACAAGTCCCACTACTTGTCTACTTGATAGCTTATCCGCTCTTATCAGCTGGCTTCCCATTCTGCAATGTGGCTGCTTCTACATTATTCGCTAAAATCCTCGGCCCACGTCAGCAAGGCTTCATGCAAAGCATAATGTCCATGGCTGGATGTGCATCGAGAACATTTGGTCCTCTCCTGATCAGGTAATTCTAGTGGTTGCAGAAAGTTAGGTCCAAATGAAAAAGGATAACATATTTTCTTGGTTGTTGTTCAGCTATTTATTTTCCGAATTCGGTCCTCGAGTGGCATGGGCAATGACTGCCAGTGTGGTCTTTCTTAGTGTATTTTCCTTGCTGGCTCTTTATCAGAGAATGGTACCATTAAATTTGAGGCCAAAGTTGAAGAGTGGTGATAAGCTACGATATGATGGAGGATTTTTGCACCACTTTTAAAATGGGCTACAGTAAGTCCATGTAATTCTTTTCGAGCAGTCATTAGCGCCATTCTGTGAAAAGTGTCCCGTTGAATTTCTTCATGTCTTGGTTTTCCTCACTGATGATGATTTATTTTTTCAAATCAAAAAATTTGAATTTGGCGGCACGCAGGTTCTTGTCTGGGCGCTTGCTATAAGCTGTTACAAGCGCGAAATTTACTGCAGCATGCGTATCCGGTTACGTAGTTCTTCCAGCACTCTGTACCCATGTGCACAGAGTAGTACAAAGCCAATATTGAAAAGAATTACGGTTGATGATTTCCCCGTGCGCGGTTGTTTATGTAGTTTCAGTTAGTAACAGTAATGCCCTGTAAACTGAAGAAAGCTTCGGAGCGACGTCAGTACAAAACTAATTGCCGCGGCACGCAGCATTTCTAGCTTAAAACTTCTGAAGTAAAGCGCTCTGCACTCGTTATCATCTGACGCGTATGATGCCCGCTAGATGTAAGATGCGCACGAAGGTGCTTTGGCGCTCTGGCAAACGACACAGAGAAATATCAGAGCAGTTTTACTGATAAAATAAACACGATAGTCAGTAATGTTAACACAAACAATCTTCTCTTTCTCTAGCCAGCATATTCTGGTGGTCTGTTGAGTAGGACATGAGTTATTGATTTGATTCGGTAAGACTTCCAGTTTACGCCGATGTAAAGGTCTGCTCGCCTGCGCATCAAGGTCAGAGCGCCAAATTCAAATTTTTTGATTTGAAAAATATAAAACATGATAGTTTGTTAGGAGGTCAAGTCTGATACAAGGAATTCAATGAAACTATCATTCCCGCGATAGCGTTAAAATTCCAAATTTTAACCCTATTGTTCCCTGCATGCTAGCCCATGGGCCAGTTCTTTCCGTGTTAGAGAACTGGTTTGAGCGTGGTTAGGAGAGCTTGAGAATTCCTTAAGTATAGCCATGGTGTGGACTGTGCAGTCTCTTCATGCTAGTATTTCTCATCATTTGATTGCGCGGGAATCCGTCTAGGAATCTCAGGTTGGTAAGCAGCAGTCCGACTTGCGGACACGCCGGTCCCTCGTATCGTGTAGTTCGCAGGAACGGAGGAGTCCGTTTACTTAAGAATCAAGAAGACAGCAGTCTTTATCATCGTCGACAGCTGCGACGGCTGCTACTCTGCTTGCAGTAGGCCACCAGAAGTCTTAAGTGTGGCTACCGAGCAGGCATCGGGTTTTTTCGGGGACTCCAGAAGGCTCTTTGCTGTTGTCAGGAAACACTGTTTTGTTGCAGACGGCTCGTGCTTTAGTGCAGTCGCCGGCGGGGTCGAGATCAGCCACTAGACGGCTTTTGCTTGATGGGGGTAGTCATCGCTCCTTCAGTACATCACTTCGGGCTTGGCGAGTCGCCTAGGATTGAAACCTGAGGGGTGACAGAAGATTTCTGTTCACACCTTTGGTGCAGTTCCGGCTAGAGAGATTCAATGTCGTAAGCGGGGTGCCCACATTCTGACACTTTTCAATGGTGGCGGCAGCTTCGCTGATCAAGGTTTTTTATTTATCAAGGACCCATGATTTCATGAATTCATGAAAATTTCTTTCCCCGAATCCGACGTTCCCCAGAACTGAGCTAAGAGCGAAGGGACTCAAAGACGAGCTCAGAAGCTAACTACCGATCCTACTGTAGAACGCGAGAATAGCTTTTTCCAAAATTCAAAACTCAAAACAATGCAAAATAGCACACAATCCCAGTGCCCATGCAGGGTCCCACTGGTACCACCAAAAGATATATGTTGTCTATCTGGACTGTCTTATCTGCCCTACAGTGCCCTGCCATACAGCGAACCTTAATCACTAGTTCCATGTGTTTCATACTCTACAGGAATAACAAAGTGTATCACAGCACAGACTGCACTGGAAAGTACTTACAATACGTCGGGCGCAACTCAACGACATAGCCCTATCTTGACCGCTTCTGTTTGTGGCGCCAATCCAAACGAGACCTCCGCCAGCCTTGACCGAAACACAACCATTACATCCCTAGCTTTCGAGACGACTTCGTAGAATTCGTCTTGTATGTATATCATCAGCCCATCGAACGCTAATCTCTTCCGACTGCGTTTTGGTCGGGCTGATCGTATCTGAAAACCCGAGTTATCCATGTCATCTACAGTAATTCTTTTTTTCCCCCATTCATAAGAAAAGGTGACGATAGGTTTTTATCGTGGATTAGTGATCTCCTTGCTTTGCTGGGTATAGCTTGTTCACCTTATTATTCTCATAATCGCGCATGCACCTGTGCACACACATCATCATTGAACGTTTGGACCGCAACGAGCAAATCGTCTACAACGCAGAAGAATCTCCTTGAATACCTACTATGGAGTGCATATTGTAAGACCGGTTAAAATGAGTCTTGGCTGCAGCTGACCGCCTTTTTTGCCCACTAAATAAAGGATGTCATTCGTAGCGCGATGACATATACGGACTGGGGCCTATGCCTCATTGATTGCTTGTTCAGGGTACTCTTTCTTTGTTAACAGGTTTCCATGAGTTTTGATGTCAGGTAACGCGGTTTTTAGACATGACTATCACCATTAAGCAGACGCCGCCAAAAAATAATTCTCTTGCCATGTGGCACATACATCAAATACTAGAACTGTCCTGAACAGATCTTTCTTCAGGATTCTTTCCAGGATTCATGAAAATACCCTTTACCATGTACTTACTGAAAGAAATGTTCAATTTGCCGTCGCGCATTTCCAAAGAAATTTGTTTCCATTCTTGCCGGCACGGGCCGACCTAACAGGCTTATCGTTAGCTATTAAGCAGAAGTTTGAGCCTGCTCCTTCGCATGGACTTTGCCCCAGGCTATTTCCAAAATTAGGTCACAATCATATCCTTAAAGATGTACTGGCTCGGAGGGTATACCCGCTGACAAGGTAACCATACCCACTGAATCAGCACGCCTGGGAAAAGATTTTGGCGCGGCAAAACTTTTCAGATCCTCCCCATTCTCAAACTAAACACTCGAGAATATTTTCTGAGGAGCGCCAAACGAGCGCCGCTTTTGATAAAAACAGGTAAAACCTGAAGAAGCAAGCAAGAAAGCTCAAAAGCCGATGTGCGCACACTGCATGACGCGAAAATCTCAAAAATTTTTCGATTTAAATCTCCAGAATTTCTATAAAAGGTGCAAAAGCGCTAGAATGAAAAGTATTCTGTGTCGATCAGAAATTTAACGGCTACAAGAACGAGTCTTCCGTGAATTATTGGCGATCTCATTGCTGGAGAATTTAACGAATCTGATGAAGTCGCCGAGCCATCAGTGTGGTTGGCGGACTGTTTCAGTTTGGATCCATGCGTGGACGATAGAACGCGATATCTGTTGCTTGAAGAAGAGGAAAGACGGCGTCGTCGGCTTGTGTAAGTATGGTTTTTGTATGCAATATTGGCCTAATTTAGATTCTGAAACCAACAGTAAATTTTTGGCCGCCAACTTTTATAACGGTCGAATGGCTCATACTGTACTCTAAGAATAAATGAGAAAATCCAGGAAGCTTTTGTAGCTTGAATTCCGCAAATTAGCGAATTAGGCCGTTTTACGACAAGTCTGCAGCTTGCCCGTTTCCTAAATTTCTGTTTCCTTTCAGGAATTGGTGGCAGCGACATATCCATGGGGGCGCGGTAGCGTCCTCCATCTAGTACATGTGCCACACCAACAACGATATCTTAACAGCCTGATGTCATAAGGCAATGAAATTTTGTTTCTTAGCGTAACTTTACACTACATTAAGTTCTTTTGAAGGAATTTCCAGAATCTTTATCCGTTCAGGCTCCACTCATACTAGGCGTGCGAGGGCAAAAATCCCGACCAGGTTTTTTATTTTCGCCACAACTCGCGGACCGTGCTGCAAAAACCGATGAAATTTGTTATGGATACAGGGTCATAGGACTCATAGAATTTCTGTTATATCAATATATATATATAATCGACAAACCTATCTCTAGTTTTTAAAATGGCGGGAAATTCAAAATATGGGATTCAACACTTCTTACACATTTTGAAAGCTGTCTCTGTACAAGAATCACGATGACAGCTATACCTGAAATATAAAACAACACTAGAAAACAATTAAAAAAAGGCGCGAAATTCAAATTGAAGAAGTGACTTTGAAAAACGGTGTTTATACAGAAAAGGCATACATGAAGAAAGACTGACAATAACAGCGGACGTTAGAGAGACCGGTTCGCGAAAGCTCGCATCGTTCCCTCATACCTTTGCGAGTTGGGCGCAAAACGAATTCGCTGCATTAGCTTTAAAAAAAAAACAATATACAATAGATACAAGGAGAGTGAGTCGAAAATCCTGTACATGGAAATCATGTAAAAGGAGTAAAAGCATGAGACTTACAAGACCTGTAGCATGAGAGAACATTTTAACGACGGGAAATTCAAACTCAAACTGAAAAATCATTTTTGACTGCTACAAAAGCTGCCATGTCTTGAAAAAACAGCGATATGTTTAAAAAAGCGTTCTTTCTTCGCATTGTTATCAAAGGAATTGGCAATGGAATGGCGAGAATGCAGGTTTTAATTAAGGATAGAGGATGCACTGTAAACGAGGTTGAAATGTTATGCCGTGCATGACAGATTGACAAAATTGACTTGAGATAATGCAGCGACATATTTTATAAAATAGTGGCGGGAAATTTGGTATTTGAATGCTGCTTCTCACTCACCGTCAAATTTGACTTGGGCGCAACATGTTGACCTAATGTTGCTGGATTCAGTCAACAGTGCAACACCTCGTCTGGAGGAAAGGCTGTATTTCCCTTAAATACTGGTACCCAGACACGTGCAAACGAGTGCCTAACCTTAGCTAAGCCAGAGAGAGAGATTTAGTGGAGTCGAGCGACAAAACAATGGCCACTGCTTTTAATCTCTTGCGCACGCGTAGAAGCAAATTTTGCAGACTGTTTCTATGTACTTGTACTCACGATTTCATGTGCTCGAACGCGGCCAGTCCTCGAGGGGGTATATTAGGTGGGTGGAGAAGAGTCAGGACTGAAAAAAGAGTGAAATTAGCAAAAAATTCATAAAATGAAACTAGGAAAGGTAGTAGATGTGGTTTGATGCGCCTTCGGAGCAGGCCAGTCCAGGCTGACAAAAGGTGATCAAGAAAGATCCTGCCTGGCTCTGGCTGGTCACATGTACTCGCGGTTTCAGGGTTGACCATAACAACTAGCCTCATTTATGTCACCGGCCACGCCAGATGCTACTCTGAGCAATGCTAATACACCAAGTTATTGTGGAGGAAGCAGCGAATCTTGCATGTTTCCGCTTGATGCGCTCGTGAGCGTGATTGAATCAAGCACGAGGAGAAAGCCGGCACCTTATTTCGCATTGCCTATCCAGACATCAGGGAATGCGCAATAAATAGGGACTGAGACGTCCTTTCCCGCATTTCCTCTCATGGCAATGATCTTGGCAAGGTAGAGATTTCTTGCCACATGCCTCGGCAAGACGTTTTTCTTGCTTATCTCATGCTAATTTCTTGGCGTTCTCAAGATGCTATAGTGGATCCTGGCAAGATTCTTGCCAAGAATATAGTCATGTCATGCTCTTGGCATGATGACGTTTCTTGACAAGGTTGAAGCACGAATGCCAATTTTTGTGCCTCAAGGTACAGAACTCTTACACAGAACAACTTAGGCTTTGTATTGCACTTTCTTTATGACCGTAAACGATGAATTGTTATTGCAGATTAACGACGTTTTTATTAGCTGTGTTCGTATTTCATACATTCATCAATCAAGTAGCATTGATCGGATGTCTGCACAAATAAGCAACGAGACTTAAACGCTTTAATTTCAAACAAACATAACTCATCGATTAGACGCACCATACTAAAAAAATTTCCATACGCAGTAGGGAATTTATCAATGCACTCCATGAGCAGCTCGTTTTCTGGTCGAGGCAATTCATCAAATATCACACCTTTTGTCTCAAAACGCTTCCCAAAAGCATACACCTCATTTTGAAATATAAAAAGCTTGTTTAACCAGCCATAAAAATTTTCATCGCCATTGAATTTTACAATATGCGTACAAGATCTTATCTTTGACTCAGACAAAAACGACCTGACTAAAACTGTGCCAATTTTTAGCTGCTCTATGGTCGAAACTTTGATATCTGCCTGAATCAAAAATGGAAAGCGCAACCTAAGCAAATTAAGTTCTTCATTCGTCAATTGGGACGCAGAAACTTTACCTTTGACCTTAATGCCACTATATACTAGACTATCGTCCGACTGTCCAGCAAAGCCCAACAATATCGGTTTGATTGTTCCATTTTGTTGCTTTTTTTCGCGAATCCAGTGTCGAATGAATCTACTTTCGCTCATGCGCCGGCCAACTTGTTGGACGGTTCCATGAGCACTGGACACAAAATTTGCATAAGTGCCGTTAAAACTCTCGAATGCAAATGTGGAATAATGATGCATCGGTCCAAACAAGCGAGTAAAGGAGGTCAAATGCTTCATCGAATGAGCATTGAATGTTTCCGCGTCTTCGCTTAATATGACGGAGTAATCTTTGCCAAATCGATACGAGATAATCAATAAACGGCAAGGAATCAATGCGAATTTCGTCTGAAGTGATTCTAAAAATAATTTCGTTGAAGAGTAACAACCAATGCAGGAATGGCTTTTCGGTTCGCAGTCGACAATAACTCAGACTTCAACGCTGGAATCAAACCATAAAGCAACAAATGTTTCAATTCTGAGGCTTTAAAAAATTCAAATTTTCGAGCGATGGTATCCCACGCTGGTAGTCGCATGGAAATAATGTTGCACAATATTTCGTCTACACGACGCATTCTGGCCGATTTTCATAAATTCCATGGTGTTCGGTGCTTTCCTGAAACGGATACAGTACATAGTTGAGAAAATAAAATTCAATCTGGGCCGAAAAGTGAGCTTGTTTACAACATTTAGCTGTGGCTGTTAGGTGTGGGTTCGCAATCCAGGGAAATATACGTGTGCTTTAGCAGCAAACAAGCACAATTAAGGGAATTCTACGCCCTTCTTTTAAGGTTTGCTTCGACCATCATCTAGCTTTAGCACCCAAAAAGCACACAAAGACAAAGTAAGACTTCAGGGGGCCCGACTGCTCAGATGACCTAATGGAAAAAAGATGCTCACTCACCAAATAGAGAATCCAGTATTCGATTGAAAACGCCCTCATAACATTGATGTATTAGATCAAGAGGACTTTGCATTGCAGGATCAATATCCGATTTCAATAAAAATGATTCGCCTTTGACTCCCATGAACGGCGATTCGACCCGGGTTTTTCGCAGATCTTCGTAAACTTCCTGATACCACTCTGATGACTTCGCCACGGCGTGGCGCTCAAATGGCCAGAGCTGTTTTCTTTTTATTTTGTCATAATAACCTTTTTGCAAACATTGCATGCAACCATACGAGCCTAAAAATGTATGTATTAGCATTCCTTCGTTCATACTGAAAGCTTGTGGCTTCATAACTTACCATTGAAATGTACAACGTTCCAAATACTTGCAAATCAAAGACAGCCGCTAAAACACGGACTCGGACATTGAATTTGACACCATTTATAGTTTTTGTCATTCTAACCAACTTGAGAGCCTGGAGGGAAAAATATAAGCACACAATAAAATCTGAACTCATTGTGGGACACTTACTTGAAGCTGATCGATAGGTTCCTTGAGCAACACTTCCCACTCCGGTTTCACTGAACTTTGCCACATGGCAAGAAGAATGCTTTTTTCGGATTTTGATCGTAGTTTCGGGGGCAATTCCACGATGGTTGCATGGACCGGCCAAAAGCTGCCACTTTTTGCTTTTGTGAATCGAGCACCATCAGCACTTAGCAATAAATGAAGCTACAACACATCGCCATTTGGATTTGGCCAAACCTTTTGATAATATTCAGCGGTGATCATATCATCGACGATTGAGGGATTCGTCTGCGACGAAACATGGGCCAAATATTTTAGTATTTCGCTTCCGTACCCATCAATAACCGTTTGAATTTGCTGCCCAATGTCGGATGAAAAATATGACGCTTCCACTGACCGATCGCCATAACGAGGTGAACGAGACTTCTGAATACTTGGAGTCACGGTTCCCATTTTCTCCATCACCACACGGCGGAAAATAGTTTTTAATGCCTAAAATGTGTACGATGCAAGTCTATCGGGTTAAACAAATAGAGCCAGAGATACTTACTTTTATGGAGGATGGGCAATTATTTGGTGCTGGCAGCAGTCGTTTGATAAATTTGCACACAGAATCGATGAGTTCGTCATTTGCTTTTCGAGTGCACTGGAGTGCGACAACTTAACAGGCAAAATCGGGGATCGAGATTGCAGGTGAACCAGTGAGAAAGCCAATAGCCAGAGGAATTTCAGATTCTAGCTCAAAATCATCTTCATTTTCTTCATCCGAAAATAATTTTTCATCATCCAAAGCCACTGATGAGAATAGGTTCACTTGTTGCAAATTATCGCCGTAAATTGTTGAGATATCATCCCCAACGGCCGAGTAATCATCAAAGCTTAGGTCAGGATGAAGTGTCGATGAAGCCCAAGGAAAATTTGCCAATGTGATCGGACTTGCATCATCCGCCGATTATTCAGGGGCTTCGATCGTTGCTGCCATTGGATCAACTCGCTGAAGAATAATTCGGTATTCATGGTAGGCCAGGCTGTGCGTGTTTCACCCTTTTCATTTTTACTGCACATTGTTCGCCTCTCTTCAGTCTGATCGAAATTCCGGTGGAGAACCTTTAGCCTATGTTTGCTATTTTAGACGATGTTGAATTTTTCGCTGTTGTATACGCTGACAATCGCATATTTGAACTCGATATCGGAAAAAAATCAAAGAATTTTCCTGAATGAAAAGTTCATGAGGGAAAACTGGATTCGTTTTCTACTCGTCAATCATGGGCAAAAGGCGATGTCATCAAATATTTTTATTAAGGGACAATTCTTCGAGCGACTGTTTCCAGAGTTTGTAAGTAGTTTTTAATAAGGATTTTAATCGGGTCGCGTACAGCACATATATTTTAAACGAGATATCGTTTGCGAAGTTCAAATAAGCTTTCGATTTTGCAAAGCTGGTATATATGGCTCTCTTGTGGTTAGGCTGGCTGAAAGTCGCGTCTAGTATTGCTGCATACAGACGCTCAGTACACACTAAAAGTCTGCATATCGCATATGTATCGAGACAATCAGAAAAATCAACAGTAATTCTGGCATTGGTCACCTTGCAGGTCGCGTCGCTCAAAACAATCGCGGTGGATTGTTTGAAGCATTGGCAGACTGCTCCCGCATGTTCCATGCTTCTAGCGATGAAGAAGGCGAAGAAAATTAAATCGAGCAAGTCATCGGCGAAGTGCCTGTCAATAATTCTCAAATTTTATTAAAAGAGCAACGAAACCGTTCGGAAGGCTCGAAAAGAAAACGCTCCTTATCTCCAGCAGCAGCATGCATTGACAGTATGGCTCAATTATTAATTGGTTTTCCACTTTATAATTTTTAAACTACTTTCAGACTCAGTTGATGAACGTGATTCGTCAGTGACATCAGCTAGTGTTACGGGAGCCTCACAAATCCCTGATGGCGCATTGGCCGTTGTCTCGACGAAACTGGAAAGGAAGCTCGACCAAGTAATCGCTAGCAACAAAAATTTGGAAAGGAAAGTGTCAAAACTAATGAAAAAAGTATGTTCCACTTTTTTGTGCTTTCCCTCAATTATTAGCGAGAATCTTCTACCTATTGATTGCACTGAATGTTTTCCATATCTGTGAACCGTTTTTTTGGGTAGACCGCACTAACATTCCTTAAGAACTTCAAAAGCATAGAAACTTTCAGGATTCGATCGACAGAAATCTGGATTCGGATAGTACTAACAATACAATTTTTTTGGTCGATGAAACATTTTTTGATGGATGAGGTCAGTCACACGCGCGGTTGATGCACAAGTTTGTGCAAAAAAGAATATTTTGCAGGTGGACTTCACTTGGCGGGGCGTTTGCATGAGACATTCGATTTTGGAATTTTTAATGACGTTAAGCATCGATATCAGCAATCCAAGTCCATCACTTTTATCAATTTTACGTCGTTTTTATGGTTTGCGCAACCTCCGGCTGTATTTGCTGACAACTTCGGAGAAAAAAGACGCTCGTGCTCGTCCAAAATTGAAAGATCGGGACAAAAAAGCATTTGAAATTCTAAAATGTAAGCACCTAATTGCCGTTTTTTGTGAGGTCTTGCACTTTTGTGTTTTCAGACGTTTGCAACAAATTATGCTTGAAGTACGGCTGGCGAGGAAAAAATTAGAATTATTAGCGTCGCCTAATTTGTCCCAGGATCATATAAAAGCGCAGCTGGATCAAGAGCGTCGATGTCTCATGCAAACTGATTTTTCGATAAAAGCTTTCGAGCTTGGTGCACAAGCTGGTCGGGATGCCAAGGCTGATAAAGGGTAAGTACAGTATGTGCAGCTGTTTTTCCATGGTGGGCTTGAAGCAGGAGGTTCGGTCTCTTTTGATCGGGCTTATCTTCTATGTAAAAAGCGGGGATCGCAAGAAGCAGACCTTCTTGTCACCAAATACCAACCAGACTTAAAAAACCAAAAAATAGCATGTCATATAGTTTAAACAATTGCGGAATATGGAAAGATAGATAGTGAGATAGAGAAGAAATCAAGGATGGGCAAGGTCATCTGGGTTAGGGGGTGCGGGGCACATCCCCCTCCCTGCAAGAGGTAAAACTTTTAGAAATTACCGCTTTATAATGCGCCTTTAACGCAGTTTCCTGAGGGAGGGGGGTTGAGAGGAAGGGTTCAGTGTCCTGGCCAACTCAACAGGGGTGGTTCACCCCCCCCCCCCAATACTTGGAAAATAATCTTTGTGAAAACAAAAAATATGGTTTTTTTCCTTGGTGATCATCCATTAGCGGTCCACCCATAGGATTAGTTTAGCTACTACACGGCGTATATAGCAAATTGAAATTTTCTTCCCTCTTCAGTACATCTCAATCAGCTTCATTTTATTGGGAACTGTTCGATAGGCAAGAGGGAACCGAGGAAGGCAAGCCTTATGAATCTTAGACAATTTGGGACGAGTGTTGCCTAACTGATGCTGGAATCGTTAAAAAAAAGAAGAAACTTGGAGTTGAAGCATCTGTGGTGGTTTCGCGAATTTGTCATCTTCAAAAGTTGTTGAAAGAGGCGACTGGGAACGGCGATGAAGCTGTGGAGGGTTTGAAGTTGAAGTACGACGATTGGGGTAAGAAGATTTGAGTTGGTTTTTCGCGCGTATTATTAGAAAAGGATATTTGGATCTGATACCTTATTACGCAGTTTTTTCTTGCATTTCCTCTCATTTATTTTCCGCGTCTTCACTCTGGAAGTTATCTAATGGGAGTGCCATGCGAGCTTGTTGCTTCTGCTCGGTTTGCATTTTGTCTTTGTCTTAATAATTGCTCCTGTCTTATCTTTCCATGCTCGCTTATTCGTTCTATGTCATCTCAGATTGTGTGAAAAAATTACATGAGAACTGGTGAATGGAAACAAAGCAACGTTTCGAAGAGGAGGGAGGGGAAGGGGCGGCAAAGAAGGAAAGAAACAAGACAATGTTCACCTTGCCAAGAGTCTTGCCAAACTTGTGCTTGCTTGGCAAGCTCATTCCAAAATCATGCCAAATGTCATGTCAAGATCTTGCCACTGTCTCGGCAAGCTATGTAGAATGAGCTTGCCAAGAATTTCAAGAATGGGAAATGCGGGTTTTATTAAATATATTCTGGCCGAATGTCCACTCGCTATCTCTGAATGCCAAGGATATACGAATCTTGCAATACAGCGTCTGGCGCCAGGGTGATAATCCCTCCAGTTATTGGCGATAGACCCTAAAAGGTGCACAGCCGTTTAACACTCCAAAAAAGGCAGAGCCTCAAGAATGGGCAGCTACTGTAGATCTAGCTTGGTGGCTTCTGCTGACCAGACGTGCAAATCTCGCAGGTAGGTACTAAAGTAAAACTTTCCTGCAAAGCATAATGGCTTAGGGACTTTAAAGGAAGCTTGTTACACGACTTCCAAATGCTTTATTATGGACCCGACTACAAGTTTATGAAATTACAGCGTTTTAGCTTTGAGCCGCAGAGCTCACTGGGCGCTGTACCTAGTAAGCACCGTATACAATAATCAAAAACTGGGTTAGCTACTACACAAGGTAATATAGATCAGGAAAAGAAGATTATTCTGTCCTATCGACTCCGCACCGACACGAGGCAACAGAAAGACAACGCCCTTGCGTGCGATCCAAAAGCAGTGTCAGCAAGGCTAGCGTTGACACATTGACAGATGCTTGTCCACGCTTCTGCACGCAACAAATAGATCATTTCCTCATGTTTAAATTATAAGATGGAGCCAACTCTCATAAGCAGTTATAATAAAAGTATGTATTGAATTCGCTCGGCTTCATATAGTTGTCATCACAATTTTCCTGCCTGAAGTTGCACATAACTCAGTTCTTGGGCAATCTGGCAGACGACAGAACCTCACAACTCACTAATTCATGACAAAGAGCTTAAACTATGAACACTGTTTTTAGAATATTCCCCAACAGGGACTGTGTGTTCAACATTTCGAGCGTGTGTTAGGTAGGCTCCTTGCCCTATTCTGCTTCGGCTAACTGCTGGATAATGTGAGGATATGTGGAGAACATCTGCAGCAGGAAACTGCCAGTGGCAACTGAATTACACCGCAGACCCGAATTCCATCGTTCGGTTGAGTCACCAAATTTATCTTCACTCTAAAGTAATATTTATAAGCACTTATCAATTCCATGCAATGGGTCGAAAGCGCAAGGCACGCAAAACATGCCAGTGTCTGAATTTCGTTGTTCCCCATTGCTGCTAGAATGTCTTACGAAGCTGCACATTCATCAAAATTCAAACCTGTTTGAGATTGCGCAATTGAAAGAGATACCTGTTCTGCAAGTGAAATAACATTTTGGACAAGACAGTCCCTTAAATATCCTCTATACAAGAGCTGCAGATGTAAGCATTTTTTAGGAGCCACCTTCCCCAAGCTGGTGACATAAATGAGGCTAGTTGTTATGGTCTACTTGTCAACCCTAAAACTGCGAGTACATGTGACCAGTCAGAGAGCCCAGGCAGGATCTTTCTCGATCACCTTTCGTCAGCCTGGACTGGCCTGGTCCGAAGGCGCATCAAACCACACGTTCTACCTTTCCCAGTTCGATTTCATGAATTTTTTGCTATCAATCAATCAATCTTTACTTTTGATCAAACACGTAAGAGTGCACTCGAGGATCAAAAGACATAGTCACAAAAATACGTCGGGAGAAATTTACGAGCACATGCTGATATTTACGAGCACATGCTGATATTATACATTGCTAGTTGGACTTGGAAGCGCCATCCGGAAGCACTCCATTCAAACCATGCAAGAGGTATGCCAGATGGCATTCCGCTGATCAATAGGATACAACACACAAGAGCTTCAATCTATGCGAATCAGTCTTTTTTATGTGGTAGACAATTGGGAGCCATCTGTTCTGGCTCTTGTATTTTGCAATATATTTCAGGTGGAAACGGATGACCTATATTTGGGATAACTATTCAAATGATTAAGAGCCGTTTTTCCTACCTACAGAGGCACAAACTTTTTTTGACCTCATCAGAAAAACGGAGTATCTGATACATTTATCGGTGATTCAGAAAATCACCTTGAAAATTTCTAGCTATAGCCGGTCGAAAGTTATATTGATTTAACGTAAGGTTCCCCGAAAAATCGCTAAAATCTGTCCACGTATTTTTCAGCCGAAGATTCCTCGAAAACTACGCGACCTGAAACAAAGTTTTATACAATGTTTTGTAGCGCATAAAATTTGCTACAGGATGGTGTTATTCAAACTGAAAAACGTTCACTCCCTGTTGAGATAAATAAGGTGGGACAAGAGCCAAAAAAATTTTAGAGCACCAAAAACGCAAAAATGATGTTTTCTCACCAATTTCCCAGAAGAATATATTTGTTTTTTTAGAAATAGGTTTTCGCATATGACATCATATTCCTAAGTATTACCTACCGGATAAAAGTGCCCCCACCCCCTGTGAGAACGGGCGCCCCAAAGTATCAAAAAACGGCACTTTTCTCGCGACTTTTCACACATTTTTGGAAATTTGAATTTCCCAAAGGAGGAGACGTCCAAAAAACCGCCTATACACAAAACATATCTTTGACTTGTTTTATGTTTGAGAAAAGAAACGATGTAATCAGTATGAAGGGAATACAAAAAGCATAGCACATACATACTTGCACAGTATAATAAATTGTACAGCTCAATCAGAACTTTTGAAAACTAAAAGCATTTCTCACCATTGCTTTATCTAACAATATTCAGGTTATCAAAAATTCGAGAAGATTAGAGCCCAATATTTCTTGCGCAAATTGCGATAATTCGATTCCCCCTTCGCAGCATTGTCCCGAATCCAGTCGCCAATTACATGATTCGATTGGTTGACATTCGAACTGGTAACAGTATCAGGCCCTCAGTACCTCCGTCGCGTCGATTCGGCGTCAGGGTGCACCCAAAATCGGCTCACAATCGCCACTATGTCCTCGGGAACAAAGCATATTTTCCAACTATAATTCTGAAAAGATTTTAGATTGAAAAATCCATAATACTCGAAAATGTGTGCAAAGATTCAGAAAGGATCGAAATTGGCAATGGCAATACATTGATTGATAACAGGACGCGATTTTTGATCTCCTGCATACGATCGTTCAATCCTGCATTGTGCCACTTCCAGGTTTTTTCGATCAATTAAAATTGGCTTTGTTGCATGGGAAAATCACCCTGAACGATAAATTACGGACTCGTATTTACAAAATACGACAAAAAGCTGCCGCTAGGAATACAAAAGGTTTGGCGAGGACATTCGAATTTCCTGCATCTCATTCTCACGCATGAGGAAAAAATTTGAAGATAACGCCTTTTCACGATGTGTGAACCTAATCGATGGACGGAGTGGCGGCAGGGGCGGCGGTGGACGCAATGGCGGGCGGGGTCACGCTGGGAACGGCGGCGGAGGACGCAGTGGCGGGAGGAGTGGAGCTGGTGGTGGTGGCGGCTGACTTCCTCTGCTGAAAAGAAATAAGAGTAATGTTGTGAAATTGGTCAATAGGCTGACTTTTCTAGCTACAGAGGACAACGTGCTGAGCTAAGACTGGAAACCCATCACTTCTAAGGAGGGTCTCGATGTTCATCCCAAGCCATAATGGCATACTGTATGTCCCTTATACTCGAGGGGTATGGACATTATTAATTGTTGGCTGGAGCCACAGGCATAAAAGGCAAGTAAAGTGCACTTACTTTCCGGAAATTTTTCCGCTTGTATTCAGCGTGCTCTTCCTCCGTCATTCGTTCCCTTTCCTCTGCCCTCACTCGCCGACCACGTCCTGGGGCCTCCAACCAGTGCACTTTGGCCATGTGTCTGGAGCGATGGGCGGCGCCTTTCAGAATGGCGGTGCACTGTTTTCCCGTCGACGGATCAACGTAACTGAAAAGACAAAGAAGCAATAGGCTCATTATCACATGTGCCACCTGATCTCAGACTCAGTATCAGACACTTTGCAGCATTACGGTATTTTTCGAGCACTTACAGTCGTATCAGTACCTGAAGAATCTTGCCAATTAGCCATCTCCCGTAGCCCTTTTTTCCTTCACCCCCAAAATGTCGGAGGCTTACTATACCTAATGTCCTGAGCCGACAACAACCATGTCATTCGCCTAAACTTCAGGGGATATGCTCTCTGGACTTTGGGCAGCAGTATGGTTGGAGCAAACAGTGTGCTCAGACCTAGTTTAGTCATATTCGATTCTTGAGCACCTGACTGCGAGGATACGACTAGTCTCGTTGGCACTGAACTAATGGTTTCCCTCATAGAGACCACCCAGCCGAAACAAGGCCACATTACACTATCACCCTACAAGCCTATCACCCTATCACCCTATCGCCCTTGTTAGCTCAGCCATACGCTCACAGGCCAACACTGGCTCATCGTAGACCCCATCTATCGTGTCATGCATACATAAATACTCACTCGCAAACTCGGGGCAAATTTCGAGACATTTTTTCACGTGGCGCAATAGAGCAAAATCAGGAGGCGACTTGACTAGCTCGATGATGAAGGCACGTCTGACTGACAAAGTGGCTTCTGCCTGACCCCTTAGTTTCTTTTCCCGCCAACAGGTTGGCTGTTTTCACCCCCCAAGGGGGTGACTTTTCGGAGAGCATAGCTGCGGCTAGATGGGTGACTGTGTGTGTGTTTTCGGAGAAGACGCCCGCGACTAGATGGGTGACTTTTTTGCATGGCGAGAAAAGGCAGTGCGTTATAGAAGAACATCTTATAAACATTTTTAAATTGATGAAATTGTCAGCGACCGAAATGTATATGAAAGACAAAAGGCACACATCGTCATGCTTGAAAAAGACTCAAAACAAATTCGGCTTCACACAAAAGGCCTTATAGGGTTGCAATACAACTTCCTCCGAATATGGCAGCTGAGCATACTTATGCTTTGTCACTCTTGCTTCCCTGTCTGATCAAATCCCAGTCAATAATTGGCGATGCTTCATCTTGGGGGCATGCCTTGGACACAAATTCTCGATCCTTGCCCGACTTTTTCCTGATCGATTGATCCTTATTCATTTTACTTTTGATCAGTTGCTGCTTGCTCGTTTGATGCGACTGGCCATTGTCCACTCGAGGGCGAAATACTTGACGCAAGGCAGCGGCCACAGCCTGATGCTTAGAATTTTGACCAATGGGCACAGCGTCGGCTTTCGGGGTCCATTTGACTACTGATTCTTGTTTTTTCTTGGAGCGACGGTTCTTTAGAAGGGCCTTGACTTGTTTCGGAGGCAGACGATGCGTCATCGGAAAAGACATTTCACGGAAACCTTTTCCAGAAAAAGTGACCATTCATATTTTTAGTATCCTTTTTATATGCCTTGGGGGTGATCTGAATGGGTGACGTTGGAGATGGGTGTTTTATGTCTGCTATAAGGGGTGATATCGTCATGGGTGGTCTCGTAGGCTCAGCTGACTAGATGACTCCTGCTCTCAGGAATCTATAAATAGAGTGCAAATTCTTCACACCCGTCATTGCAGTCTTTGCATAACCTGCAAGAATGTCGGTTCAAGATGCTCTGTCTTTTTATGTTCGCCTGATGAGATTCTCCCAAGGAACCAAAATTACTTTGACTCCTTATTCGCTGCTGCCTTGGAAATCCGCCCAATTATTGCAAGCTCAACCTCATGCCATGGCCACAGATGGACAAAAGGAATGGCCAGCGCTGGCCAAGTTCGTTTACCAGCACCCGAGTGCCAGACCGAAGACAATCGATGAGTTGGTAAATCAAAGAGAAAATTATTTTTTGGAAAGGAACGAAAATGGTCAAGTTCAACTGAGAAAGGACTGTCCGATCTGGTGCAGATGTCAGTCAATAATGGCTATACATAAAATGGTAGTAATGTGCTTACTGTGTTTTAATCCCACCTCTTCCGATGTTTTACCTGTGACTGTCAGTTACGATAGTGATGTTTTCGCTGACTTGTTTTCTGATTTGGGAATACGTTTGGGGTTGGTGGAAGAGGTTGATTCGATGGAGATGAACTAAATGATGTGTATAACGAGGCTTCTGTAAAACTTTATGGAGATTTCTCTGATGGAAAAAACATGTCTCACGCTAAGCACTTATAATTCAAAATTAGCACAACAACTCGCCGCAATGGGGCTGGCCCAGCTGAGGGCTTGTGCACTTTTGTAATTTCCAACTCAGCCCTTTTTAAAAATTTGCATCTGTTACCGAACATTGTCTTTAGTATTATGCTTGCTGCTTTCTTTTTGAAACACACGCTTGGTGCAGAAATCAAACACGAGACAGAAGAAGTGTTTATTTACAGTACATGCATTCCTTCAATGGCTTACAGTACCTAAATCCCTTCCAAACAGAAGAAGCGACACAGCGAGCATTTAGTCATCAAACAAATGCAAAAACAAATTCACAGTTTGACGATTAGGATTAGTGGCTTTCCTTAACAGCACTCCCACATTTTTAGGATACATTCTCCAAAGCTGCACGTTCAAATTAAAAATATTCTCAGCGATCGGTATTTCCTCTTCAGTCATTCCTCCATACTCTGTCCAAAACGGACCACTCACAGCACGGGCATATTTCTCGTAACAACTAATTACCACGTCCAAATCATTCCAGTCCTGGCCTAGGTTTTTCACAATACAACGAAAAAAGCACAGTTTGTCGGAGAAAATATTCCCATGCTTGTCACGTTCCATGGTAGTTAGATTCTTGTTCTGAGTCAGATAATCCGGCAGACGTTTATGCCCCTTACCAGCGATATATCCAGGTCTGATGTAAATATAGAAACAGAACGACAACGGACACACGTATCTCCACTTGGTATCTGGCCTGTCGGAAATATCGGCCAGGTAGCTGAAGTCGTTGTACTCGTCCACCTTCTCCATGGCTAATTTCAAAGTTTTCAAATTATGCACGAAAATATTGCGATCAAATAGTTCATTCATTTCCTTCTGGGCGGTGAACACTTTGAATTCTCCTTCTTCATCGTTGTACAACAAATACGTGTAGCCCAAATTGAAATTAAAGGCATAGGTGACTTTGGAATAAATAAATCGAAGAGCATCACCCAAACGAAAGTCCATGACATCGGAACCAGCCACACGGAAAATATATTTCTGAACGATTTCGGATTTATTGTCAAAATGGGTGCAGACATCACCCCAATATCTCTTGATTTCGGGCATGGCATCTGGCAAATACGGTAATAGTGGCAAGTAATCCCAAACTGGATGAGCATCAGCTGGCATGGCGAGCGAGTCGGGTTGAAAATTGGGGGCATCATCCTGCTGCAGATTGGGCAAATACGGGCCACCACTGGGGCGTTTGAAACGGATTTGGCAGTTGCCGTTCAAGTGATCATTTTCCCAGAATCCGAATTCGGTGAATTGCTGACCACACCTCTTGCACTTGAAATTTTCGTTCTTGTGCTTCCGATCATAGTGGCCTTTCAAATAATCCAGTGTGTGAGCACCTTGAAAATCACAACACGGGCAGTCGTAACAACATTCGGTTGGATGAGTCTTCATATGGCGATCCAGATTATTGGTTCTCATTGACTTGCCACAAGTCGGACAGTTGACGTTGGCATGACGGTCGGTAGATGCAGCAGCAGTCTTCTGACGTTTGTTGGTGGAAGACGTGTCAGATGAGCCGGCTGGATGAGTTTTCAAATGCTCGGCCAAATTACGACCACCCATAAACCACTTGCCACAGCTCGGACATTGGGCCAATTCATCATCACCAATGGGCTTGGACAGCGACATTTTCGGAAATACTGATGAAACAAAGCGACGGAGAGATTACGAGGAGACGACTTTCCACCAGCTGGACTGGAGAGAACACTGACCAGTCGGCCGAAATGGGCTCCTTTTATAGATTTCTGTAAGGGGGTGATCTCGTTGGGGTGTACTGATCAGAGGCGCTAGATGACTCATGGGTGTACACTCTTCACTCTGATTGGTCAAGGTGTACTTGATAGGCGATCTCGGGGCTGACTTTTAGAGGTGACTCATGGGTGCGACTGATAGCCGGTGTTGGTACACACACTCGATTCTGATTGGTTGAGGTGTACCTAAATGGGTGACTTTAGGGGTGACCTTGGGTGGGTGACTTTTTGGATGAGTTATAGGTGCGCTTGATAGTCGATAGGTGTACATGCTCGCTTCAAATGGGTGACTTTAGGGGTGACGTTTGGTGGGTGACTTTTTGGATGAGTCATAGGTGCGCTTGATAGTCGATGGGTGTACATGCTCGCTTCTAATTGGTCAGGGTGAACTTATGGGTGTACTTTGGCTTTAAACACGACCAATCTCCGCTGTCTGCTCTCAGTGTTCATTCTGCAGTCGTCGTGAATGGTGGCTAGCGGAAGAGCTCCAGCGGTCAGTGTTCAATTCTGGAGTGGTCACCAGCAGTGGTCAAGGAAAAGATAAACATTGACTCTGTTTTGTGATACTATCGTTTAGCATTTGTTATTGTGTGACATTATGTGAGTTTATGAAAGTCATGTGACGTAAACTTACACTTGTCATTTTATCCACTTTACACTGTGTTTACACGTGACCTTGTTATTTTATCCACTTTACACTATCCAAAAAAGATTGCAACATTCACGCAGACAAGGAGATGTAAAGTTACCATCAAGCGATCTACTTATTTATTGCAAGACTAGCTTACTGTAAGTACAGTGCTGCTTCACACTTCATACTTCTTACTATACTTTACATAAGAAAAAATTAGCCCCAGGCTCTGAGGATTACTGTAACTTTACGCTGAATACAGTACACTCTCTGTGCGTCAATTGGAAATGTGTTACTTTAAACTCCACACAGTAGCTTACATCACTGAAATCAGCTGCAAAATGTTCGTTGGTTACTGTAACTTTACACTCAGTACAGTACGCTGTCTGTCTCTGTACACATATGGATTTCCTAGGTTGCACTCTGTAGCCTGCGATAATTTCAAAACTTTACACTTATGCCCAACTTTTCAACATAATGTCAGAAGTAAATAAACCAGGATGTCACTAGATAGTACAATTATTGCACGAAAAAATTCACAAAACTTTCTGCAAGAGCACAGATTCAAAAAAAATCAAAAATTAAAAACAGAATGCCACGAGATCATATAACAATGCACAAAAATTGCCGATAAAAAAGCCTGTCTCTGTCCTTTGACGATATTATAGTTTGTCAGAAAACAAAACATAAAAAAATTCCTTCGACAAAACAAAAACAAAATGAATTTCTTTAATTTCGCTAGTCACATCACTGGTTTGTGAAAAAAAATTGTAAATATCAACTAGCCAGTCCTTTGCTGCCAAAAAGTTTAAAAGACATGTCTCTGTCCTTTGACGATTTTATGATTACTGTTACTACTCCAGGCCTACTGTAAGTGGTTTGAACAAGACAGTACGCGCGCTTCGCGCGCTAGTTTACACTGTCTCTGTCCTTTGACGATTTTAGGATTACTGTAACTACTCCAGGCCTACTGTAGGTAGTTCCATACATGACGGTAACGCGCTTCGCGCGCTACTTTACACTGCCTATGCTTAACCATTGTGGCTCAAAAGGTACCAGCTCAGGGGGGTACGCTATTACTACTTTTCAGTGTATGCACTTCTTGATGCTGATTTGACAAGAATAACATTTTTCAGTCGATGAGACGCCTTCATTTGTGAATAGTGAGCTTTAGATCTATTAGCCATACTAATAATTGGCTGGTGAGCTTACAGTGACCCACCAACATTGTAAGCGAATCACACTCTCTGAATCTCAAGAGCAGGCGTGATCAGAGCTGGAAAAAGCACCACTGCTGTTCGATTGACCGAATCCTCCTGAATCTTCTTGAGTTTGATTCTCATCTAGATCAAATGCGTATACGTTGCCTCGAGCATGATTGAAAGTGAATAGAATGGTTGGAGAAAAGAGTACTTGGCGCGATAAACGAAACTTGGCGCGATGGACGCTTCCCTCGATTGCGCTGTTAAACGCTTGGCGATGTGGTAAAACAAGGACAGAATCTCGACAGTGCCAAGGCCTCGACCAATCAAGCCTTGTAATAAAACTATTTCGTCATTACGTTCCGAAAGTTCCTCTCCAGTAGATACTAGTAGATACGCAGGTTTTTCGGAATCATGAAACATGTTCAAACTTGCTCCTGAACCATACCGTCTTGGGTTTTAAGAACATTCAAGTCAATGCTGATGCGCTATTTACTGGATCGAAAGACCAAGCGATACATTGATGTGTTGCACTGCCAGTTGAGTCCCACAACTGGTCCAATAATCGTATCAAGCTTATTGACGCCGACATAGACGTCATTCGAGAAAGGATGGACTCGATGACTAATACTGTCCCGCACGAACCAGACTTTGCAGTCGTTGACTAGGTCAGTATCTCGATGCAGAGACTCGTCATCAGTCAGGAGGGTTGAAACGAATTGCAGTGAGGCTTTCAAGTTCACCAGATGCATATTGTTCTGACCTACTAAGACCGAATATAGTCCTGCGTCAAATACCACAGAAAAAGTCTGTTTCAAGGTAACTTGTGTGGCTAATAATCTCACTTTTTTAAAAATAGTAGCGCCTTTTTAAGCTGCTTTTCACTAACCAAAATTGCAAAAGGAACCAGCTTCAACAGAATTTAGAATCGAAAAAGTTATTCGAACCCAAAAACACAAAAAGAGTAAAAACAGTATTTTGTGCAGTATCAAGGTTATGGTTCAGAAGACGACAAGTGGCACAGCGAAGAACAGTTTGTAAAATAAACAAGTTTATCATTTTCCTTCCCAATGCTGGAAGCAAACGTTTTTTACCAGGAAATCAGCTTTTCCATTTTTTTTAGTAACCTCTCCAGCCGACATGTTGGACTATGGCGTTTGTTTATCACCCTGCATTGTCTCTGCGCCGCCCAAGGACAGAAATCGCATTGTGCACATCACCATTGATGTTTGTAACGCGTACATGTATGATGATCATAAGCTGCTGATCCTCCTCAGCATTCTAAACAAAAACGCATGGTCGCAAAAGCCTATCTCTGTACCTGTGCCATGTGAAGTCATTAGCACCATATTATTTTCGCTGACTGATGCTCAAGGAAGTCTGATAAAGCTGCTGACAACTGATATAGTTCGGTCACTGACGTTTAAAAGAAATGTATAAAATGATCACGCTGTTGCCAGTCTTGCATCGTTTTGATGGAGAGAAACGTTGGTCAACTTCATTTGAACCCTTCTACTGTCCCTATCAGAAGATTGTTTCTTATTCCCATTGGAGATTTGTGTGGCTTGTATAAAGACAAACAGAAAAAGAAGAGAATGGGAAAAGCGACTGGGCCTGAGAAACCCAAACAGGCAATCATTGTATTACAGCAACCTGCCACCATTGTGCTTGCTGGAGGCACAGGGTCAGGCAAGAGTGTTTTTGTTGACCTGCTGGGAGCTGGAATTCAGATTTTTTTCGGAACATCTAGCGAAATTGTATGGCACTTTTTAATTTATCAGGACTTTTTTCTTTAGTCCATGATGTTGAGTTTGAAGAAGGTTCTCCAAACTCTAATGAAGTAGTGCCTGATTCCTGCATTGTGATCGATGATCAGCACCCAGGAATGTCTTGAGCCACGTACAAGCAGCTCGTCATGATGTTTTGTGACGATTCACACCATGTGCCCTCCACAATGATATTTATCGTGCAGCAGCTAATCAATAAAAAAAAAGATGCGGTGCATCTGAAAAAAACAGTCACTGTGCTGTTCTGACGCGTGGCCAGTAATGAAAGCGTCAGTTAAACGCTTTGCGCAGCAATCATTTCCCAAGAAAGTGGCATTTCTTTTGGACGCATCCAAGAAAGCGACCGAAGATAGACCTTTCACATTTCCCACGATCAATCTTCATCCTGCGAAAGCTGACAGCAGCTTACGGGGTCCTTAGCAGCAGTCTTCCATCAGGAAAACCCATTTGAGTCTATGTACCGACTTTAAGGCTCCTCACTCGGAGTTAGTGTATGTATGTTCATAAATCTTTAGATTCACCGAAATCCCCTTTGGATTTCGTAATTTAAAAATGTCCCGGCTGTGCAAGAGTCAAGTTGTGAATTGCGCTTTTCATTATCACGCCTACCTGCTGCCGCCAAGAAACAGCTGGTAGAAACTTCCGACGCTTCGTTTTTGGCTATATCTGAATTCGCCTTCAACCTCAAGCACAACCTCGACATCGACATCACCTCTGTACAAAATTTTCCCCTAATTCGATTGAAAATTGACATAGCTCTCCTGGCAAATCGAAACACTAGCTCAAAAGTCAAACGATTTATTTTTCAAATAATGTCAAGTTTATTCCTCCTCTACTAGCTTCAGTATTACCTCACATAGATGGCGTCAGTCCGCGCAGATGTGATTTTAAGCGCTGTAGTACGATATTTTTTCCCGCTGCCTCATTTAATAGGACAAAGTAAGGAAATAGACATGAGTAAATACAAGTGTCCTCGCCGAAAGTCCGCCCCACGATTATTCGTTAATGCTTAACTTTTCTTTTTAAACATCCCTGTTGAGAAGCTTTTGCAATAGTCATGTTGAGCTGGCACGTTTTTTTTCGTCTAGGGGCTACACGTCTTTTTGGCCTTGAAGGGTGAATCCATCATGCCCAAAGATCTCGCGATTTTTTAATAAAAAGCTTAATAGTGACAGATTCATCAGGAGACAGACACGGCGACCGCAGTGGAGGAGGAAGTTGCGGTGGTGACAATGACGGCTGCGCTGGACTAATAGCTTGATGTTGGTATTTCAAGTATTTTGTGTTTTTCAATCTTCCATTAAGATATCTTTTGTATTTGTATTGTTTACCTGTATTTACTCACGTCAATTTTTTTCATTCCGTCCTATCAGACAAAGCAGCGGCAAAAAATATTAGGATACAGTGTTTCATATCACTTCTTGCTTGGACTTACGGCTCCTCCATACCTCGTCTGGGGTCTGAGTCTGTGGTGCCCCAGCCTTGTGCGTCCCAGCTGGGTTGCCCAGAAGGCACTTTATACTTCCCGCTTAGTCCTGGGTCTGGGGCGGCCCCCGCCTGGGTATTTGGGAAATCTGCTTCATTCTAGCCGCCAGGTTTTGGGCTGGGAGTTTTAGAAAACTGTGAGTGTTCAAGCAAGAATGGAGAGAGAATGCTCTAGAAAAATTAATATCGAGAAACGTCGACGAAAGCTTTCTCCCGCCTACTGACCAGCCAACCAATTACAATGTTTCATAAATGTCATATTCGCAATTGCCATTTTAAGTTGATTTTCTACTTGATTTTGACGTCTTCAAGGAGCTCGGATCGATAAATAAAAGCCAGTGTAGGCAGTTTTGGGAGCTGAAGGAAATATTAGCAAGACCTTGCAGATCTAGATGGTAATGTATGCTTCCCTCCATACAATCCATGTAGAAGAACTCGATTTTCAAAGTGGATCCACATGGAAACTGTTGTTTCGGGGGGTTGGGGGGGGGGGGGGGCTTTGTTTTGGACCGGGGGGCCCGGGGGGGGGGGCTTCCCCCCCCCCCCCCCAAAAGCTCGAATTCGCCTGATTCGCCTGCGCGTGAACTTTTGGCGGTAGATGGCGGAATGACCGCACCTTTGAGGGCATGTCTGCAATTAGCGCGAATTATGAGTAATGTGTTTTTTATGAGGATCATGGCTAGAGGATATTGAGGAATAAGTTGCACATAGAAATAAAAAAGCGGGATTTTTCAGTGTACCAGCATATTTTTTGTCACTGAAGCAAATTTTTTCAGTCATACAGCGGAGCATTAACAACGCACTCGAGAACTGAGGGACATAAGTATCTATTGACAATCATTTTTAACCCTGGCAGGAGTCGAACATATCTTCTAAGTGAGCGGCTAGCGTGAGAGGGGGACACCTAAACTCGCCAGGCTGCGACCCAGCTTGTGCATTCACTTTGCCCAAAACCTAGAATAGCTGCTGATGCATTTGCTGCTTCTTGTTTCATGTGCGTCGACGAGGCATGAATTTGGAGTTCTTTCATTCTCAACTGACGTGTATTGCCAGTTTTTTATTCTTTTTTGATATTTCGATTGCGTTACTTAATTTGGTGTGCGTGAGTGGGCGAAGATTGGGTGGGGTTTTTATGTGTTTATGAAATATACTGTATACGGTGACGTGCACACCAAACTTATCCAATGAAATGGCGGCTTCCTAAGGGGTAGTGCAATAATCGTACAGTGGCTTAGCACCTGTGCAAAAAGTTGCTTGTTGGGCGAAACGCAGTAAATGCACATTTTGAGGTAAAATCATGTCTATTACTGGATCCTAAGCTTTTGAAATGCCGCATTTCACGAGCCGTTATTGGTAAACTTTCCTCTTAAGTTTTCATTTTGGAAGATCTTGATTGCTTTCTGAGTATTTGCCGGTCTATCACGACGGATTGATTTCATCGAGGTACATTTCGGTACGACCTTGGAGATGCGTATAGAACGACCAGACACGCCCTCTCCCGAGGCCAAGGCCGGCGCATGGCCTTGTGGCCAGATGTAGCCAAGCCTGGCAGAAGAGAATGTCAGCTAGACAAAAACTCCAACTGGAGCAACGCAAGTCTCGCGAATATACGTGCGGCTGAAACATCGACCCACGGTGCTGACGATCCCAGCCTAGGGAGGGTCGATTACTATCTCCCACTCGCCAAGGCATGCCAGGCACGAGGGTTATACAAAGGTAAGTATGCTATCCAATGCCCATATAAGGCACGCAGTTACATACTATCTGCTGTGTCATTGGCTGTCGAGGGCCTGTGACCAGTCGCAGTTGTGGGCAAGGGAACCGGCCAGGACACTGAACCCTTCCTCTCAAACACCCTCCCCCCACCTCAGGTCCAGCATGAAGAAAGAAAAGAAAAGCATAGCTTCCATAACAGGAAAATGCGTAAAAGGCGCATTATAAAGCAGTAATTTCTAAAAGTTTCGCCTCCCGCACCCAATCCCCTGCGCTTCGCGCCAGCGTTCATCTTAGCCATCTCCCCTACCTGCCAGCCCCCTCCCCCAAGCCAGCCGACCATGCCCATACTTAGCCAGTCGTACGCCCCGATAAATGCAGCATGTGTACTGATTGTCGAGCCAAGTACATATATAAGCAATCCATAAGCTACATAAATCCGTTTTTCCATCAATCGATATACCAAGCGACTGGCATGTTATCACTGAAGAATATCATATCAGGAAGGACGATATCATGACCACATTCGAGCCCGGAAGATTAATTGAATTCTTTAATCTTCGAATAAGGCAAATCCACTCCCCATCCAGAGCCGCAGGTTTGATATGGTCGAGATCATTAGGATTTGACTTCAATAAATCGGATTCGAAATTCGATCGTGCCCCCACGCCATGTGCATTGAAGACAACGAACCGCACGCATCGTACTGTTCATCTGAAACGGATCAGAAGATCAGTTTGGACTGTGCTGTTTATCTGCAATGAACACCTTACGAGCCAAGCCGCCAGCCCGTCTGAGAAAAACAGGGACCTAATTCTGAATTACTGGTTCAGTTGATAAACTTTACAAGGACAAGGAATCTGACAGGGAGTTCAAAGTTGAAATCAAAATCTGGCACAACAATTTCGAAAACTCGAAGTGGCTAATGACTAACCAGCCCAAATCAGCCGATTAGATACCCCTTGTCCCACAGACTTAGTTATTCTTACCTCAACCAATTGTTCACTTCCAGCATTTTGATGCAGTCCATCAACATTTTGTGTCAATAGCCAATAAAATCGATTTTCCCGTTCCCAATCCTACAACAGACGATGACTCAAATTCGGTCCGAATCGAGTAAATGTTGGATATACCACATAATTTCTGGCCCAATATCTCCGTCGCACGGCTGACGATTTGACGATTCGATGATATTGTACAGGACGAATTGTACTTTGCGCAACTCGACCCACTTTTTTAGATCGATAGTCGGGAATTCCACTTCCGATCGCCACTACTGCACCAGAAGACAAATCATGCCTCGCCACGGCTATCAGCAGGCACGGTAGTGCCTGCTTAGACCAGCCAACCAGACGCCTAATGCTAAAGGACCATTTTCACCGACTAATAACTCGAGAACGATTTGACGAGAATTTTTGATTTTTTGCACACATAGCAGAATCGGCCGAATCTACAATCGTGCCAATTTTTATCAAAATCCGTCCGGCTATTGTCGAATTCCAGGATAGGCGATTTCTTGCTCAGGGGGGAGAAGACGAGGAGGAGGAGGAGGAGGAGGAGGAGGATAAACATCAGCCTAGAGCAACAACCAGAGGTCGTACAGGTGTAAATATTAGTTTTTCTGAAAGCTTACATCTTCAGAATCTGCCTTTTGGCATTCGTTTTTTGAACGCTTTAGTTTCGAAAAGGTTATTCCAGAAAATAATCACTTTTTTGGCTTTTTCAACCCGTCGCTTGTCGAGTACTCAACAGATTTTGATAAAAATTGACGTGGCAGCGGATCTGACCTATCTTGCAAAGCGTGCGAAAAATAAACTTTTTTGGTGTAATCATTCTTGAGTTATTGACTACCGAAAGTAGCTGGCTCTGGTGCTTCTGTTTTTTCATTTTCGGCGCGCAGCTTAGAAACATCAACTGAACGGGTTGAGGTGCAGCGCTATTGATTGGCTAGGCTCACTTAGCGCGCTTTCACGAAGATGGGCTGAGGAAAATAGGAGCTAAAAATAACTTATAAAACTTGCGGATCCTAAGTATTCAGTTTCAGCTTCTGATGGAATACTCTGAGGATATAGAACTTAAGACCACTCGAGCATGAGCTAGTCCTTACGAATTAGAAATCCTTACGAATAAGCTTTATTGTTTTTCATGCCGCCTGTATATCTGAGTATATATGCAAAAAAATGCGCATTTCATGAGCAGGCACGGGTGAGAGTTTCTGACTATGAAATGGTCGATCGATCTGTAGGCGGTCTTTACGAGTAATTTCATGGGCGCGGGTTAACGTTCCGTTCTATGTTTCTGTTTTGAGAGGTTTGGAAGAAGGTGTATGACAGTCAAGTCGCTCAATTCTCTCAGTTGTAGGAACAAGTGTTTTGGGCCAAACTAGTTTCTAGCAAAAAACGAAAAACGGTTTTATTATTTCCAAAAAAGTCTGTTATGACTGACTCAAAACTTTTAGACTAGCCAATGCACCCAGTGAAACCAGGGCTTAGGATGGCTGGTCTACTCGGCCACAAGAAAAAGGGGAAGTGGCCCAACAGGCAGTGCACACACAGCTTGTGATTGCTCGCACACATATACTGTATGTATGTATGCATTGATATGTCAGCATCCAAGCCACAAAGCTTGTGTTCGGTGCATGTACTGCTGCTGTTCAGACAGGCTCCCCAAAGGCAGCTGTGCTGTTCCACACAATTAACCTGCACACTGCATGCTAAAGCTGTAGCGCTAGGAGCAAAGTGATATTGCTTATCGTTACATGCCTAAGCCTCGATGAACACTGTAAAATCTTTCCCCTTCTTCCAACTTTATGTTCATGCTCATGGTTTATCATATCAGTTATGACACACTCTAGGATAAAAGGGCACATGACACAAAATGATTTACCTGGCCGCGAGTCGAACACTCCCTAGTAATGATACGAGCAAGCGCTACTACGCATAGCCCGAGAGTTAGACACTCCTAGCCCACTTTGAGGACCACGAGCACAGGATTGTGTGGCCCTCTACCAGGATCAGTCGTCCTGTTGATATTCATGCAGAAAAAGCAGCTTCTGCTCAGACATTTTTCCTAAACCGTGGTTGCGCTTAGCAGTGGCCGAGTAGACCAGCCATTCTAAGCCCTGGTTTCACTCTGTGCATTGGCTGGTCTAAAAGTTTTGAGTCTGTCATAACAGACTTTTTTGGAAATAATATCTAGTACCTGCAAACTATAGTGCCGCTTTTTGCAGACATGCTCACATAGGTGCGGTCATTCCGCCATCTACCGCCAAAAGTTCACGTGCAGGCGAACTAGGCGAATTTGAACTTTTGGCGGAGAGTGGCGGAATGCCCGCCGCTCAAGGCTCCCACATTGAAAACTGGCTTTTTGGGAATCAGAGCATCTAACTAGAAAAGAAGGAGGCTGGGGACGCTGATATATGAACAGCTGACACACTGCTTGAACATTTGCGCCGTCATCTCCAGAGGTGTGAGACCGCATACCGATAAGAAGCCCACAGATCATGACTACAAGCCAGAAGCCTAAACGACACCCAAGTCTGGTAAGCCTAGTTTTCATCTAACTACAGTAATTCCTGTCTTGCAGACAGCCCAAGTTGAACATTTTCAGATCGCGAAATTTCACATTGGACTCCAGGACAACCTTATTCAGACCTTTTTTGCCAACATTGTTCCAATTATGACGGGCAAAATCCAACGTGCAGCCATCGGCACAAACGAATTCAACAGGCTGATTCAAGATCTTGCCCTGGCTGATGCCATAGGATCTTCAATCGATTTCAGTCCACTTCCTTGTTGGATCTGACTACATGTGGGAACTTCTGATCATAATGAAAATCACACCCACAGATGGACTACACCTGCACAATTCTTATTTGGGCTGGCTGTGCCCTACATAGAGGATTCGCCTCAATTCATTGCACAATACAATGACATCGTACAAGCTCAGCTCAATTCTGTCATCATCAAACCCATTATTGGCAACAATTCCACTAGAAGGGTCCATAGTATTCCCTATCATCCTGTAATCAGCCCTGGTAAAACGACAATGAAAGTTCGTATCGTGTATGATGGGTCGGCCACTAGCTCACTTGAGTTCGGGCGCACAGCCCTCAATGAATGTCTTTTCCGCGGACCAGTTGTCGCGCCTATCGCGAGCAGTGAACTCACAACATTTCCAACTGCCTCTAACCTTTGACAACTCAGCTAACATTTCTCGCTTTCTCAACCTTTTTTGCTCCATGATCTTTCCAAAGGCGTCACCTTTCCAACAAGGTGACCTATGTCTCATTCCTTATCGCTTAACCTGCATTCTAGTTTATTCTAATTATCTTTCTATATAAACAAGGGATTTTATTGACTGAAGGTTGGCTTTTACCATTGGTTCATTGGCTCATTGGTTAATTTACCGCTTTCACAATAAAATTAAAATTCCCTTATGGTTGTGTCCTTTACATGGTAGCAGAACGTGTAAAACATTTTCCCTGACCGATTTCATTGCCACCTTGCACCCCACTTCACCTATTCCCTCTTTCCCTCTTTCATCAACCTGCTGAGCCTGTCGCCAAATGGCAGGAGTCGTCCGTGCGTTACGAGCTGTTCGGCGAGACCTTGCGGATCAGGTCAAGAATCGACCAGGAGACCAACCCGTCTTGACTGCTGCCTCCATCACTGAACTCGACAAATACCATGACCTGCTTCAATTGATGAAATCCGCGTTCAAAGAGCTCCAAAGGCAGTATCTTGGGCTCGACTGGCAGAAAGAAGCTGACCAAAAAGCGTCTGAAGAACAGGTCGAAAGCGACAGCAAATTGCTCAGAGATTCGATCGCATACTTGTTGACACTGGAGCGACACTCAAATAGTGGGCTCAGCAAGAACAGGAGCGCAGATTAGCTGCAGCTAATCCAGCAACAGGCCGCGATTGAAGCTCAACTGGGTGTCCCTCATCCAGTCATTAAATTGCCCAAGTTATCATTTCCAACGTTTGACGGCAAGCTACAAGAATGGAACGCGTTTTGGGATTGATTTCGAGTCACCATTCATGAGAACGCCGCCCTTGCTCCCATCGACAAATTTAGTTACTTGGAAGGCCAGTTGACTGGCGTCGCAGCACGCATCCTGGCTGGGTTCTCAATTTCAGATCAGAATTACGATGCAGCGATCAAATTATTGCAAGATCGATACGGAGACAAAAATATCACAATCGACGCCCATTACACCGCACTGATGAACCTTCACGCCGCGTCTGGACCAAAGGGTCTGAGAACGGTGGTCGATCAACTAGACGTCCATCTAAACTTCTTACAAGCGTTGGGAGAGGATGTGAATCATCGGCAATTCGCAGCCCTCATTCGTTCGAAATTGCCTCCTTCCATCGTGGTGCAATTAGAAAAGGAACAAGCGGACGATGAAGAAGAATAGGACGTGGACACTTTGAGAGATCGATTGCGCCGCCACCTGCAAATTTTTGAGGTCGCCTACGAGTCAGCCAACGACAAAGTCCTTGAATCTGAGGGTTCGAAGAAAAAGACTTCATATAAACATGCCTCCTATTACAAGGTTGAAATGACCGCTTCATCCCTTGCGCTAGGATTTCGGGAGCTCCCCATCCTCCAATTTGCTGATGACACGGTCACTACCCATCCTTCGTGTGAGTCAGTTAGGCGGGCTCTTGGCATTTTTCGGATTTTTGAAGGGCCTTCGGGTCCTCATCAGAGGAGTCGGAGAAGAGTCGTCGGTTTTCGAGCCCATTTGACTCGGGCCAGACTCTCTGCCGGCCGAAAAAGGCAACAGGAATTTCTCAATTGACCGCAATATGCGTATGGGATCTTCCGGATTTGGCGTCCGGATCTTCCGGAGTCAATCTCAGCCTGCATCGCCAGATGCTGTTGCACGGTGCGGCAAACGGTGTGTTCCCACGCTGGGCACGATGGACACTCACTGTCAGTTATCTGCCTCTGCTTTGCTCGGAGACTTCGTAGACAAAGTATAGAAGGTCCCAGCCTACGGTTGGTAAAAATACTTTATTTGAATGCGTATGCATATGCGTATACGCGAAGTCTCTTGAATGGGTATGCGTATTGCGTAATACGCAAATTGCGCACTCCACAAAGTATGCATACAAGTTTGCGTACTGCGTATTTTCCCTGCTATAGCAAACGAAACATGTAGTCATAAACTGCAACTAGCTGTATGTCAATAAGTAGGATGTTAACCACCACAACAGTACAGCAGACATAAGACATCGCAGAACTTGTCGCTGCCGCTTATGGTCAGTTTAAAAATGTCCTCGGGGAGAAATTTCTGTTAGGTTCGATCACGGATTATTTTTGAGGGGTCCATCCTGGTTCAGCCAGCAACGCGTTTGGGCCAGAATCCCTTTCGAGCCAGTGTCGGTGGGGTTTTGCAAGTGTTCGTGCACAGATAGTCCCGATTCAGCCAAAATCTCTGCTCAGCAAGTTCATTAGGTGGGTGGTGTTCTCTGAGCATGCTCGCACCCGCACTCATGACGTGGTTGTAAATATCCGAAATTCCAACTGATCATAATCGAGAGCTAAAACTGGAGGTGATTCTAGAAAACGGCCATGGTGTCATCCTGTTGTGTTCTTCGTAACCTGATTTGTGAGCTCTCAAAAAAATCATAATATGATATCGATGTAACAGTACTTTGGTTCCATGCCGGATCACGTGCTCGTCATTCATGTTCCTCTCTATGTGCTGGTGCAACAAATTCAAGCTTACTCGGATCCTTGGTTCACTAAAGTCATTTAAAAGGGGTTGAAGTAGACTTCCCTGTTAAGAATGCTAGCTACCTTCTTTAAAATATTTGGCTGAATCGGTTTTCTGGTTTAAATGGGACTGGCTGAAAAGGGGACTCTGGGCTGAAAGGGGGACACTGGCCAAACGGGTCACAATCGACACAGATACTTAAACCGGGATAATGCTCAGGGCACAAGGTGTCATATCTCCTGTTCATGAATCTGAGAGCCAGGCACAGAATATGGCTTGGTGGCCGCAAAACCTAGGATCAGCAAGCGACCGACTTTGCGCTTCTTCGACCACCTTCTAGTCTATCTTTGAGAAGCTACGGTTCTATGGTCCCTCAGTCGCTGTATTGAAACAGCTCTTTTGCTGGCCGATTATTCAAAAAACACAGGTTCTATAAGTATGGGCATTTCCTCATATCCTGCATGCGCGCGGACTCGCTTTGAAAAGATCTTCACCGAGAATCCTGGGCAGTCATGTCAAGGCCACTTTGCGAAAGCTAATACAGATTCTTTCATTTCTCCACAATGTATGTGTACATAAGAAATATAAATCGAGAAATAATGAGACAAAGTATGTTAGCGCACTACGTACCACAGTTATTGTGCACATGGCTGATATTTCGCCCTATTTTGGCCTATTCCAGCAATTGTAGCTAATGATGGTTGATAATCCTGCCTAATGATTTTTCGCGCCAATCAGTGATTACCTATCTTGTAGCCCTTAAAAAAGCTTCGAAATGGTTTTTTTTGCGTAAGAACTCGTTGATTTTTTTCAAAAATATTGAACGAAAACTAAAATTCGACTTAAGCGCGGGAAATTCGAACTGGCGACGTTTCAGTCTTGATAGAAGCCGAACAGTCACGTGGCCAAAGGGCATATCTGCGACGATGTGTGAAAATGTGATAAAAAACGATAAAACGTTCCACTTTCTGACGGTGGTAGCGCTCTTTCCTGCTGTCTGTTGATCATATGGTTATTCCAGCCCCGAGCATTCAGCGAGGCATTGGAGCTACGAGCCCAAGCGTCTGCAGACCTCCCTGTCGGCTCGAGGCGCTTTCGTACAGATTGACCACTGCTTCAGCCAGCTCGTCAAATTTATCAGAATTTTTTTCCCCCACAAGTTCTTAGCATTTTTTTCAGCTATTTTGAACAACTCATGTGGCGCATCTGGAGCAAAAGCTTCTATAATTTTGCCTACGATATCATATGCCAGGCAGACCGTTCTCCTTTGAGTGTCTAGGGCCAGGGCCAGAAACTGTTGTTTCCTTGTGAAACAAACCGATTCTGCTAGTATCTTGACCCCTTGTACAGCCGCACATTGTTGATCACGTATCAATTCACTTTCGACTGTATGCCGCTGCAAATCTGGAGATGTCTGGGAACCACTGCTGCCAGCTAAAAATATTGATGCTGACTGAGAACTTTGAGATGCGCAGATGTCATCGGTGTTACTATGGCGAAGGGTCAAGGTCCATGTGCGTTGTTGCAATGGAGATTACAGCAATCGAGGTTTGACATCTAGATGTGAGTTGCGGCCAGCTCTAAGTCGGTCCCGATCATTAGTTTAAGCTACGTCGTCAATCTAAACACCCGCTGTCTGGGCTTAAAGAAGTTTCACAAAACGGTAGTGTTGTGTGCAGATGGCTACAACAAAGTCAGACACAGCATTCATGCCTCTTTTTAATTGGAAAAAAATATTATTTACCTGTGCCTCGTGGTACGAATTCATACAGCTTACTTCACAGAGTCAAGGATTCTCGTTTTTGTAGATTTTTATTAGCAACAATTGAAGCAGTATGGGTCGGCGCACGGAGATCAGGCAAGCTGGGTAAATCTGGCATGTCACACCGCGGGGCCCATTGGCCATGAGTTGTCAATGGTCTCGTCCGAACCCAATCAGCCCCCAACTCATTGCGATGCTTGGGGCATATGTTGGTGTTCTCATTGTTGGCTTCTCCAAAAACTCCACTTCAAAGCAGCGACAGTTTCGCTAAATTCCCACCACCAAATCCTTGCTCACGGGGAACTACTTCTCTCTCGAGCTCAGACAGCTTCTGCACAGTGCCCTCGCATGGAGCTCTGCTGCCGTGAAAAATCGGCGTCTGAATCACACACCCAGATTCCATACGAGGTCTTTTGCTCACAGGCGGACTCGGAATAGGAGCTGATAAGCATTTAGGTAAGAAAAAAGCAAAACAAAAAGGCTGCATCTCATCTTCTATAGTTCGGCTAAGCCGGTTTTCGTTGACCTCTGAATCGCAGAGACCTATTCCGCATATACAGCCTCAAAAGTCGACTGCAGAAGGATTCCGCATTGATAGTAGGTATCGTTTTCAATGTGAAGTGATGCTGCATTGACGTCGACCGAATTTTTTGCGAAGGAAACGCAGCAATACCAGTCTTTCTGCAATCGTCTCTAAAACAACTAGCTTTTTCCTGCAGCAGGCAGTCTTGTGTATATAAATACATTTATCTGGGTTAAAAAATGCGCAAATGCCTATAATTATCAATCTCGTGTCTTTACTGAGCATTTGGAACCCTACACTAGCGAAATCGTTCTGAAAACAGGCCTTTTCACAAAAAGTCGCAAATTCCAATTTCCTGTGCTGTAGTCGAATTTCAGTTTTCGTTAAAAAACTCGGGCAAAAATTAAGGAATTTTAACGCGGAAAAAACCATTTTGAAGCTTTTTTCAAGGACTACAGGGTAGATTATCACTGATTAGCGCGAGTAATCAACAGGCAGGATTATCGAACATGGTTAGCTTCAATTGCTAAAATGGGGCGCACTTATCGGCCATGTGCACAATAACTGTGGTCCGTAGTGCGGAAATTAAAATTGTTTCATCATATACCGACCCTAAGCTACTATTTCAATAAAAAAAAGACTTGGCTTTAATAATTCACTTATAATCGATTATGTGCATAATAACGGCTAATCGCCAACAGTTTTTCCATATATTTCATGAACGGTTACAGCTAGGCTAATTTTAAAAAAAGATTTGGATTTCTTGGGATGTGGCGGGCATTTCTGTATTTAAAAAATTGTTCTAGACCCAAAGTAAGCAAGTTATAATTTTTTGACCAAGAGCGACCACTGTTTCACCTTTAAAGTGCTTTATTTCCATATTTAGGCATGTCAGGAAAATTTAACTACGGCGAAGACAATCAGTTTTGTGAGTACTTTCGATAGAGCAAATGAAAAAAAGGGGTCAAAAAACTCGACTGGCCGAGTATATTTCATATGGGTCGAGTCTCTCAGAAACTCTCTCCTAAGAAGTCCGGGAAGCAAAGCTAAGCATGGCCTGAAGCAAAGCTTCCAAGAAATCCCATTCAATATAATTGAAAGCCTTTCGAAGTTATAAAGGACGACATACCCATTATTTCTCGCAGCCATAAGCAGATATGAGATCAGCTAGTGACCCGATATGCTCGCAAATAAAGCGCCTTCTCCAATAAAAAAGCTGCCCACAAAAAATAAGTGAAGGCAGAACCAAAGCTAGATGATTTACCAATGCTTCGGAAAAAAATTTCTGGTCACAATTCAAGAGCGCAATAAGACGTTTAAAAATTAAAATTTGGGTCGATCCGCTTGAGGCACCGGCTTGGCAATTAATCAAATACATGCAAGGCGTTAATCAAGGGACAGCATATCAGATTCACCTGGTGTAAGCTAAAAAATCAGCCAATAAGGGAACAACTTGGTCCAGAATTTCCTGAAAAGTTCTGTGGGGAACTCGTTCAGTCCTAGAGATCTGTCCGCAAAAGATGCAAAGGCAGCTGCTCTACACATAGCAAACATGTGGACCTTTAAACTGCAACAACTGTCGCATTCGCCGCATTTGCGCGGAGTTTGAAACCGCCTTGTTACAAGACTTATGGCCCACACTGTGAGCTCCTGACTCGCCTACCTCGCTATTGATTCGACCCCGGTCAGAAATAATCTGCCCGTTTACCCCGATACAGTCGATTTAAATCTCTTTATTCGCTGTTTCTCCAACTGTAAAAAGTAGATAGCGAGTTCTCCTCGCGCCAAATTCAGCCAATCAAACCCTGGCGCGGACGATGGCAGCTTGAATTCTTGCTCCCTCTAAACGAGGAATTCCAGCCTGACAAAAAAGCTAAGCGTTCCAGGCCAGCAGTGGTTTCATACCCTGAGAACTGGTCAGGTAGCTCGAAGAGAATTGTGATGAGAATCAGCTAACAATTCCTTTGACGCCTTAGCCCCACTCTTTTTGAGGAAGGATGCATAACTTATAGTCTCGCAACGCAGAATGGACAAAAGAAAATCGCACCGAGCAGTAGAAGATGCGTGGACCTCGCTGGGAATGAGAAAGGTCTCTAACTTCCTTGATTCTAACCACATAGTCCTCATTCTCAACAAGTGTGGAACTAAACTTCCAACACAGTAAGCTTGTGGTGGAAGGATTTCCAAAAATAGCAAACTCGACAAGAAGGGCAGAGTGGTCAGAGAAAAGGGTCACCTCAAAATGGATCTCCTAAAAAGAATGCCTAAGAGCGAAAAAATAATCGATTTTGGAAAAATCCAGTGGAGTGCGCTGGAATCTTGTGTATCCTCGCTCATCTCCCTTTAGCGATCGCCAAAGATTCTCCAATTCAAGACTGTCCACCAAGGCTACCAGCTCTCTCCCACATTCAATGCTAGAAAAAGGCCGAGTACAAGAGAAAGTCCTTTTGTCCAAAGAAGACAGATGTGTGTTGAAATCGCCACCCATAAGAAGTGGTGAGAAATATCCAGAAATGCGCTTATTAAGTGGACTACCAACATCTTGGATAACGCGGCACACCTAGCACTACCATATAGAGGAGAGTGAAGATTTTTCGACTAAAAAGACTTGCCCGAATAAAAGACATTCAAGAGAAGGAAGCACCCATAAAATAACCCATACTAAGCAATAAATTAAATACTAAGATTGTCTAAACAAAAGCGAGACTCCACGTCGATTCTCTGTGCCGTGAGCCATACACATTTCACCACCTCCACTCAGCACGCCAGATTCTATAATCAGACTCCACTGAATAGGCCTCTTGCAAAAAAACCTATATCAACACGACTATCACGCAAAAAATTAGAAAACTAGCAACCTTTTTTTTTTATCCCTCAAGCCCCACACTTATCTATGCAATTCTATGACATCCCAGATAAAACCTTTTATGGTATCCCGAAAATCGAACGCCAAGCCTCGAGAAGGGGGGTTGTAATATTGACAAAAGACAACAAAAAGACGCATACCAATTTCTCCTGCCAAAGGCTGCCTCGAGCACATTGGAAAGTTTGAATATAATTTATACGACGCTGGCTTGATCGATGGGAATATCAGCATTTTTCGAAAGGAAGATACCGATGCCCAGATGGAACCCGCCGTATCGACGATCAACGACTAATGACCCACCCACTTTCGATTTTGCCATTTGATCCAGGAGACGAGACTCGGCGCGAAAGGGGCCGCCAAACTATCCCACAGAAAGATAGCACCAAAAAACTTATGACCAGCTGCATCGCATCGGGACTTGTCGCTGTAATAGTGGAACCAACTGGAACGAGGCTAGCCGAAGCCAGCGACCATCGAAGATGCGACATCGGCGAACGATTTTGATGGAAGTCGCTGGGGCCGAACAGGAGGCCAAACCTGAACTTTGTCGACGAGTACTGCTAGTCGGGACCAGTGAATGGGGACCTTCTTGCGATCGTTCGGCAACAGCTCTTTTCAACATAACAAAATTGGTATTATTCACTGCATCGATCAACTATGCGGAGGTCAACTGCAAAAACGATTCCAGCTCGATGTGAGCGTGAACTGAAACCAACGTGTCGTGTAGTTTTGTATTGTCCGACGGCCCCGAAACCAATCTTTCGAGTTGCTGAAAAAAAATTAGAAATAAAACAATACCTGCTCTGCAGCATAATTGCCACGTCATATCAAACACATAAAACCACCCTGCGAAGATACTCTCGATCACATGCGAGCTGATCGAAAGGCAGGAAATCGATACCACTTGGGCCAAAGGTCGGTCCATGCGTGGATCAGGTTGAATCGAATAGATCGAGAGTGCTACATTGGAACCGAATTAGAGCTACAAGCTGCAGCCAACGTTTTGGAACCGCAGGTTTGGTGCTACGCTCCTCGAGGAGAACGTTGCGTTGGTTTAACTCCTTATTTTCTTGAATCGTTCCTACTTATTTAAATGCTACGTACGTTTTTTTCTTCGTGGTAGTGGCTCTTGTGAGGAGATAAAGGGTCAAAAATATTCACGAACTCCCAAAATTGTATCCGATTGACCCCAGTTACATTGACATATGCCAGTGCAGCTGGCCGGCTACTTTTACATAAGGGTTTTCCTATGTCAAACTATCCTGATTACTTTAACATGTGACACTGGCCGCTCCTAGTCATTGCTAGCCACTCTGTGTCCTGGCCCGTCTTGGGGTTTTTGTCCGTCAAAAGAGTTTGTGAAGTTGACAAAGGAGTTGACTCCTTTCTCCTGGTCTCACCGTCAGTAAGCAAGAAACTACCAACTATATCCCTGATTCTGACTGCAACTTGAATTACTCTGAGGGAATTTCCTAAAAAGTTTTTTATCACAGACGGCTTTCTGACCATTCAATGCGCCCGTAGACTGAGAATGGCTCGTTCGCTAGGTCACAGGCACGGAATCTCACAAATCGCGAATAAATGAGGCTGTTAGTATCAAAGCCACAATCCTGTAGGTAAAATTTTCAGATCGAGGAAATATTTCAAAATTGAAACTAAAAAATGCTGCTGACGCAGAATAAGCCATAAGCGGGACAGAATGTCAAGGATATTGGGATATTGGATGTTGGCTTGTATGGGCTTTGCGTGAGGGGTGCTTTTTCAGTGTTTCAAAGGTCACCATTTTGCTAGCATTTAGTCCCACCTTGCAGGATAAGGTCCGCTTTCCAGCATTTTCCCGATACTTTTTCTAATGTGCTGTGTCTCGTGGGCTCCATTGCCTTATGTCTTCTCAGCTCAAATATGCAGGCCTAATAGTCCACAGCAGTACCTCTCGTTGGCTCAAGATGCAGGAGCAAAATATCTGACACATATCGTTCAGCCAATGCCGTATGACTAAAGCTGATTGGAAGAGGCGTTTGATGTCAGGCGCCGACCAAACGGGGTACATAAACATTGACCTACTGTAGCTGCGCCTTGTTTCCGACTAGTTGACCTTTTTTGTGCGAACCATCATTACGTACAGATGCAGTAACGTTATGCTAAAGAACGAAGTGCTAACTCGCCGCACCCGATGACTACTGGAAGTACGTTATCACCAAACTTGAGTTGGATGTGATCACTAGCCTTCCAGCAGATCGTGCGCGTACAAGAACAACGTAAAATGAGTCGTGATCTGCTAAATGGATCAAAGTATCAGCTAGGCGATCAAGTCAAGATGTACAAGCGCATGCACACACAAGTTGGTAGTTCGCCAACGTTGTTGGGTGATTGGCTTGGACCATATCGAATTGTCAAAGCAGTATCGCCGCAAAATGTCGTTATCAGACTAATAGCTGGGCTAAAGCAAGATAATTTAAAAAGAACTGTTATCAGACTACGACAAAGTAAGCCCAGCCACTGTACTTTAACCAGATGCAGGGCGAAACTTGGTTGACTGGGCTTCCTCGACGACACATATAAAAATCGGAGTCGATTTTGTAAAATCGACTTCTAAGGCCATACGGTTGATTTCTTATCGGATTTTATCCTTGCTGTTTTACACTGAAGGCTAGTACTCGCATGAACATCCTTATTCGTGCTTTAGAAAAAAAAACAAAACAATGCACCCTCTGTTGCCTTGAACCCAGTTTGGAAACAGCGGGGACTCGTTGCAGTAAGGTCGCAGCTGTCATAAGAGGGTATGAGTACTTTATGTTTAGCCTAGCCAGCGACAGTGGAACAGAAAATTTAGCTGCTGCGGAGCCAGCTAGCTAATACCATCTTTTAAGGCGACCAACCTTCTGCGATAGAACTCATGACTGTCAGCCTCTGCTTGTGATCTCTTCATTGCCTGAATTAAGCAGCTGAAGTAGGGGATGCCCTTTTACACTTTTTATTACTAGCGATTTTGTTGGATCTCAATTTATTTACAAACGCCGCCAAGGAAGCCCAGCCATCCGAGTCTCGCCCTTCATCTGGTCAGAGTACAGTGGCTGGGCTAACTTTGTCGTTGTCTGATAACACCTTTTACCAATACTTTTTCGCACCTTTATTTTGGTTGGGAATTTAGAATACACGCAAGAAATTCGCCGTCTAGCCGCTCCTTCGCTGACGCAAGTCACTTGCAAAAAAAGTTCCTACGTTTTCGCAGGCGCGGTTGCTGCTCATTATCAGCCCCAAAGCTGTTTCTAGGTTCACATCCAAAAAATTGGCCGACCCCATTACATCACTTCCGATTCAATCCGACCCGAGCCAACCCAAATGCGTGCGTCTCCTTTGGAAATCTCAACACTCAAGATCAGCAACGAGTTTCTCTCTTATCGCATAACATCACACAGAACACCCGTCTAGTCTTCTTGGCCATCTACGGCTAAACCAGCACTTCCGCACCGCACGGCTAACAAAAATATTCCACCTGCTGGTGGTATTTGTGCTAATATCCAGTTCTTCGAGCACAAAAAATTTGTGTGCAACACAAAAAATGTGCTCAAATTCTAGAATCACACCCCCAAAAGAATAACCCCTAATATGAGAGCTCACAGAAAAACCAAACTTTTTTTCAGCAGCTTCAGTGGTTATTGCTGTAGTCGTCGTCGTCTTCCATCGTCATCTCTGGAACAGAAAAACACGCATTATGGATGCCGAGAATGGCAAAATCGTTAAGAATGAAATTTCGCACGATCGGACATAGCCATGGCCAACATAGCTCAGTCCTAAAATTTCCTGTATTTTCGTTAATTTGTTGTCGAGCTATGGACGAGCGAAGTTAAGTAATTGAAAAAGGGGTAAAAAAAAAAGGCAGCTACCACGCCTGTTAATAAACGCGTCCACGTAACGCAGTTAAAATACTTCCGTTCCCAGAAGACGCAGGTTATCGGGTTCAAATGAAAATTTTAGAAACTAGTGATATGATTCGGGCCAAGGTCCGATATCAGCCATACTGGCCTGCCACTGTTGAGGACAAGACTAGTGTAGGTTCGAAAGTACCCATTTCCGCAAATAAAGTACCCGTAAAAATTTTGCAACAAGTCCAGCAACGACGCATATTTGTTTCACACACATTATCGTTTCAATATTACACCTTCCCATGTCCTCCTATAATCTACACACTCGCCATGCACACATTGCTCCTCTGCAGATACCATTCGCTCGATTATGGCCAACGACAGTACTAACAATGCGCTCGAAGGCATAAACAATGCTGATCATGGAAATGGTCCTTGCACTATTTACTCCAGACGGCGTACGGTACTTTTTATGGAGAGCAGTAACAAGCAGAGGGCAAAAGATATTGGTGGGAAAGGAGTCGTAATGGCATAGGAATCAGAGGCAGAAATGCAGTTAAAAAAGGGAAGAGGATATGACTAGGTCATTTCGCTGCACAGTAAAGGGGCACATTGAAAAGATAACACATGAGCACGCTAGTGTAAGAGTGAAAGAATATTCCCTGCCAGTATATTCGTGTGGTATTAGGTTGAAAGCAAGGAGTAAAGTGAAGAAACGCGTGGGACGACTTAAATCAAAATCACAATAAAAGCTAAAGCGGGTGAACGACTAGGCATGAAAGGAGGTGCATGAGAGTGGGCCCATCAGTCTGAACGGGTCCTTGGCTTTCGCCCGTCTGCCATTTCCACATCATGTCCAAAAGAGAAACCAAGGTAAGTCTGGGAGACGCGCGACGACCCTCAATCGCGTTGAGGCTAGAGAGGCAATGATCAAGGGTGAAGCAATATGTAGACAACAAGGCCTCCTTTTTTCGTGAAGAGATGCGCCTGTTGAAAGAAGCAAGTGAGCCAGCAGCCTAAACTACAGAATAAGCGGCGCTGTAAAATCAGTGCCCTGTCCATTTTCTATGTATGGGGGCCGAACACTTCTTGTTGATAGATTCGCTCGAACGTTCAGAAAAGGAAAAATGGACGTTAAACAAAAAAAAATGGATTCTGGACCTTCACAGCGAGCTCCTAAACAGATAGGCTCCTTACATCTTGTTTCACCTAGGGTTTTGCGTTGTCTAATCCTTTCTATTGTTTCGCTTCTATCTCAGGCGCAGCCTCTGTTGCCTCTCTGCTCGTCGCAGTGTCTGCTTTTTCGATAAAGGCTTTAAACGCCGTAGGGCTTCCTGAACCACTTACCTCGTTTAAAACAGGTCGGCATATGTTCACCAAATTTTGCACCCAACTCGTACAACTTCCCTCCTCCATGTTTTCCACAGAGCTTCCACGCGAAACATATGGCACCCTCCCCTCGCCTATAGACGTAGTCTCCATTGCTAAGGTAAGCGCTCTGGCCAATTTCCCCTGCTGATCAATGCTACAAAACTTCGGAGGCAAAAATTAATCTACTCCTGAACACCAACATAATTTAGCATGCCCTAGATTTATTTTATTGCCCAGAAAAATCGCCCCACACACCTTTGCACGCATCCAAAATATCTGAAAACTCCCTCACATGCCCCAATAACGGAAAACTGCCTTCAAGTATGCCTAATTTTGGATGCATTCCTCAGAATTATTCAATCCCCTTAAACACATTCTATTCAATCAACAAATTGCTATATCGTACCCAGTCCATATGCATCCCACTCAAAATTCGAAATTCCTTGGATTCCGCAATACCATACAGGAAACTGCAGTGAAATCTTCATGGATTTAAAAAAATTTGTCCAATCAATTGAATAATCGTCGGCATTTTCTACTGCTTCAAAAACTTGCCATAAAATCTGCTAACTTTGGCTAAAAAAATATTATAACTTCCGCATACTCCTCAATTACAAACTACTGCACTGAAACGTGCTCGAATTTAACGCACTGAAACGTGCGCTCAAACGTCCTTAAATTTAACGCTATAAAAATATTCTCTAAAATGAATTAATGATCCGCAATAGATTCTATTTCCTCGGAAACTTGCTTCACAAGCAGCTACGTATGCCCACAAATAAGTCTAACGATAAGTGCAGTATACCGTCCAATTGCACAACATCACTGAAATTTGAAGCAAACATGTCTAACAAACATGGCCGGCTAACAAAATCAAATCCCTGGCACCGCGCGACTGCTTCTGAAAACCCAACACACCTGCCTATAACAAACCCCACACGGATTTGCGCTCTATTAAATGGGCCAGTCAAGGCATCGAATTTCACGCTGCCGAATGGATCAAGATTGAGGAACATATTTTTCTCGACGCATCTTTGGCTACATTCGGACAGGTCTGGTCTTATTTATTACTACATTAATAATCCAGATATGTTCTCCTTGCGCAGTATCAACATGAATCGATTGACAGACGTGTCTGATTCGTAATGACATTCTTTCCTTTTTATTTTCGAACTTGTTGCAAGTAAAGCTTATCCCGCAAAGGCACTGGCTGAGCATCCGAGATAGGGCCGAGCTCCTTAACGGCACAGCACGCTCTCAGTATAGTACATAAACTAGACTTGACTAAGCACCGATACGCAGGGTCAAATACTTCCTGGGAATACACACACTGACCAGAACTGAACATTTTCGAAACCGCAGATTTCAGATCACCATCGTTTAATAACACTGATCTAACTACGGCCGAAGCATGATTCCCAGAAATGTTAACCCTAAAGACAGATAGCAAACAGATCAAAAGCATGAACAATTTTATAAAGCTCTGTGCGAATAAAGTATTGAAAATTTCCAGTAGAATCGCATTTTACCTTTGAAGCTACGCGGTTTAATAAATCAAATGTCTCCTCGGCAATCAATAAGCGTGAATTTCAGATCAAATCTTTCGTTTGAATAAAAATCAGGGCAGCTGTTTTCTCATATCGTGTGTACAGACAGTCATCGATCCATTCCAATAATTGCGCTAGCGAGGGAACAAGTACGGGATCGAATTCGAATGGTGTACCATCTGGCAAAAAGCGCGATGAGGTGAAGAAAAGATAGCGATTAAATAACCGAAGGCCGGCTGTGCTCGTATCATTGAATGAATCACAATGAACCGATCGCAAAATCACCATCCACTGATCGATCACTCTTTTTTTCCGATTAATATCATGATATCCTCGTCTGCGCTCACTGAACAGTTGCAAAGTTGATAAAACGACGAAGGGCAACAATTCAGAAAGTTGTTTTCTTGCAAATTCGTTAATTCCATCACGAAGTCTTCTATTATCGTTCGATCATCGTCAGCCAATAAAGAAGACTGATCCATCAGTGCAAAGCTGTGTAAAAGTTGTTGTACTAGGGAGGCAATCATGATCTGAAAATGTGAAAATTCGATAGTGAGAAGGCAAAAAAGCCTATGCTCTAGTAAAATCTAGGTCTCGTATTCAGTTTAGCTAATGGTATTTGCTAACTTTTCCAACAAAGTATGTTACAAATCATCGAGTAGGGCAACAAATTTCAGCAAAACTGACCCCTCGACTTCAGAGATGAATAAAAAATTTTCTGCAAGGTGAATTCTTTCGCTACAAACGAAACTTTATTTATTAGGATCCCTAAAACAAGGTTTATTCAAGTTTTATGCTGAAAAGCGGTCCGAACTCATCAGGGCAAAATGTTACCACCGCTACTTCGAGAGGATCGTAACAGCAATTTTCTTTCCAAGGGCCTAAGTGAATGAAAACATCAAAATCCAACATTCACCTTGGCATATTCCGACGCAAGATGATTCGCTCTTTCGAATGATGTATCTAACAGCTCTGAAATCGTCGAATTCGATTTTCCATTGTCAATTATTCAGGAGTCGTGGAGAGCGCAAAACTGACGGACAGCGTCACGCGACCCCACCTGCGCACACAGGCGTAGTCTCAAGATCCTGAGAAAGTAGATCCGTGCATACATGCCCCAATGCTATAGCCGCGTGCGCACCGCCGTGCCAGAATTCCCACAACATACTTTCCAAAGGCCTCCCACACTAAAACATACAGACCCTATCCCCGATCGCCTATGGTTTTGTCCTCCATTCCTAAGGTTAGCGCTACCACGCTTCCGATGTGAGCAAATACAGTCACAGGGCCTCCACCAGGATTCCGCGTCAAGAGCGCGCACGCATTGTCCTAAATGCGAGGTCACCTCCCCCAGGTAATCGCTGTGAAAAGCGCAAACAGGTCATTTATGGGCCTGTCTTATCTCTAGCACGCTCGAATGTTTTAAAAGATCCTTTTATTATTGCAACATATGATAAATTCGTCAAATTGCAGAAAAACAAAACGCCAGCATCCAAATTTAGTTGCCACAAGTGGCCCGTTTGTGAAACTAACTTTTTCGGCATTGATTTGTCGATGCAATCGCTGATACAGAGGATCTCGAGCTCTTAGGTGTTCTTAATTTTCATACAGCTTCCTGTTGCGTCTTGACTGCTGATGCCTGCCATGCAAAAAATTGCGAAGTGCCATATGCATCTCTGGAACAGAACTGCGGTTGACTGTTGAGTACCTTCCGAATATTAGTCGTCCTTGGCCCGTCATTTCGGAAGTGATTCCAAACGGATTGCGGAAATTGATGACCATTGATTCAAGTCTTCTGGATATGGGCGGCAAAATTACGCAGGGGACCAGTATCTTCCTGATCAATAACTGCGGGCAGAACAGTCTGCTCCAAGTCGAATTCAAGGACCTGCCTACCCGAACTTACCAATTCCAATGGCAGTGAAGCTAAAGCTTTGACTCTTCCAAACCACGCTTTGACTGGATGTTCGTGCTGATTTTCAACTTTCGTCAGATATTTTCCCTGTAGACCTTCGCTGGGCATTTTCCGTATAAGCGCCTGGCCGAAATGAAAAAGACACCCAAAAATAACAACGGTAGGAAATACGATTCGTATAGCGTTGTGGGCTGGCAGTTTCGAAATCGACCAAAATTCTCTGAACGGCGCCAAAATTACCCATTTGACCAAATATGCGATCGCGTATATGGCGAAACAGTGCTTCATAGTAGTCTTGCGACTAACCGTGAAGCAATGCAGTGACGCATAGGACTGCTTCGGTTCCAAATCGACTGAATCCATGGATGGTATAAAGCTGAACGAAATCGGGCTTAGGGCAGGCTTTGAAAGTACAATCAATGACCCACGTATGGCACTCGCTCAACAATCTCAGATCCAAGTCGCTGGCGAAAATCAGGGGAATGGGATCTGGATCTGGTGACGCGTAATATAACCAACGTTCATTCCGAAATGGGCTGTCTAATCATAATGCATATCCACCCCGCGTTGTTCGCTGATATTCGACTTGGACTTGGCTCTGTTCGGCTCGGCGATACAGAGTACGTTTTACGCGCTCATACCTAACGTACCCAACGTGATTTCCAACTTCCAGCGCGAAATTCTCTGCAGAGATCACCTCTGAAATATCTAAGCCATTGCTTAAATTTTTCGAAAAAACCAACCATAAAATCACTATGCTGCCACCAGTCAACTCGTCAAAAACACGTCGGCATATATATTCACGCGTGGAAACGTTTTGCATCATTCTGCACTGAAAAAGTACCTAAACGCCACCTTTATGTTTTCCACAGGCCTCACACGCAAAACATATGGGCCCCTTCCTTCTCCCATAACGAACTTTTTGAAGATTTAAACGTTTGCAAAGAAAATGGTGCAGCTACGAGTTTTGAGATCACAACCAAGAATTAGAATCAAAGAATCAATAAAATGGAAACGCTATCAGAAAATGTGCTCGATTCTCCGAGGAGAGGCAAGGCTGTGCTGGTAGTGGTTGGTTCGGCAGTGGAAGTGATGGATGTGCTAATCATGGGAGTGGCAATCGATGAAGTCGTCGTGGACGTGGAAGTGAACGTGGACGTGGAAGTCATGGACGTCAAAGTACTAATCGAGGACGTGGCCGTCGATGAGGTACTCGTCGTGGTATTGCCTCGAAGAAAAACGTAGGCGAGAATGCCAACCACGATTCCAATGATCACAAGGACAACAATGACGATGGCGGCGATGAAGATGCGGCGATGACAAGCGATCCATCCTTGCTGGGATTCTGGCCGTCCAATGCCACCCGCATGCCCTTGTTTGTCAGACAGTTTGGTTTCGTCGGCCATTTTCATCTCCGCCGATTTCGGCTTTGAGTCAGCAACGATTGAGTTTTAGGCCTCCACTTTGTCCAACGATCCGCTTTTCACAGAACCACCTGCCTGTTGGATCTCCCATTATCCCCTCGGCCATCCCCACTGGGCACTCCATCACCGTCCCCACCTCTTGACGGAATTCGACCTGAGCCGTTCACATTATTCGGGTCCACCATCGTTTCGTTTTCTTCACTCTGACAAAAGATAAAAAACATAAATCGAGCAAGTCCAGAAGTCAAAAATGATATCTCGACTGCAGCGAGCTGCGGCCAGACGGCATAGCCCAATTACACGTTTCTGAAGCAAGGATGGCTTCCCAACAAAAGTGTAAAGTTTTCTGTTTCTAGCAGAGATAATGCTCGTGAGAATCATTCAGGTCTGGATCGAGAGAGAACAATTTTCTTTGAGCAGAAACGAAAATTGTGGATTCTAGTTTCTTTGGAAAAATGACGCCACCGGAGCCATCGACTATGTACTGGGTGAACGCTGACAACGCCACTGGTCTGCTCTGTACGATGGACAGTGGCCAACTGGGCGTGTGCACAAATGACAAGTGCGACAAGTCGTACAGTGGCCAACAAGGCAAATGGAACGAGCCAAGCGAGTGGGAGGACAACTGCGACCAGCACAAATCCTTGTTGGTCAAAAAAGATTTCTTTTTTTGATTATTCACGTCATCTTCAAATGCGTGAACGATGCTTAAATGGAAGCTCGTCTTGCGAAAATGATGTGGACGCGATCATTTGGATGCAGCATCCGCGATGCGAAGGCGGAGATAATCGAACTTCGAAGGGCATTTGCGAAGGTGACTGAGAAACGACTGTGTTTTTCAGCTTATCAAAGTTGATTTTTTTTTCAGGTTTGCCTTGGCGACTGCGGAAATGTGCCGACTGCCTGCGAAGCGATGACTGCAGACTACACGTCGATGGCGACTGCATGTCGTAAAATCGCAGCACACCAAAAAAGTATGCCTGTGGGCCACTGAATAGATTGAAGTGCAAAGCAAACGAGCCAGGCTGGTATTGTGTATCGGGCGGGGGTGCTTGTCTGGTTTTGATGGGCACCGTGCGTTTGGCTTGGCTCATTGGGAACTTGTGCAGTTGCATTCTTCTTGGTGCGAGGACCAGGATTCGAATTATTCTTGTCCACAAGTGCCACAACAGCTCTGCCAAACTTGATTGTATGGACACTGGGTCGATTAGCCTACTTCAGATTTTCGAAGCGTCATAAGTCAATTTCAGCGGCCGCAATGCATCTCATAATCTGCCAGCAGCTCCAAGAGAAAGCGCCGTGGTATCTCGGGTCTCGAGATGTCCTCTGAGAGATGATAATGCGCCAGTTTGGTTCGCAAAATTCAACCAAATGAGAAATGGCCTGCTAATTTTGGAGAGTACACTTCTGGGGTTGAATTTGGCATTATAAAAGCGAACGTAGCTGGCCAAGTGGAAAACGCGCTTAAATTATCGGCAATAGAAAGTTACCATTTTAAAAAAAGGTGTAATCATTGGTCTGCGTAATACCAGTAAATGCTTCGTCTAGAAAAAATAAACGACTGCTGATCTTTTGTATGGTCTGGCTGCCAGTGTTCCTGAAACCAAGTTGACAATGGGATCCTGCGATAGTATTGTTACGAAAGCTCTGAGGCGGATTCTGAGAGTATGAAATTCATGGATATGTCACGT
>JASANH010000594.1:0-182105 GCA_030248295.1 Mesodorylaimus sp. YZB2_4 | reverse complement strand
TTCAGAGTAAAAGAGTTCGTGAACGGTCGGATTACTTATGTGGGAATTGAGGTTAGGCTGACAGGGCAAGATTACATGTACCATGAAAGGCGGTTTCAGCACAGTGTTAGCTTGGTATTAGCTCAGGCCAGTTTCTTAGCACGCCTCGCTTGCTCACATTCGCTTATATTCATAGTTCCTGGTGCAACTGTCAAAAGGGGCTTTGCGCAGAAGAATCATACAGCGCGCAAATTTTGTTTCTTAGAAACCGAACTGATCGAACAATGTCGCATAAAGAAAAACAATGGAAGCCAAAACGGCGGATACCACCAGAACCTATGACACTTTCGGAAAACGACAACAGGGAGTTTTTAAAGGTTGATTTACGCAGCTTGTTATGGGCGAGATAGGTTGAAAATGCTAGCTGTCTAGTAAGCTACGCGTATCGGGTAGGCTCATCTAGTTGGTGGTCAGTATGGGTCGTGCAACATTCTTGAGGAAGGAGAACATTGCCGCTTGTCGGATATGTTTCCGATATAAATTGCCGCGTGCCACTATACTGGTTGGTAGTTTGCCGCTTGTCGGATATGTTTCCGATATAAATTGCCGCGTGCCACTATACTGGTTGGTAGTCAAAGGTTAGCTGCCTAACTAAGTAATCTGGTCTAATTAGTATGACAGAATCTTACTCGCTGTATGTTGCCCAATTGGTTTAGTCAAAAATATTCGATTTTGCACGGAATGGTTTTGTTTCCACAATGGTTGAGGCCATAAAAACCACTTCTGGTTAGCGTTCGCTGTTCGCTTAACAATGCACTGGATGGCCATTGGTGTTGGCACGGTGAAACGGGCACAACTTGTCAATGATTGCTTCGACACCTCTGTCCTAGGTCGTTAGGCTGTTTGTTTTGATAACGATGATTTGTTGCGTGGACGCCAATCAAACCTGACAAGGCCACGCTAGTGCCTGTGCAAGAAGCTTTCTCCCTCTGGGACTGGAAACATGACGTTTCGGGAGTTTAGCCCCATTAGCATAAGCATTCTTGAAGTTTCTTCTATTCGAAACACGCGGAGGCCTTTTCGTGCGCCGTCAATAGTATAGACTGCCAAATACGAGACAGATCTTCCTCTTGTTAGGAGTCTATGCAACAGCTCAGGAGCAGCCAAGGAAGGCGTTTTTTGTGAGATTGTATGAGACGGTTTCACAAAAATTCAGGTACCATGATGCGTGTGCCTGCTAAGGAGATTTTAATTTCATGGAATGTAAGGAGCTGGACCGCAGTCATCTCGCGCAGTACCCTGAGGTAGGACTGAAAGAATTTCGAGTTATCTCTTCAAAATTCAAATTGCATGATATCTTTCGGGCTCATGCAAAGGCCAGGGAGTTCTCTCATCTTGCCAAAAGCACCAAGACGCAGGGGCGACTTGATAGAATTTACGGCACTGAAAACGTGGTAGCATCATGTGTAAAACATAAGTTTATTGATACAGGCCTGTCGGACCATAAAATTTTTAAACACGAACTCAGTTTTTCATTTGCTGATGTATGTAAGAAGGGGTCCTTCTTAATGGAAGCTCGATGTAGACTTCGTAGTGAAGGACCAGTTTTTGCAGGAGTGCATCAGGGATAAGCTTCTGACGTTGAAATCTGTGTTGACTAACGCATCCGATGAGGATGTGCTGGAGTTATGAGGGAAGTGTAAACATGAGATAGGCATAGCGTGTAAAGGTCGTAAGAAAAACGATAAATGCAAAAACATGCCGCTTATGGCTAGAAAAGGAGTTGAAGGGTGCTGAAAGACTATTAGGCTTGCACCCAAAGAGCGAGATTTTAAAAGCAGAATTCTTGGATGTTCGCGAGAGGCTCAAAGCTTTTGATCGCGAGGAAGTAAGGAAGAGGTTAATGAGAACGCAGTATAGGGACCTGGCAACTGACCAATTCACATTTACAACAACCAAGTTGATGCAGAAAACCTCGGCTGAGAGTAGAACAATTTATGCGATCCGTGGGGAGGATGGGACCTTGTATGAAGATCACTTGGAAGTCATACAGGAAATAAGAAGGCAGTGTAACCCTCATGCCTGGTAGGCCATGGCGAGTGGGAGAGAGTAATCGATACTCTCCCCTGGCTGGGAAACATAAACCCAGGGCATAGCACATGCCTAGTCCATGCCTATTACAGCAGTACGCGTGTTTGTTCACTAGTACAGGATCGACTGACGGGGAGGCCGCTGATCGCTTCTTGGGACAGGCTCCTTATTGCTTGGCAGATGACGAAGACAGGGAAGAATTAGGCAAGGAGATTGACGAAGATGAAATACGGACTGCCCTGAGCACATTCAAGAAGAAGAAGCGCCAGGCAGCGACGGCCTGGCAATCTCATTTAACAGTCTTTTCTCCGCTGACATGGGATGGATATTAAGTAAGGTTTACGGGGCCTCATCGAGGCTGGGCGCCCTCCCTCCCAGCTGTTACTTTGGCGTTATTTCGCAACTTTTCAAGGGGGAAGGGGATATGGCGGAAAAGTCTAACTGGCGGCTGACAATTCTTTCCAAAAAAGTCTGTTATGACAGCCTCAAAACTTTCAGACCAGCCAATGCACAGAGCGGATAACCAGGGCTTAGGATGTTTGGTCTACTCGGCCACTGCAAATCGCAACAACGGCTGATTAGGCTACGTGCTCAAGCTGCTTTTTCTGCATGAATGTAAGCACCACGACTAATCGTGAGGGTCATTGAGAGATCCAATTCGTGATCTACGTAGTGGGCTCGAAGTGTCTGCCTCTCGGGTTGAATGCGCACTACTAGCGAGTGTTCAACCCCCGGCTACGCAAATGATGTAGTGAAACATGACCATGAACATACAGTTGGAAAGGAGAAAGACTGTTGCGGGTGTTACTCAAGGCTTTGGATCTGCCGATAAGCTGTACCGCGTTACTCGCAGCGCTAGAGCTTCAGCATATTAAGGTTGCCATCGTGTGAAACAGCTGGTATCCTTTGGAGAGCCTGTCCAAACAGCAGCAGCACACAGACTAATCATATCATATCCGATAGCTTATTCCCTACTTGAAAACACAATCCAAGTGTGATGTAGATACTTCACAGGGTCAATTTTGAATCACGCGCCGCGCCGCGCCTGTTTGCATATCAGTTTTCTAGACAGAGATACGTATTAGCATAGACACTTAATACCTGCTGACTATTTTGCATGATGATTTATTTTCTACCTGACCTAGGTTTTGATGGCGATCATGTTTATTTTCTGGCAGGTTTTCTAGGATTTTTTGGAGTTATGCAAATGCTATAGGTCAGTGCTGTAGGACAGGGATATGAGGGCCGCGTCTTGCAGTGAGAGAGAGAGAGCGTGTTGATTTCTTGCTCACCATCCGATAAAGATTTTGATTCGATCATGGCGCACCGGTTCCGACCGTATTCTCGTACCATCGGTAAGCACTAATTCGATTTGGTGTGATCGGTTTCCTGGTGGCCTCTGACATCCCCTAGACTCATCGTCAGCCCGTGCTACTGGGAACCCTCATCACACAAGATCACCCTAATATTCTTTGTTCACAGTATGGAGCCTCTGCCACGCGAAAAAAACGAAGCAAAAATTCAGTTTAGTGATGGAGTCGAACCGCGTACCTCGTGGTTTCAATACAAACTCTCCGCCAATTGAGCTGTACCGGCTTGGCCGCAAGGGCCCTCTTTTACGTCATCGCCAACTGCCCTTGCAGTGGGAGGAGACGCTCAAGTCTGAACGAAATATTTTCAATAATCGATAACTCAAGAACGGATTAACCAAAAAACTTTGTTTTTTGCAAGCTTCGCAGAATAGGTCAGGCCCGCTATCGTGTAAATTTTTATCGAAATCCGTCCAGTAGCTGACAAGCGACGGATGAAAAAGGCCCAAAAGGGACTATTTTTGGGAATAACTTTTCAGAAATTGATGCTTTCAAAAAATAAATATCAAAAGGCAGATTCCGGAGGCTCAAGCTTTCAAAAAAATTAAAAATTTACAACTGTTCGACTTCTGGTTGTTGCTCTAGGCTGATGTGGTCTTCTCCTCCTCCTCCTCCTCCTCCTCCTCCTCGTCTTCTCCCCCCTGAACAAGAAATCGCGTGTTCTGGAACTCGACGACGGCTGGATTTTTTTGATGAAAATTGGCAAGATTGTAGACCCGGCCTATTCTGCAAAGTGTGCCAAAAATCAGAAATTTTTGTCCAACCGTTCTCGAGTTATCAGCCGGCGAAAATGGTCCTTTAGCATTGTGTGTCTACTTGGCTGGTCTTATTAGCAGGCACTACCGTGCCTGCTGATGTTAAAAGGAAGACTACGAGATTCTGGCAGAAGTGCTGGTCATGAGACTAAGGAAAGTGATGAGCGAGGCGATCCATCCAGGCCAGACCTGCTCGGTGCCTGGAAGAGACATAAGAGACGGGGTCTGGGCCTTTACAATGATGCAGAGTACATCAGTGAGACTGGGGCGGAAGGCATGCTTCTTTCTGTGGACCATAAGGCATCCTTCGACATACAGTAGTCGAATGAGAATATATGGATAGAGTACTCGAATACTTTAAGCTAGGACCAGTCTTCAAAAACTATATTCGACTTATCTATGAACTGGGGAGGGTCTCATCAGCGGTGCAGGTGAATGGATTCATCTCATCTCCCTTTAATCCAAGCAGAGGAATCCGGCAGGGTCGCCCTTTGTCGGCCTTATTGTACCTGCTCGTCTCAGAGACAGGCACAAATTTCATTAGACGGGACACAGCTGGGAAAGGATTACACGTAAGCATTAGGACGGAAGCTAAAAATCAGTAACTTTGCTGATGATAACTTTTTTGTGGCGGATACTGCCTCGATCAAACGCATTTTTGTCGAGCACAATGTCCGTGCTAATCCTGGGCCAGCTTCCAGCGCGCTCTCAAATTCAAACAGATTGCCAGGGGACAACCTCGAAGATACATCAGTGTGAGCATTAAGGAACGATAGATGATAGCTAAATGAGCTTGGTGTTTTATCTTATTTTATGACATGCTTTTTTGTGACACCGTTTCCCCGGGAGTGTCGCGAACGGTAGTTCAGACTTGCCCTGTAGAAGCATGATTCAATAACCAGTAGTCTGAAGCAAACGAAATTCAGTTGGTGTTGCAGTAAAGGTTGAACAGAAAAGTGCATTCGGAACACCATCTGTGTCCTGAATTTGTGGGGAGCCGCAGAACTGTGCAGCCAGGCTCGCTCCACAGTTCTGCGGTCGTCGTTTCTCTTGGTTCATACTGGAAAAGTGCAGGAGCTGACTGTGGGGCAGGTACTTGGTTTGTCTGCGCATTTGTCTGTGAGTAAGATCTAGGAGTTTTGAGGCATCGTCGTGTCTTGTCGTGCTCGCAAAGCTGTGCTTGTTGTGCTTTGTGCTGCCTGCTTTGTGCTGCCTTGTGGTGTGTTGTGCTGCCTCGTTGTGCTTGTCGCGCCTTGTTGTGCTCTGGTGTTAAACGAAGTCTTTACTGCGCAATCGACAGTGGAACTGTTCGCCAGCGTAGGCAGCTTCGGACTGGGTGAATTTGACTAGCAGCCAGTCTAGTGCATGATTTCACAGAGCGGTTGCAGGCACCCTTGGGAGGCTTGGCATACACGGCGGCTCGCGAAGGAGGGGGCTGCAACACAGATGCCTTCGTTCTTGATAAGACTCGTTTGACAATAATCTAATAGACACTGAGCCTCTTCCCATTTAAATTCTTCGCAGCCAGCTTATCGTGCAGTGGGGTCCGAGCTACTTTTTTTTCGAGAAGCATTTGACCGTGTTCATCACAGCCGATTGCGAAGATTGTATGGAATTCTTTAAATTATTAAATTTTATAGCTTCCCCAATCACGCGAGGCAATGTGAATGCAGAACACCAGCAGCACTCGCAGCATCAGCCGCAAATACCACTTTCCAAAAAAAACCGGTAAGCAGACAAGGACAAAATTAGCTTAGCCACTGTACTCTGACCAAATGCAGGGCGAGACTGGGTTGGCTGGGCTTCCTCGGCGTATGCACGTATGACGTATGCATTACACTTTTGTAAAATCGATTCGTACGGTCATGGGGTCGATTTCCTGTCGGATTTCATCTTTTCTGTTTTACACGGAAGGCCAGTACTCGCATGAACATCTTTATTCGTACTTTGGAGTAAAGCAATGTTTTGTCTTTTGTTTGAAACAGAGAGGACTTTGCAGTATTTTGCAGTTCATAGGTATGAGATGTTTAGCCTGGCTAGCGACCTAGCAAGAAAATTCAGCTCCTTGGAGCCTTGCTAATTCTTTAGGCGACCAACCTTAGAATAGAATTATGACTGTGTCTGTTTGTCATTCTTCATTGATAAGAGCTGGGCAGGGGATGCCCTTTATTTTGCTGACTGTTTGATCTTTATTTAAACGAGGAAGCCCAGCCAAAAGTCTGCCCTGCATGTCTAGTAGTGGATCTATTTCCTTGTCTGATAATTTTTAGAAATACAATATTTTGCACTGTTTTGTTAAAATTCGAATATTGTTGTTGTCGGTCTTCGTAGAAGTCACCTGAAAAAGGTTCCAGTTCCACTAGTAAAGAAGGTCATAAAAGGAAAGCCTGCTTAGGAATAAAAAAGCTTCCACCAAAAAGCATGGATCCCTCCCACAGCTTCTTATTCCTAAGCCCTATTGTTCGCCTAAGATATATGGGGCATATATTGTGGTTCATCTTAGAAGCGTCTTGCATTCAGTCTTACTAGGCGTAGCTTTTCAGGGTGTTTTGGTGTTTTAGTAAACTGTGCTTCCATGATGAGTCGTATGTATTGTGTTTCAACTTAGTCATTTCAATGTAACTTATAACGAAGTTAGTTGGTCAAACATAACTCTTGCTCTATTATTTGTTATAGAACTAATGTAGTAATCCAAGTCGCATTTGAAAGGAGTTTGTCGGCTTATAGAAGCTGAAGGGAAAGAGGTTTTTTGTGGCCTTTCTCTTTTTTTTTTTGAAGGTTTTTACTAAGAGTCAATACTTCAGAATTAAGTATTTTTGATTTTTTTTTCTGCTTTCTTGTTTTTTTTGGTTTCATGTATTCTAACTTAAGGGTTTTGGAACTAAAAGGAAGTATAAAGTTTTTCTTTGTTTGTTATTTTGTTTTTCCTTTTTTTCTCTTTCTTTTGGTTCATTATCTTTTTTTCCTTCCATTCAATTTCATTTATATATATATTTATTTTTCTTTTCTTTTCTTCCTTTTCTATTTTATCTTTATTTTTTATTTATTTAATTTCTTAACGCCCTACTCTAAAAATCCAAGAGGCTTGAAATAACCTGTAATTCTAATGCTGTTAGTATTTATCTCCTCGGTATCCCAAAGTCCATATCTTGTCCTCCGCAAGTCAGTCCTCTACTTCTGTATGCAATTTTACGCAGGAGTATTTGTGTGGGGTGATACCAAACTTTTTCTCCTCAAAATCATTGATGGGTCAACTTTCTTCAACAGAAACTCCACCTTTTCCCAGAATTCAAGTGTCCTCGGGCACTGGACGAAAACGTGGTACACATCCTCGTGCTTATCTGCTCCCTGCTTCCTGCAGTACTTGCAGTGCAACCTCCGATGCAAAGTTCGAGACTTTGCTTCTTGTGTACAATGCCTTATATGTACAGTAGGGCGTAGTGTAACTATACTGTCTTTTCCTCGATGCTTGTCTTTGAGTAGTATACCTAAAGTCATCTGCTGTTCCACTTCCCTTGCAATACTCTGCTTTCTAGGTAACTTTTCTCGCCTTCTTTTCCATATGTGTATAAGAACTTGTCTTGGTGTTTAATTAGATATTTTTGTATTAAATCCAAAGCGCCCTGATCATAGCTAAATTTGGCAGTCTTCAAGCCCTGCGTATATCCCTGTACAGCTGGCACACTATGTGTCCTTGGTTCGGCTCTTGCTCTCAGAAAAAACCAAAGCAAGCACTCCACGCAGCACCCTGCTGTGCAGTCAGTCTACGTGGAAGAAGCGTTAATCGGAAAGCTAGCACCTTGGTATTCACGTCTGGATAGGTAACCCATCCAGGGTCCCTGCCTCGTTTTAAAATATTTATTCACCGTGTTAGATTTGAATGGATGCCAGAAATATGGATCCATATGTTTCTTAACAAAACTCTGGAGATCAGCATCCGGCGCAATAATCGATGCTAAGTACCACACTTTGGACAGAAAATAGGGGTTTACAACATGGACTCTCCCAAAATATGATATCTCGCTGTGGGGACTCCTCCTATTCAATGTCCCTATATGGTCTCTTACCAGTTTTCCGCTATCTCCATGCCAGTGCTACAAGTCCAAAATCCATACATTTCTCACTGCTAGACCAAATACTTGGACAGATCCTCCTCCATCCCCGTCCTGTTCGCTGCTGTCGCACCTAGTGGTAAAATTTTGGTTTTTGCCTCTTTCAGCGTGGCGCCCGAGTCATTCCTAAATGTTCTGTACACTTCAAAAATGCGTTTGATCGAGGCAGTATCCGCCACAAAAAAGTTATCATCAGCAAAGTTACTGATTTTTAGCTTCCGTCCTAATGCTTACGTGTAATCCTTTCCCAGCTGTGTCCCGTCTAATGAAATTTGTGCCTGTCTCTGAGACGAGCAGGTACAATAAGGCCGACAAAGGGCGACCCTGCCGGATTCCTCTGCTTGGATTAAAGGGAGATGAGATGAATCCATTCACCTGCACCGCTGATGAGACCCTCCCCAGTTCATAGATAAGTCGAATATAGTTTTTGAAGACTGGTCCTAGCTTAAAGTATTCGAGTACTCTATCCATATATTCTCATTCGACTACTGTATGTCGAAGGATGCCTTATGGTCCACAGAAAGAAGCATGCCTTCCGCCCCAGTCTCACTGATGTACTCTGCATCATTGTAAAGGCCCAGACCCCGTCTCTTATGTCTCTTCCAGGCACCGAGCAGGTCTGGCCTGGATGGATCGCCTCGCTCATCACTTTCCTTAGTCTCATGACCAGCACTTCTGCCAGAATCTCGTAGTCTTCCTTTTAACATCAGCAGGCACGGTAGTGCCTGCTAATAAGACCAGCCAAGTAGACACACAATGCTAAAGGACCATTTTCGCCGGCTGATAACTCGAGAACGGTTGGACAAAAATTTCTGATTTTTGGCACACTTTGCAGAATAGGCCGGGTCTACAATCTTGCCAATTTTCATCAAAAAAATCCAGCCGTCGTCGAGTTCCAGAACACGCGATTTCTTGTTCAGGGGGGAGAAGACGAGGAGGAGGAGGAGGAGGAGGAGGAGGAGAAGACCACATCAGCCTAGAGCAACAACCAGAAGTCGAACAGTTGTAAATTTTTAATTTTTTTGAAAGCTTGAGCCTCCGGAATCTGCCTTTTGATATTTATTTTTTGAAAGCATCAATTTCTGAAAAGTTATTCCCAAAAATAGTCCCTTTTGGGCCTTTTTCATCCGTCGCTTGTCAGCTACTGGACGGATTTCGATAAAAATTTACACGATAGCGGGCCTGACCTATTCTGCGAAGCTTGCAAAAAACAAAGTTTTTTGGTTAATCCGTTCTTGAGTTATCGATTATTGAAAATATTTCGTTCAGACTTGAGCGTCTCCTCCCACTGCAAGGGCAGTTGGCGATGACGTAAAAGAGGGCCCTTGCGGCCAAGCCGGTACAGCTCAATTGGCGGAGAGTTTGTATTGAAACCACGAGGTACGCGGTTCGACTCCATCACTAAACTGAATTTTTGCTTCGTTTTTTTCGCGTGGCAGAGGCTCCATACTGTGAACAAAGAATATTAGGGTGATCTTGTGTGATGAGGGTTCCCAGTAGCACGGGCTGACGATGAGTCTAGGGGATGTCAGAGGCCACCAGGAAACCGATCACACCAAATCGAATTAGTGCTTACCGATGGTACGAGAATACGGTCGGAACCGGTGCGCCATGATCGAATCAAAATCTTTATCGGATGGTGAGCAAGAAATCAACACGCTCTCTCTCTCTCACTGCAAGACGCGGCCATCATATCCCTGTCCTACAGCACTGACCTATAGCATTTGCATAACTCCAAAAAATCCTAGAAAACCTGCCAGAAAATAAACATGATCGCCATCAAAACCTAGGTCAGGTAGAAAATAAATCATCATGCAAAATAGTCAGCAGGTATTAAGTGTCTATGCTAATACGTATCTCTGTCTAGAAAACTGATATGCAAACAGGCGCGGCGCGGCGCGTGATTCAAAATTGACCCTGTGAAGTATCTACATCACACTTGGATTGTGTTTTCAAGTAGGGAATAAGCTATCGGATATGATATGATTAGTCTGTGTGCTGCTGCTGTTTGGACAGGCTCTCCAAAGGATACCAGCTGTTTCACACGATGGCAACCTTAATATGCTGAAGCTCTAGCGCTGCGAGTAACGCGGTACAGCTTATCGGCAGATCCAAAGCCTTGAGTAACACCCGCAACAGTCTTTCTCCTTTCCAACTGTATGTTCATGGTCATGTTTCACTACATCATTTGCGTAGCCGGGGGTTGAACACTCGCTAGTAGTGCGCATTCAACCCGAGAGGCAGACACTTCGAGCCCACTACGTAGATCACGAATTGGATCTCTCAATGACCCTCACGATTAGTCGTGGTGCTTACATTCATGCAGAAAAAGCAGCTTGAGCACGTAGCCTAATCAGCCGTTGTTGCGATTTGCAGTGGCCGAGTAGACCAAACATCCTAAGCCCTGGTTATCCGCTCTGTGCATTGGCTGGTCTGAAAGTTTTGAGGCTGTCATAACAGACTTTTTTGGAAAGAATTGTCAGCCGCCAGTTAGACTTTTCCGCCATATCCCCTTCCCCCTTGAAAAGTTGCGAAATAACGCCAAAGTAACAGCTGGGAGGGAGGGCGCCCAGCCTCGATGAGGCCCCGTAAACCTTACTTAATATCCATCCCATGTCAGCGGAGAAAAGACTGTTAAATGAGATTGTCAGGCCGTCGCTGCCTGGCGCTTCTTCTTCTTGAATGTGCTCAGGGCAGTCCGTATTTCATCTTCGTCAATCTCCTTGCCTAATTCTTCCCTGTCTTCGTCATCTGCCAAGCAATAAGGAGCCTGTCCCAAGAAGCGATCAGCGGCCTCCCCGTCAGTCGATCCTGTACTAGTGAACAAACACGCGTACTGCTGTAATAGGCATGGACTAGGCATGTGCTATGCCCTGGGTTTATGTTTCCCAGCCAGGGGAGAGTATCGATTACTCTCTCCCACTCGCCATGGCCTACCAGGCATGAGGGTTACACTGCCTTCTTATTTCCTGTATGACTTCCAAGTGATCTTCATACAAGGTCCCATCCTCCCCACGGATCGCATAAATTGTTCTACTCTCAGCCGAGGTTTTCTGCATCAACTTGGTTGTTGTAAATGTGAATTGGTCAGTTGCCAGGTCCCTATACTGCGTTCTCATTAACCTCTTCCTTACTTCCTCGCGATCAAAAGCTTTGAGCCTCTCGCGAACATCCAAGAATTCTGCTTTTAAAATCTCGCTCTTTGGGTGCAAGCCTAATAGTCTTTCAGCACCCTTCAACTCCTTTTCTAGCCATAAGCGGCATGTTTTTGCATTTATCGTTTTTCTTACGACCTTTACACGCTATGCCTATCTCATGTTTACACTTCCCTCATAACTCCAGCACATCCTCATCGGATGCGTTAGTCAACACAGATTTCAACGTCAGAAGCTTATCCCTGATGCACTCCTGCAAAAACTGGTCCTTCACTACGAAGTCTACATCGAGCTTCCATTAAGAAGGACCCCTTCTTACATACATCAGCAAATGAAAAACTGAGTTCGTGTTTAAAAATTTTATGGTCCGACAGGCCTGTATCAATAAACTTATGTTTTACACATGATGCTACCACGTTTTCAGTGCCGTAAATTCTATCAAGTCGCCCCTGCGTCTTGGTGCTTTTGGCAAGATGAGAGAACTCCCTGGCCTTTGCATGAGCCCGAAAGATATCATGCAATTTGAATTTTGAAGAGATAACTCGAAATTCTTTCAGTCCTACCTCAGGGTACTGCGCGAGATGACTGCGGTCCAGCTCCTTACATTCCATGAAATTAAAATCTCCTTAGCAGGCACACGCATCATGGTACCTGAATTTTTGTGAAACCGTCTCATACAATCTCACAAAAAACGCCTTCCTTGGCTGCTCCTGAGCTGTTGCATAGACTCCTAACAAGAGGAAGATCTGTCTCGTATTTGGCAGTCTATACTATTGACGGCGCACGAAAAGGCCTCCGCGTGTTTCGAATAGAAGAAACTTCAAGAATGCTTATGCTAATGGGGCTAAACTCCCGAAACGTCATGTTTCCAGTCCCAGAGGGAGAAAGCTTCTTGCACAGGCACTAGCGTGGCCTTGTCAGGTTTGATTGGCGTCCACGCAACAAATCATCGTTATCAAAACAAACAGCCTAACGACCTAGGACAGAGGTGTCGAAGCAATCATTGACAAGTTGTGCCCGTTTCACCGTGCCAACACCAATGGCCATCCAGTGCATTGTTAAGCGAACAGCGAACGCTAACCAGAAGTGGTTTTTATGGCCTCAACCATTGTGGAAACAAAACCATTCCGTGCAAAATCGAATATTTTTGACTAAACCAATTGGGCAACATACAGCGAGTAAGATTCTGTCATACTAATTAGACCAGATTACTTAGTTAGGCAGCTAACCTTTGACTACCAACCAGTATAGTGGCACGCGGCAATTTATATCGGAAACATATCCGACAAGCGGCAAACTACCAACCAGTATAGTGGCACGCGGCAATTTATATCGGAAACATATCCGACAAGCGGCAATGTTCTCCTTCCTCAAGAATGTTGCACGACCCATACTGACCACCAACTAGATGAGCCTACCCGATACGCGTAGCTTACTAGACAGCTAGCATTTTCAACCTATCTCGCCCATAACAAGCTGCGTAAATCAACCTTTAAAAACTCCCTGTTGTCGTTTTCCGAAAGTGTCATAGGTTCTGGTGGTATCCGCCGTTTTGGCTTCCATTGTTTTTCTTTATGCGACATTGTTCGATCAGTTCGGTTTCTAAGAAACAAAATTTGCGCGCTGTATGATTCTTCTGCGCAAAGCCCCTTTTGACAGTTGCACCAGGAACTATGAATATAAGCGAATGTGAGCAAGCGAGGCGTGCTAAGAAACTGGCCTGAGCTAATACCAAGCTAACACTGTGCTGAAACCGCCTTTCATGGTACATGTAATCTTGCCCTGTCAGCCTAACCTCAACTGACTAATATGGAGAGACAAATGCCAAAACCGCGACGCATGAAGGCGGCCGCTTCCTATAACAAACTGAGTCTGGCCAATGCACATTATTATGATCAAAAATATCATGAATAGGTGACCAAAAAGTGGCGGACCTGTGCTCATCTGACCGCAATTAGGCTCTAGCAGAAGAGTTCGAAAGGGAGGAAAAACGATGGAATACCCAGTGTAAAAACGATGTCGATTTGCCTTTGACCCCCCCCCCCCCTTTTCGTTTTTTGTCGTTTTGGTGCTGACCCCCCTGGCGTACGACGTCGTATTTGAGCGGCCCCTTAGGCCAGAAACCACCGTGATTCCTTTCTCTTTCAGCAAGGCTCCAACATCGCTTTGCTTTTCTTCAACTGGGAACCCATACAAATGGAGCGTCTTCTTCTGATGTCGTATCACTGGCCCTGGTATTTCTAATTGGACGCGAAGATCAAAAATCGATAATTTCTCTCTCACAGCTTCGTCGCGGATTTCTTTCTAATCGAACACTAGCTTGATCGATCTTTGATGTCGAAAAGCACAAATCGGTTGCCTTTCTTTTGGGTTGCTCTTGTACATCGAGACTATGATTTCATTGATATTACAATCAAAAAGGTGGTTCGAGTCCAGTAGTATGAAGGCAATTTTCGACAAGACGTTTTCATTGTTCTCGATACTTTCAAGATACTCGATTCCGTTATCGATTGTGATCTCTTCGGCTGAACTCATTCCCGCTTGTTGCGTCTCCCATTGTAAGATAGCAAGGCGGAGAGAAATCGTTAGCAATCGACTGATTAAGGACAAACAGATATAGAACAATTTCCGTCTCTAAAGGCTCATTTACACTGGCCACCGAGTTCTTTGTGTCAGAGACTCGGAAGTAAACGGCACCTCGTATCGTGTGCGCGACACGGCTAACAAAATATTTTATACAGCCACGGCTAACAAATTACCTTCGAAAATCATGGGAAAAAACATAGCATGTGGGTTATCGAGGTCAGCAAAACTAGTCACCCCAGCCGCAACTGACGCACTGGCTGCATTGGCGCTCAAATTGTATTGAGGCGGGAAAGTTGGCTGCAAAGACCCGTTTTGTTGCACTATGTTGATTGTGCCTTGTAAGCTGGAAGTTTAGGAACGAGTTATTGTATCAATACGATGGCTTGCAAATGCGACTATTGCGATAAGATTCTCCCCAACAAAATTTCGCTTGGTTTGCATCGAAAATCAGTTCACGGCCTCTGTGGCGACTCTTCCCACATAAGTAATCCGACCGTTCACGAACTCTTTTACTCTGAACTGGGGGCTCGATGGCTCCTTTGGCGCGGAAGCGCCGACACACGCACTTGACAGCGCATGACCCAATGAATTGCAAGGTCACTAGAGTACAGCAACTGTAGACCCAAATCCACAAAATCTTGCTGGCCCAATGGCTGATGAGGCCCCACGGTGTCAGGCTGCTTACTGCGTCGAGAATCGCCTGTGCGTCCTTGGATTTGGGGGTATCGTGAGCTACTTGCGCTAACTGTCGCAAGATTTCGGCTTGCCCATCCACTGTGGCGAACAGGTCATTTAAACTGCTATGTGCTCGTAGCTCTCTCTGGGTATACAACTGTATCGGCTTGTGGATAACTGCTGTAAAGTCAACGTATTCTGCTATCTTAGAAGAGTGCAGTGCATGCTTGATTAATTGGCCTGCAAACGGCTTGACGATACCGTTGTGTGCGGTGTAAACCAATAAGCCTTGGTTGGGATCACTGATGTAGACTTCATGGGCTAAATCACAATCAATGGGGGCGGAATTTGCATAAATAATGGATGTTTTGGGATCCATGTATCCATTTGAAGATGTGCCTCGTACTGTAAAGTTCACAGGGATCCACTCGGTGCATCGGTCTCCCATCTTGCAAAACTCGAACTGGTCCACCGGGCTGCACGGCCATACTTCAAGAAACTGGCCATACATTCGCGCCATAACTTGACTGTCGTTGAGAAGTCGTCTAGCGATCAAGGTTGGCTCCGCGTGGGCGAGGACCAAATCAATTTCTTGAAGTTTCTTGATGGTCTGGCACACGGTGCTGAAGACATGATTGAGGGATTCCCGGAAAAGGCTATCGAGGCGTACTTCTAGGGCTTGGATACGCATGGCAACTCCATCAGTGGCGTCGGTTTCCCGCTTCTCTCTCGGCCCATCGAGCTGGCTCCGTGATAAAGCTGTACTGCGTATTTCACTGAAGGGTACGCCTTGGTCGGTGAGAGTTGCTGTCGTGCCCTCGCAAGTCGTCACGGTTTTCTGTGCCTGATTCCACGTCAGAGCTATTTCCATGTCACTACTCAGAAACTGATTATTCCACATTTTTCCTTCAATCTCTTTCCAGAATATGTACTCGCAGCTAGCATTTTTGTTTGGGTTCCAAATCAACATCCCGTGATCTGGCAAAGGACAGCTCCCTTTTTCGTAGGCACAGTCAATCACATTGCCCAGGTTAGACTCCATCTGACCTCTGAATGTCTGGAAGACCTTGCCTTGCAGGAGAAAACAGTTGGTCGTTGTTGCGGCCATCCACTTGCAGCAATCCCAGGCATTGCCAGAGGTGTAGGGCGGCTGCACTTTATTTTCAGTAAATGACGCAACGTCCCCTCCCAAAAGAGGGCCCTCTGAACAGCGGCGGTCACGGATCATTGCTTTGCAGTCCACCTCGGAGACAGGTACCGACTGTTCTTTGGTCCGGTGGTCCCAGCCAGTTTTGGCAAAAGCCGTCCAGGCTTCGCTGACAGTGGTGACTTTGGAACACTTATGCGCTGGACTGGTGTGTCGGGCAATATTTTTCTTGAAAAGCCTTATGGTTGCCTGATAAACTTTGTCGACCTTCTGGGTACGATTGAAGCTGCAAGCGGCAATGGGACCCAAGTCGAACACCATTTTCGCGCTTCCATCCTCGCAAATCATCGGGTTTGCGGCAGCATGAGAGAGCATTACTGCAATAAGGCAGCTCAACAGGAAAAAAGAGACGGATGAAAGTTTTTTCGGATGAGCCTTGACAGAAGCGCAACCAATGGATTCACCTTCGTTGTCACTATCACTTTCCTGCGCCATATTTTGGATACGCTCAGTGGCGGCAACCGCCGCTCTGCGTTGTGGACGCAGCAAAGGTGGTTCCCCAGGAGACTCCTGCTTCTTAGCTTGAACGCCCTCGTCTCGTACGGCAATGTCGTCCGAGTCATCATGAACTTCTAAAGGATGCAAATGCAAGACAGCGCACGTAAGCACATTTCCAGATGCGGTTTTGACCTTGGCCGCTCGAAGCTCGCCGTCGGAGCTTGAAATCAATTGCACGATCTTCGCCAATGGCCAGGTTCCACGAGGCGTGTCCTGGCGGATATGCACAATGTCACCCACCTTTGGGAGCCGAGTGACAGCATTACGCCTGCCGTTCAGGTGCCGCTGATAGCGTTCTCGCAGGCTAAGCAAATACTCATCACGCCATCGTTTCCAAAATCCCTGCAAATGTTGTTCACCTCTTTTCCAACGACGTAGCAGCGCGGCTTTTGAACTTTCATGTTCCACGTAGTCAAGATCGGCGGGGTTCTCGAGCTGGATGCCAGGGACACCAAGCTTTGGATTTTGCATCAGGAAATGAGCAGGGGTTAGGGTTCGACCATCTTGAAAATCCGAGCCAACATGAACCAATGGCCTCGAATTCAACATAGCCTCCACCTCTGTGAGGACTGTTTGTAACTGAATCTGCGAGAGGCACAGGTGCTGAAGTGACTTGCGAAGTGATCGCTTGACCAGTTGAACCAATCGTTCATACACTCCACCCATCCAGGGTGCCCGTTCTGGAATAAACGTCCATCGGATACCAAGATTGCTGACATAGGACAGTACATTGTCGTCCTTCGTGGCTGTGTGCCACAAGTCTTCCGCAGCTGACTTTGTCAGTTTGAATTGCGCAGCATTATCGGACAAAATATGGGAAGGTGTGCCACGTCTGGAGATGAACCGGCGGAGGCAGAACAGAAATTGATCAGCAGTCAAAGCTTCCACCAGCTCCAAGTGGACTGCCCGCGTGCTCATGCATGTAAATAAGCATATCCAGACCTTTTTCGCGTCTTGACCTTGTTTGATGTAAAGTGGACCTAGATAATCCAAGCTAGTAAACGTGAACGGTGCGGTTTCTCGGACCCGTGAGGCAGGAAAATCTGGCATTGGCGGCGGAATATATGGTCCGTCTTCGGCCTTCTTGCAGGTCAGACAGGATCTTATGTGCTGACGAACGACGGAACGCCCAGACGGGATCCAAAACGTGTGTCGAATTTGCGATAAGGTATGGGCTGTGCCAGTGTGCAGTAATCTTTCGTGAAAACTGCGAATGACCAACGTGGTAAACCATTCCTTTTTTGGCAGGAGGATCGGATAAACGGCATCTTTCTCGAGATTCGCGTGCTTCAGTCAGCCTCTGCAGCGCAGGATGCCATCGTCGCCCTTGCAGAGGTTCAAGTGATCCTGGATTGGGCTCCTTTTCCCTTTGTCCATTGCTTGAAACACCTCCGCGAAATGCTGCTCCTGAACGTGCTTGACCCATACGATCTGTGCTGACTGGATATCGGCAGCAGTCAGGGGCCCTTTATCAGAGCACGTCTTGTCTTTCAATTTTCGGATAAATCGCAAACTCCATGCGGTGACTCTTAACAACTTCATCAAACTGGAAAATCGATTCTGATCAATGCCCAATGGGCTGGTCCGCGCGTTCGGATTGTGTTTAGTATTAAGCATAGAAGTTTCGAATAAAACGCACGGTTTCTGTTCTGAGGAAATTTTCTCCAAAGTAGCTGTATCGATTTTAAACTGCTCAGCTTCTGGTGTCCATGCTGAGTTGTCCTTCAACAGCCACGGTGGTCCATGCCACCAGAGCGAACTTTTGCTCACTTCGTCGGCAGGATTCTGTTCGGTATGGATGTAACGAAACTGAATGTGCGGAATTTTTCGTAACTGCTTGACACGATTAGTCACGAAAACGGATAGCGGCTTACTGGATCGAATCCAGTGTAAAACGCATTGAGAGTCCGTCCATCAAAATCGGTTCGTGATGGCCACATTCAATGATTTCTCCACGAATTGCAGCATGACTCCCCCAACAGACGCGGCTAACAGTTCTAAACGTGGTATGGTAATCGCTCTGGTTGGCGCCAAACGCGACTTTGCGAAGGTCAGATGCGATGAAATGCCTTTCGGTGACCAAACAGCAGCCCCATAGGCCTTCTTCGAAGCATCCGTGAAACAATGTAGCTCATAGACGGTGTCTGGTGCCTCACTGATAAGTCCAGCGTAACGAGGAACCGAAACAGAATTGACAAGCTCAACGGCTTGAATGGTTTTTTGCCACTCATCTATCTGGGCAGACGTCAGCGGATCATCCCACCCTTGCTTCTCCAACCACAAATTTTGCAGAAAGCTCTTTCCGGGAAGCAAGATGGGACTAAACAGGCCCAATGGGTCAAAATATTTGGCGATGGACTGCAAAATAATACGTTTCGTAAAGTCCAATGCCAATGCCTGGCTTCCAGGTCGACTCAACTGCATGGTGTCAGATTTTGTATCCCAGGTCATGCCTAGAATCTTCACCAATGATGATTTCACACGATCAGCTTCAGGGATCGCCATCATGACTTCTGGATCATTGGACGTCCATTCTCTCAGATTCATGGACGCGGAGCTGAAGATCTCCTTGGCCTTCTGATAGAAAATATGCGCTTCACCCGCGGACGGTGCACCGCTGATCAGATTATCCACATACAAATCCCGAAGCAGAGCTGAGGCCATATCAGAGCCATCTCGGAGCAAGTGGTTCTGAATAGTGGCACCAAGCAGAAACGGACTCGAGATTATGCCGAATGGCACTCGGGTAAAACGGTAGACTTCGAGATTGCCTTCCATGTCCAGCTTCGTCGGGTCCTTCACCCAGAGAAATCGGGTAACATCTCTCGCTGCCGGTTGTAGCCCAATCTGCAGAAACGCTTTCTCGATATCCGCAGTCAACGCCACCTTGTGCAGACGAAATCGCATGAGCAAAGCGCAAAGGTCCTCCAAAATAACTGGACCACGGTTCAAGCACTCGTTGATGCTGGGCAAGTCTTTCCTAGACTTTGCCGAGCCATCGTATACAATACGGACTTTGGTTGTGCTTTTCTCAGGAGTAATTACCGGATGGTGCGGAATATAATGCTGTTTCGTGACTGCGTTATCAGGGTCTGGTACCTTTCCGATGATACCTTGCTGTAGCTGTGCTTGGATTATGGCACTGTACTTCTCTAGAAGGTCAGGATCCGTTTTCAGGCGGCGAATCAAAGACTGCAAACGTCCCATAGCCAAACCATAATTAGTAGGTAGCAAATCGACATTATCTTTCCAAGGCCAGGCTACCAAATAACGCTGGCCGTCGTACTGAATCGATTGATTAAATATCTGCAAGACGGTGTCATCAACCGAAGCTTGGGGTTGGTCCTTGATTTCAAGGGACTCCAAACTCCACCAATCTTCCAGCCAAACTCCAATCTCCACCAATTTCCTTCAGAAGTGGTTGATCAGCACTGACGACTGAGGATTCACCAACCACATTATTGGCGACTGGGGTTAACATGGTGACAGATGGTTTATTGGACCACTCAGACGTATCACCAGTGCGTCCACTGGCCACCCAGCCCAACTTGGACCCGATCACATACAGGCCTTTGCCCAGTTCCACTCTTTCGGCTGTGATCAAATCCCAATAATAATTATTCCCAATCAGTAGGTCGATCCCTGGTTTTAATGGTTTTTTGCCAACTGGGTCCGCCATTGGCATTGTCTGATACAACGCTCCGTATCTGGCCACATCTACCAACTTGTGGTGAATTTCTCCAATTCTTTGGACAGTATTTGCTAGGAGTTCCATGGCGGATCCATCCAGCAGTTTCAGTTTCAGTTTGACCACCTTGGTCCGAATCCGCGTAGCCTCGATACCACCAAATGTGTAAATCTGCAGTGTCTCTTGAGCCTGCGGTTCTGCTTTTAATTTTGCGACCAGCTCTTCGGTCACATATGTGCGCTGACTCCCACAGTCGAAGACTAGCCGGACCTTTTCTTCATGCGGCGACGGTGGGGTCATGACATGTGCACTCGCAGTTTGAAGAAGACCACGTCCATCCAAATTGACCAGGGCATTTTCAGGCTTGTGCCCCTCAGGTTCGGTTTTCTGATGTTCTTCCAAAACAGGACAGGCAGCTTCCTTTTTCGGATCCTGCATGGGGAACTTCTTTGGGCACAAACTTCGATGATGACGTTTCTTCTGTTTGCAGTGCACACACGCCTTTTCAGATTTGCAAGCCTTTCGGCTATGACCTTCTCTAATGCAGACGAAACATTTTCCCTTGATCTGTTTCTTCCTGGCTTCAACTGTAGTATACACTGGACATTCATCAGCCCATGGTCTCCTTGGCAAAAGAAACATTTGCTACTCTGCGTCTTCTCAGCTCTGGAGTGGGTCAAAAGAGAACCTGTCGTCGTGTGATATTCGCCCTGTTTTTTCTGGTCGTCGTCAGACGTGTGATATCCTCCAGATCTCTTCTGGGGTCCATTTTGCCCATGCAAAAAGCCTGTTGTAGGTTTCGGTGCCACGGATGCGGATGGCTTGTGATGCTGATCAGCCAGTTCTCAGGCTTCGAGCAATTTCTGTACCCTTTTTCGGAGTGCGGCTACGGTCCAAGCCTCATCTCCCCGATTTTCTTCCAGGCGCAAAATTACATTGCGCGGTAGTTTCGAAAAAATCACTGACACGACATGTCCGTGCTCGATCTGTTCGCCTAAGGCTTCCAACGAACGAAGATGCTTTTCGACTTTGTCCCACACAAAACGGATTTTAGGCGTCTGATCTGGTGGCGCCTGCAGAGTCGAGAGAGCCATATAGTGCGAGTTGACGACCACCTGTTTGTCGCCGTATCGCTTGTTCAAAATTTCGACCGCATGCGCATAATTTTCGTTCGTCAAGGACAGACCTGTAATGGCCGACTTGGCTTCCCCAAGCAGCTGGCCACGTAAATATTTAAATTTGTCAACATCGGACAATGTGGTGTTGTTGTGAATGGCCGTTTCGAAGGAGTCCCAAAACTCATGCCACTGCATGACGTCACCAGAAAATCTCTTCAAATCGATTTTGGGCAGCTTCACACTCGGGGCGGCAACTGCTTGCTGATGATCCAGGTCCGCGGCGATTGCTCGCCTGCGCTGAAAATCACGGTCACGGGCTCGATTGAGTGTGCTCAGAACAACGGAAATTTCCTCAATCACAGCATCCAGTTCCAGTATCAGGTTCGAGTCGGCTTCTGCGACCTCATCGACGGATTTCTGATCAGCTTACGTCTTGCAGGTAATCTGAATTAGTTTCTCATGGAGCTGGAAAAATGCAATACGGCGGGCCTTCAGCTTATTGACGAAGAATTCTGTCTCCATGATGTAGGTATCACGGGCTGCGTCAGTGTGGAAAGCCATAGTCAAGGCCGGCTTCTCAGCCATTGACTTCTTGATTTCGTTTCGAACTGGTCTCAAGGAACGAAGAATACTCGACATCGTCGACTAAATTCGGAAAAATGACCGATCGCACTCAGGAAAAACGGAGGGCTTCCAAAGCAAAAACGGAAATCACTATGACGTCCAATTGGTCCTCAATAGCGGAAGAGAACAACGGAATGGGTGACGTCACAGTCGCTCAGAAAAAAAATCGCAGAAAAGTGCGACAACCTAACGGACGGTCAATCAGAATACAGAGCAGAGCACACTTCCCAGCTTTCGTCTGACTCCCGGACGCCTCCGCCTAACGGTCCAGAAATGACCAGGTAGAAAGGAACCGCAGCCAACCCTACGTTTCCTACAGGGCGCGTAATGAGCTCCTTCCTAGCTAGGAGGACAGACTACTTGCACGAAGGGAGTGGCAACCGCGACATGCAAGACGCAGAAAACTGACCTCATACCAATGGAACCAGAATGAATTCACTTGCAAATCCAAGTGTCCATTGATGCCGAAACGCAAAATCGCTCAATAATCGTACAGTTCTGCTACCACTTTATGTGGCGACTCTTCCCACATAAGTAATCCGACCGTTCACGAACTCTTTTACTCTGAACTATACACACATCCTTTCCATTAAGTTACACAAAGCAAAGGTTACTCCCTAACTGTGGGATAGTTTAGACGGGTCGGGCCTATCGCCCCATAGCTACTAGTGCTAGTAATTTCGGCAGATCGTAAACATTCATCACTACAATCTAAACACTAAGCTAACAGTTCGCGATGACGCGACAGCCTCAGCAAGGTGCATCAATGTGACTATTGTCAAAAAAATTTTGCCCATCACCCGTCATTACATCGGCATCGTGAAGTTTGCAATCCGCCCGCTACTTCAAATAATGGTGATTTGAATGGATCAGAATTGGATACGGATATTAGTGATGAAAACGTGACAAGCCAATCATTTATTCCCGCTACTATTCAGTGTGTTAGTGTTGATATTAAAGCACTCATAGAGCGGTGGTTCTGGTCCCTTTCTCGCATGATACCACAACTTTGGCCTATATGACTTTTGACTTTTGGCCGCTTTCACGGGCCAGAAAAGCAGAAATGGATTACCTGAAACTTCCACCTATCATTAAGGCATTTGAAATCTTTGAAGAGACGATTGAGAAAGCAACCAAAAAATCAGGCATAAGTACCCAGGCCGCGAGTAGCCCCTACAAGCCCCTGTGAACGGGTCTAAACCCATGGGGTTTAGGCTTGGCTGAATTTTGTGACAGAGGGGTCAAGCTGGGTTGGATCGAGCCTGTGTGAGGCTCGGGTAAATGCTCTAATATCTTACAGCAGCAATTAGAGGATAAGATTACGGCAGGTGAGTCCTGAGATGGTCCCGGGGGATAACTCGAAGTATGTAAAAACTCGTCAACTAATCCTGAGGTGAGTCCCGGGTCCTGAATCAAAAACTCTCCTAGCTAAAAAAGGATGTAAGCCTTCTTAGACAGCTCACTTACCTCCTCTCCTACCTGGAACAAGAAGCGAACCAACTCCAGCACCACGCTCACACATTCTCCCGGCAAAAACGAGTGAGAAACTAACTCAGAAAGCTCAATCTCCCTAACCCAACAAGAACAAAAAGGGCGATCTTACTCCTGCACTTCACTCACACACTCTCCTAGCTCGGAATGAGGGCGAACGTACTCACACAGCTCACTTTCAGCCTCTCCTAGCTGCAACAAGGGGCGAACTCACCGAGACAGCTCACTTACTACCTCTCTCAGGTGAAACAAGGGGCGAACGCACTACTGCACCTCACTTACTGCCTCTCCTAGCTGAAAAAAAGCAAACTCATTCCTGCTTCAAACTCACACGTTTTCCAAGCTAAAATGAAGGACAATCTTACTTAGGCACCTCACTCACTTCCTCTCCCACCTGAACCAAAGGACAAACTTGCTCGGACAGCTTACTGTGCTTCATGCCCCCTCTGCCTGAAACAAGAAGCAAACCGACTTCTGTACCATGCTTAAAAACATTCTTCTGGCCCAGCTAGAACGGAGGGCGATCTTACTTCTACCTAACACTCACTCACTTTTCCAGCTGGTATGAGGGAAAAACAACATCACATCTGCAACACACTCACACACTCTCCTACCTGAAATAAAAGAAAAACCCACTCAGAGATCTCGCTCACTTCCTCTTTCAGCTTAAACAAGGGACAAACTCATCCAGACAGCTCACTTTCTCCCTCTCCCTTATTCAAACAAAGGGCGAACTCACTCAGGCAGGTGCTACATTCCATTTTGTGACTGAAACAAGGGGGAAGCTCACTCAAACAGCCGTTTCCCTCATCCTCCATCAAAAATGAGGGACAAAGCAGCTCAGAAAACTGGGTCCCTCGCTCTCGAACCTGAAACAAAGAGGAAACACACCCAGACAGCTCACTTACTTCCTCACCCAGCTGGAACAAGTAGAGACATCACCCTTGCACCTCACTCACACATTTTCCAAGCGGGAATGAGGGAGAATCTCACTTAAACAGCCCACTTACCTCCTTCTTCATCTAAAATGAGGGACGAAGCCACACAGAAAACCGACTCACCCGCTCTCCCAACTAAAACAGAGAGAAAACACAATCAGACAGCCCACTTAATGCCTTTTCTAGCAGGAACAAGGAATGAACTCACTTCTGCACCTCACTCACTCATTTTCTGATCTGAAATGAAGGAGTCTTACCCAGAAAGCTCACTTACTGCCCCTCGAAGCTGGAACAATTAGCGAACTCACTCCTGCACATAACTCACGCACTCTCCTAGCTCGAAGTGGGGGCGAACTCACTCATACAGCTCATTTCCCTTATCCTCCACCTGAAATAAGGGGACAAACTCATGCCCCAAAATGATCAGTCTTGGCCGACTCTTCGATTGCAAGGAGGCAGTAGAAGCTTCGTTTCCACCCGGCACCACGTGGAGGTGCTGATCATAGCCAGGCACGCCCAGAACCTGCAAGCCGGGCGTGAAGCAGGCAATGCCTACTCCAGCTCATCCTGATAACTGATGACCACAAGCTACTGAAAGTTCGCATTGTAGATCAGTTGTCAGTCCTCTGAGTTTCTGCTTGCAGGACTTAAAAAGTACAAGAAATACATGAGCAGCAAGAAAATAAATACGAGGCAAGTCCCATCACCGGTCAAGCCATGGTCGACTAGAAAAAATGTGCACTATGTACAACTAGGTCAACCCGAGGGTTGTCTAGAACCTAACCACAGTGGCATGCAGACTTACGATCCGTATACCTTCAAAGCTTCTTGAGCGCACTGCGGAAGTCGTTGAGTACCAGTGAGCTGGAGGCCATCTGACCAAACCGTTTCTTTGCGTATCGATTCGTTCACCGCTTCAACGATCTTCCGTCGTTTACGTCGCCCGTCATCAGCCTCTCGCGCCTTTAGTTGCATGGAAACTTTGCAGATCCCACTTTTCATCGTGTACCATAATACGGTAATCTGAGCATCATTGATTTCTGTGACCTAGGTAAGAAAAGCACCAACTGGGGGACTTAATAAGACCATTACAGTGACAATGTCTTACCTCTCCAATCCGGGGCCAAGAATCGTAGGTGGGGCGACAATCAACAAGAACCATGTCGCCAACACTGAAGACAAGCGTCGTTTCGTCGGGCAAGTTCTGCTTGAAATGGAATTTGCGCTTTCCTTTTCCAATGGTGACCTTAAACAGGCAGAAGTTCCATGTATACAGGACATTATGGTTAAATGGCGGTTGCAAAGCGGTCGCCTAGCTCATGCAAGGGAGATGATGATCTTACTGGCTGCAGACGCGAGGCGGTGTCCAATGGACAATCACCTGAGATCGACTCGATAGCGTTTTCGTTCGATGGCGCAGTCGGTGAAAGCAGAAACGTCAATGGAAAGACAGGCGACGTGAAAGCAGCCAAGCCGAGCTGTTTCTCACGTGTGCAGACAATAAATTCTCCCACCGTTTCAGAGCATCGTCGTCGTGCATAGCTTTCTTGTACGATGGTAGACAAGCTTCTACACCGCGTTGACCGTTTTCGTCGTTCTGTAGTTGTAAAGACGAATAATCGACCGGTACTGGCAATAACTGATCAATGCTGGGTGATCTTGAAGAAGATACTTGTCGGACTCATCAACGATGTTACACTGAAGCCATTCCTTGTCCGTGGACCAATTCCGAAACAAAAATCACTTAAGGTGCAAAATGAGGAGAAGTCTAAATGTTTATGATTAACCTTGTACACAATTTCGGCTTTGCCATCCACATCCTGCTTGATCTGAAAGCAATGGGGCTCGCTATGGTGGCTGATCTGTTGCATGTGCGGGTTCAGCCATTGTTTGAAATCGAGACCATACGTGAAGGACAGAAGGTTGTCCACCAAAAAATGCGTTTTCTCGACTCCCCATCCCACTCCACTTTTATCCCTCTCCACTTTCTCTCCACTCCCTCCCCTCTCCAGCCTCTTTACTTAGAGGAGGTCAAGGCCTTGACCAACTCCAAAAATGGAAGTCCGCCTAGCAAAACCCCCTTGACAAATATTCACTCTGAAAAAGCATTGCCCAAGCATCGACTGATCTGGCCAAACCAATACAGCGAGAATGATACGTAGATTGGTTAAACTGGATCCAGCTCGATCGGATCAAGTCTCCACCTTTAGAGTAGCAGCTACTGGATGGTGGCTTAGTTGGCTAAAGCGTTCGCCCACAATGTTTGAGCCAGCAACCAGATGGTGGTGGACACCAAACGAGAAGAGGATCAAGAAAATGGTTCTTAATCACCAGTCGAGGAGGACCCTTCATTCTCGCCAACTATAATCCTGGCACCCCGGTGCTGGCACAGGATATTTTCGTGCGAAGGTTCTCCTAGTGGGGACGCACAGAGGGAAGCTGCCATGAGCTGGTCACTTCACGATCTCGCTTATCATATCATGACTGCTGGCTGGCAATAGGCAAATAGTCCTACGGGAGAACCTGGATGGAGCAGGATCCAACACAGAAAAATGTGACCCAACCTTGGTCGAATACTTACTCGTCCACGTGGACGAGCAACTGGTTTTTTATCTATTCGATTCACTGTTGCCTACAGGCGACAAATATATGCATTTTCGGAAGAGGCGCAAAGACGGATCGGAAACACTAGTCCTTTTGAATTGTGCTTGGGGTGTAGAGATGCATAGTATCTTGCATGAAATGTTGTACAGTGTAGGATATCCTTTTATGAGCTTATCTTGAGAAATTCTCTAGATAAGGAATGGTCTGAATCGACAGGATTGACTCTTTGTTTGAGCTAGGATTGATTAGCACAATGCATGTACCAATATCCTTAGGTGACCCGACTTGTACACGAATGGCGTAGATATGGAGTTTGTTGTAATTAGAATGTGGACCTCGCCTGTCCCAGCAGACGACTGGCGCCAGGACGGACGGAAGAAGATAGGAGTGAATGTGTCGTGCTGTAATGTGGTCTGGATATCCTTCATTGTGTTTACTTGGTAGGAACGGCTCAGATAATTAGTGTGTTCGTGTCTAGAGCGACTGTCTATATAAGGACAGGTCGGCACGTGGATTGGGGTAGGCCATTCGGGTTGTCTCCTTGGACTGTCTCTCTCCTCTTGCTCCTGTGAATAAAGAACGAGAAAAAACGAGTTGCGTACCTTCGAGGTAGGACGTTCCAGTGAACCTAACCGAGTAGGTTTACAAGGTTTCTGTGGAGAATTTGAAAATTTAAACTGGCGCGAGCGGTGATTCCCCTTCATCTCTTGCCCGCTTCACCTGCTGACAGCAGACATTCCCCGGGCAAGGTGCATCCGATAGCGAAAACCCTCCTCTTTCAAATGAGCGCCACTGAGGACGCGAGGATTTAGCACTCTGGAGAAAATTGAATTCTCGTCATATAGATCAGATTATGCTCGACCGTTCGACAGAGGAAGGGTTTTGAAAGAGAAAATAATAACCGACCCCGGGTTAGACTACACAGAAGTCGTTCATAAAATGCCCTTTACGCTGTGTGATATCAAATCTTTCCTCAAATTCTTTGACTCACCCGACCATGAGAAAGCTGACACGAATTTTTTCGAATACTATCTTCTCGACAAGATAACAACATAAAGCCAGCAGGTACTTGCTCTTGTTCTCGCCAGCGTTGTCAGCCTAAAAAACAACACTTTTTACGAGAGTAAAGCTTTGTTCTATTTGGTCATTAAACAAGCACTGCAATTCCGAGAGTCTTTGGGCGAAAATATCGATAGCAGACATTAACAAAATGCCCATGTCAAGCTCAGCTTCAAACCAGAGCTTCTGGACAGGTTCAAAAGGGCAAAACAGAAACACGTTTTGCACCTGAATATAAAGAATGCTAGGAAGTTGTCCCAGCTTCGCCTTGACTTTCACCAGCATCTCCAACAGAACCGTGCAGGTTAGATTGGCTCCGCGTTTGAACTCGCCATTATCGAGAAAAGCGAATGCCAGCCGATCACCATCACGACGTCCTTCATGAGAGATGACACCCGTAATATGGGTGGGCATTGTCGTTAAAGTTGCTGTCGCTTTCGTTGGCTGGGCAAAGTGGGGCAAATCGGTCTTGCTTTGATCCATGCCGTCCAAGACGATGCTGCAGTAGCGCTCTCGATTGCTCTTTGCTTCATTTCGTCGCTTGTAGTAGCTTCTCCTCTCAGCCCTTAATATAGTGAGCTACTCTATTCACAGCAGGTTACGGCCCAGGATTCGACTTACACTTGCTGTTGTAGATGAGCTGTGTATTCCTTCTCCAGTGCCGCCTTCTTCTCTGGGTCATTCAACAACTTGGACGCTTCTGACTTGAACCGTTCGCAGTCGGAGCATTTTGTGAATCGACTACTCTGAAAAAACCAACAATCCAGGCTGTAAAAGTATGTGAGGAGCGGTGGATACCAATGATAAATAATAGCTCGGCCCGAAGAAAGAGTATCTTTTAGGACTTGGATGGCTTCGCCTACCTTCGGAATGATAATATTCGGGTGCAACTGATTCCATCTCGCCAATAAATTTTGATATGATACGGTATTCCCTCTATGTCATCTGATTCCATTTCGCACCATCGCTTGTACAGATTGTAGACCGCATACTTCGTCAGAGCTATAGGCAAGCATATCGTATCTTTGTTGGGCATCCGATCGTTCTCCTTCGCAAAAGAGTACAGCGCATCGCTTGCTCCGTTCGCCGATGGAATACACTCTTTTTGCCGATGTTTCTTGAAAGGGGCTGTCGCTTTCCATCTGGAAGCAAGATTAGATGAATTGGCCAAATTGCAATGGTAGTGAACAAAGGTCCTCATGCAAACACTAAAAGTTTCATGATCACCTGTCTTGCATAGAGAACATAGGAGCCACACTTTCTACTTGCTTCTTGATTTCGAAAAAAGCTGATCGTTTAATTCCCGTCGTCGCGAGCCAGGCTGACAGAGAGACGGTGACCCCACCGATCATAAAGTTGTACTTTTGCTTAGTTCGAGTCTCGCAGTATTTAGAAACCAACACATCGTAAACCCACGCTGTTCGCTGGAATGGCAATGGCAGTTTCTCTATAAAATGAAGATACTATTATTAAAAAAGGGCCAGAAACATTGCCATTCGAACCTTGTCATATGCTCAAACTGTCTCAAAATTAAAATCCAGAAGACTGATGTCTGTGAGAGAGACTATCAAGGTCCATGATTGAAACCAGCCACCCTGAATCTTCTTGTGGCGTGTGCTTCCTCTGTTCGTCTGAGCAGCAAACTGGCTTATTGCATAAATGGTACCCAAGTTAGTGAACTTGCTGAGAATAATCAAGATCCACTTACTCTTGATATTTTGCCGCTTTCGGCTCGTAGGTTGCTGATCATTGTCATCACCGTCGACGCATCCATTTTCGTTCTCGACCATGCTGCCCTCCTCGCTATGCTCGTCGCAGTCCACTTGTTGAGCAGCGATATCTTCCAAAGCCTCGTCACTATTGGCCTTCGCGGAATCAAAGTAGAGAAAGCGAGCCCTTTTTAAATTTGAAGAGCAGGCGTGAGCGGAGCCCGAAAAAGCACCATTGCTGTTCGATTGACCAAATCTTCCTGAATCTTCTGGAGGTCGATTCTCGTCTGGATCGAATATGTAGACGTCACCTGAAGAAGGATCAAGAGTGAAAAGGTGATAGAATGAAGGAAGAAAAGAACACTTGGCGCGATGAACAAAACAAGCATCTGTGCCAATTCTCACAACCTGTAGCTGATGCACTAGCACGAGCTCGCAGAAAAGGACGCACACTTAAGATTTTCTTTGATGGAAAAGAATCCGACTTGCACACTCTGCTAGTAACATAGAATCATACTAACTATTTCTTCTCTGAAAGGCAAGTAGAATGGAAAGGCACCTGGGATAAACGACCCTACTGCACAATTTGAATACGTCGACCAACTGAAGACCTGGGGCCAGTTTCAAAATCAGCTGGGACATGTCCTAAAGTTACAACGATGAAATCGCAATGATAGAAGATAGGACTTACGGTGTCCTAATATTTTAGGACATGTCATAGGCGATTGTGAAACTGGCCCCTGCAGACTATCTCTAAACAAGGGCGACCAGGCGCGCCGGCCTAGGCACTGGCCAAAACCAGTCAGGATGAGATGAAGGCCACACTCGATCCAGCAAGGAACCAGCTGAATGCGGTAGCACGTGCACGTGGCAGAGGGCACACGTGCCGCGCGGCAATCTGATCGTGACCCTTATCAATCGGATGCGTTTCTCATACTCACTGATCAATTATGATGAGCGCTGATCATGCTCAAGGCCTATCAAATTATTGATCTATATGCGTAGTCACATCTAATAACTTCTTTTGGCAAATGTGTAATCACTGATTGACAATTGTGGTTGAACACTAAACAGGTGATCATACTCAACACTCAGCAGCAGATTTCTTTTTGATCAGTGATCATCACTGGCGATTAGACTGATCGATCGTTAGAAGAAAACCAGACATTAGCTTTAAATGCGTGAAAAAAAGCGGAAGTCCAAAATGATCTTGATCGCACTGAGTATTTCGCTGTAATATTGATCAGACATTCCGCATTCTGAACAGACCCCAGTCTGACGATGGTTCACAGATCGACCCCGAACCCAACCCAAAAATTTGAAGTCGAACACGACCCAAACCCATTTCTGAAAAGTCAAACCTCACCCACTCGCTAATGAACATTAAACTGACCAATAAGAAAGAACCCATATTTTTTGAATAAGTTCACTAAAACAAAAAAACCACTTTTGTTTAGCGAAGTATATAATTAGTATGATGCACATTTTTCGCGAAATCTACTATTTTTTCCTACTCGACATCAGGAAAAGTAATCTTCGCATGTTGGTTCTACTCGGAGGTCTGTTCTAAGAGAGAGAAGTTGATAGCTTAGTGGAAGAGTCTTCCGGTCTCCTCAGGGATCCGGGTAGCACATTTCGAGAGTGCACATAACTCTGAAACTTGAGTTTACGATGAATACCTTCTTGCGCAGTTACGTGAGTCGTGTCCGGCTCGCATCTTTCATCTACCTTCAGAAAGATCTCCAAAGATACGAACCACCTTATCTAACAGAGGATTCAAACTGGCATTATTCATTCTGACCACACTTTCAAATCTAGGTTTTCGGGCTCTCTCAAAAACAGATTGTCAACACATGAGAAGTATTTGAGAACTTGAGTGTCAACCTGCTCACATCTCAACGACGACTCCCTTTTCGAGCTGCAAGTTTCAAATGACATGACCCCGGTTGAGAGACCGTTTGCAGGCTTAATTTTTACAAACCTTGTTCTTCGAACTAAGAGATGTTGGTCTCCTGTCATCGTATTCACCCGCCAAAAGGCAAAAAGCCAGAACTTCAAATCAAAAAATATCTAAAATGGGCCCTGCAAAAGCAACAAACCTCCTCGGCTCAAAAAATCGCTCACAGATTACAAATCCATGCTTTTCCTGGAAACTTGGCAAGTTATGAACCTAAATCACTTACGGTTCCTTTTAAATAAGTCCTGTCACATTTGGAAATGTCGACGGCATATTTCGGTGGAGCACGAGCCACTTGTGGACTTGTAACTCAGTGAAACCTGGCTCAGATGAAATTCGTAGCTATTCCGAGCTTAGTATCCATTAAGAATGTTTTCTTAAGGCAAGGGACCATCGCGAGGACATATTCAATGAGAACATATTCAAGGAGTCTTTCAAAAGGAAGCTAATAATCAATATTGCTAGTCCTTTCACGTGGGTGCAAGTCGACCAAAGATCGGGCCAAAGCTCACAGTCAGACTGACATCAGGGTCCTGCACGGGTATGAAAATCGTAACCTACCCGTACCCGCTGGACGACCTGTGTACCCATACCCATACCTGTACCCGGCGGACTTTACCCGCACCCATACCCGTACCCGTGATTTTTTAAAAAATCTACCCATCCCCATACCCGTACCTGGTTTTTCGATAAATGTTCCAATGAAGTATCAAAACAGAAAACTAATTAATTCATGAAAATAATTATAGAAAACCAGAGTTTTCAACAAAACTGGTTCGATTTTCATTCAAAAGTTTATTCACTATCGCAAAACAAAAGACATTCTTAAAGCAGTATTCTGACAGGGGAACATCGCCAACCATTAAGTCGAACTTTGAGCAACCAAAAATTGTAATGTTTTCCCAGGAAAGCTATCTGCAAAATATTAGAGGCGTCTGGCCAACTGGTTAGCTGTGGTCAAAGTCCTTGAGCCAAATGCTTTAGCGCTAAACGTCTGAATAATGTCTATTTTGCGTAATTTATTGGGTTTCTTGTTCCCTTGGAAATAAACGTCTTAATTTACAGTAAACTTAGAAGCCTGAAGCTGGCAACAACATGGCAATCTAAAACTCTGAATGAAACTGCATTCATGTCAGAGTAACGGAGTTCAAATCGACAAGGAGTGCCTTTTAAAATGTTTAGCTAAAGGCATTTTGGCAGTTCTGGCTGACCGATGACCCAAAGGTGACCATACAGTCAAGCAGGAATGAGCAGCTGCTCTATGAAACCTAGATTCGTGACACTGCTACCAAACGCGCTAGTGAAGCTTACCAGGAGAGGTCAACAACAACTACTGTAGCTGTACTACTACAAAACTAGCTAGTTTGTGCGCAGGAGCCAGTTTCACAATTATAGATGACACGTGTCTGATTGTGAGTCGCAGGACATGCATACAAGAAAGTCCTATCCTACATAAAACTACACCTGTCCTACCTAAGGACCCGCTGACCTAAGAGTGCAAGTGGCTTGAATCCTGCAAAGAGTCTAGGTTGCTGCACTGGTGCATATCTGTCATATACAAGTATGGACTCCTAGCGCCACACCCTTATTTTCCCTCAGCCCCCTCAGACAGGTAATCAAGAAGTCAGTCAGTCAGTCGTGTCGAGTCATGTGGCACCCACCTCTAGGGGTCTTGACGTCCTACACGGATGGCGCCTTAGCGGCTTTTCGATATAAACCAGGTTCATTTTTGCAGTAAACAACCATTTTAAAATCTCAAAAACGCTTGAATATCCATATCTTTTTATCAATATCTTGCTTGTGAAAAGATATAATATATTACCTGTTTTCTTAACGAATACACGCCCTTCACGTGCCGCGTGTACATTCCCAAAGAAAACAGATAGTAGATATGGATATCCCAAAAGATACGGATATGCATATGGATACGATTTCGATATCGATATGCCAAATAATAAGAATATCGATTACATATAGATGTGGATGTTGACATCAACAGTGGTCAACTAGCCTAAAAAAACAGACATCAGAACTGTTTCGCTAAAAACAGTCACAAACCGCATAAGATTCAAATTTGCAGCGCTGTTAAAAAAAAAAACAAGAACGAATACCCGTACCCATACCCGTACCCGCACCCGCCGACCCTTACCCAAACCCATACCCGTACCCGTCGCCTCTTAGTTTTCGCCGTCTGGGTTTTGGGCCCAATCTCGGGCCTGGAAGAGGCCAGTTACTTTTTCGAAATTCTGTTGCGTCCAACGGTTTACCAATAAGGAAATAAGTGCACAGTAAATACAACCCAGTTTACCCAGTTCCGTTTTGTCCCCTACGACCCGCTTGGTTTAACCTCGCCATAGTTTACCTGGTTTAAATCACAAGTACCTACAGTATGACAGGTTCGTATATATATATGTAATTGCCGATCCTATGCGCTCACTTCAAAAGTAATCTCAAACTACTGAGTCACGTGTCTCCTATTGTGGCCCCGCACAGGTCGTGGCATTTCCAGGTCAGCAAGCAGTTAGCCCATTTATTGTACACCTCACCTCCTTCATCCATTTCGAGACAGCAGTAGTCGTGATCGATTTTTCCTTCCGGCAGAGCTTTTCGGTTGGATATGTCGCCCAATTCGAGATCCGTCAGCGGGTTTATTGGTCCGATCTCGGGATCATCTTCACTTGGTAGCAACGAAGAAAGTGTCTCATAAGCAGCGATCTGACGAATCATTTTTACCTGCAAACGGAAAGATAGTTTAAAAATGCATAGAATAGTGGGAGTCGGCATAACTATTTTGGTGGTGACGCGCGAGTGACCAAGACAAGTTTTCCTCGTATTACGTGATTTTTGGTTGGAGCGAGCAGCCGGTTGGGCATCCCGGCCAATGTTCAAAGACGCCGATGTTCGAAGTCGTAGCGTCATTGGCAAATAACAGGGCGCCATCGTGGCGCCAGCCAGGCTGAGATCAACCTGAAGCAAACATATCGACGAAATCATTACGTACAACTCATGAAAGACTGCCGATGGGCCTTCCGAGAACACACCACGCTGAACATGAAGTTGCCTGCTCTTGATAATTAACTTCTTGTCCAGTGCACATGTCGCATTAAATCATATAAGATCATGGGCTAGTTGGCTGATCACTTGATCACGAGCTATTAGCCTGACTGTGGGCTGATCACGTGATCGCGAGCTGATAACGTGACTGTGGGCTGACAAGGTGACTGTTGACTGGTAACATGATAATGAATAGACTACATGAGCATGGTTTCATCACATTGTCCATGACTGATCACCTGATGCGACGAATCACAGAATGTGTGACTGATCGCCCAAACGATAATCGGTCACAAGCCCGTGGGCTGATCACATGAGCACCTTTTGATCACAATGTCCATGTATGTGCGCCTGATTTAAAGCGATCAAACTTTAGTCAAATAGGCGTTTCTGCGTTTCTGGCCACACGCAACACACATCAGGACCAAACAGCTGTTCTGGATCCAATCAACAAGACCTAAACGGGCCAGCTCCATCCAAGACCTATCAACCATCAGCTGTGCTCCTCTCCCTCTGCGCTGGTAGCGTAGTTCTGTGGGAAAAATCGATCCTCGGTAGATTTTTTTGAATTTGCCGCTAGTTCCTGCGTACCTGCGCATCACAATACAGTTTCGCGGTGCGTCAAAAAAGTCCAGGTTGACGCTTTAGAGTCCAGGTTGACTTATGATAGTGTGCTAAACTAGCAGTCCCGCCAGTCAACCATAAGCCCCTCACAACCCGCCACCATATTCTACCCTTACGCCATCACCATCACTGTGGCGAGGAGATTGAGTGGGAACAAGTATAATATAACAACTAATAAGACTGCTGGCTGCCGGTACAAACAAATAAGACTGTGGTGGGTGTGTTACTCTTCCATGTCACATAACGCCGCGAACAGCACTCCTAATCCTAACTTGTTTTAGACTCGAATCGGGTCAGGTATGTACTTTCGGGTCAGGTCGGGTCGGGTCGGGTCCAAATCGAATCGGGTCACTTTTTTGAAAGATCGGGTCAAACGGGTAAAAAATACAGCAGTTTTGCAAGTTACTAGTATCAGCAGCTACAAAAACCATTTTACAACTGTTCGACTCCAAGATTTGCAAGATAGATATGCCTCATGCATGCGGGAAGGCTTTCATTCCATGTTCCCATTCTGCATAACTTCCAAGAATGTCAGACAAATTGTTAGCTGTGAGAAAAATCAGTTTTTCTGACAATGAGTGATTCCTGCATAGGGAAGGGTTTACATAAATGTGTGAGTTCTCACATAACATTCTTGTCAACTATGATTAATGGGTGGGACTAGCCATACTCTAAAAAGGAATTGATAATTTTTAGCAGGTCGGAAGAGTATCTGCAATCACATTTGATTCCTGACTAAAATAACTTCCTGAATATACCTGGCTGGAAGAGCAATATACTGTAGTCTGTACTCAAACACCAAATCTGCGCCATAATAGTCCCCCTGACCACCATTCATGCTAGCATTGCAAAACAATTTACTGTGTTTAAAAGTCACAGGTAAGCTCACATTCCTCCATCAGCGGTGAAGGTTCTGACAGGAGCTAGCGTCCAGCACAATATAACTTTGTAAGCAATATCTTTTGTGAAGACTAGATGCAACTCTAACATGGGGTTGATATATACAGTAATTCAGGTAATTCTTTGTTTTAATCAGTCGCCTGTCTCCTGCTGCAAAAGCTATGACAGAGTAGTCTCTATTATTGTTATTCGGATTAGTTGAATCTTATCTCTTATGGAGAGCCCCGGTCGCTTTTAGATCTACCAAGGTTTTTGAAAAATTATTCACCACTATTGCGGAAAATATGGAAGAATGCAACTGTATTAACTAAGGATAACAAGGAAATAACGAAAGATGGAAATTCGCGTGCGTGGAATGTCTCCATCTCATATTTTCCCACAGTCACCTTCACAGCAACGCACGTTCAGGGGATTTATAAATGGTTCTTATCGCGAGGAGCTTCAGGCCCTCGATCGTATAACGGATTCAGGTCGACCCGACCCAAAATTTTGGGTCAGGGACTTTCGGTTGGGGTCTGATCTAAGGTCTACTTGTTGTGTATTCTGCCCGTTTACTATTGCAAGTGAAAAACGTAAAGTGCACATCGTGATGAGCATACACCGCATTGACCACAGCATTTGCACGTTCCTCGCAGACCACTTTACACTACGTAGTGGCTGCTATACACGGTGCCGTGCGAACAGGCGTCATTCTGGGCTCGGCTCGTCTCCTGAGTGGTCGTGTTGCCTGGTTTGTCGTCTTCGCTTCGTCGCTCCGTTTTCAAATGGGATCACAGGCGCGCGCACCATTCGATGGCGTCGAGTATTTGGTCAAGCAGGCTAGACCGCAGCCTTCCCATCCACGTCCTGAGGCGTTCGTCGATCAGGCGCAGTGAGCTGATTAACAGGTATGTATCGATTGATCAGAAGTAACCTTGATTTTGCTGTTTTAGGGCGAGGCATCAAAGTATATCCGATCCGTACGTCACCTTTCTGAGGCGGCTAGTGGCAGAAACCTGGTCCGAACTCGGCATTGAGACAATCACCGACCGACTCGGCTTTGTTCAAATAGCTCGCGTGACAGACGGATCAGTGGCTTGGAAAGAAGGCGTCGAAAATGGATCATGGATCGTGTCGTACAACGGGCGCACTCCTTTTGGCCAGCTGCAATTCTCGTCCAAAGGCCCAATAGCGCTGACTCTATCGCAAAACCGTCGCTGCCCGCTCACCGAATTAGAACCATACCGCTTCCTCGGGCCCCGCAAGCCGCAGCCAGGCCGTGCGTACAAACTGTTCAGGTACAGTATACTCTGATAAATACACCTTTGCGCTCATCTAACGAGATCGGCCTTAAGGATCGACACTGCGAAGACACCCATCGAAATGTTCGACCTGAGGCGCAACATCGAAAACCTTCCGCAAGTGGGCGAGCGAGCGAGGCAAGCGGTGGTGCAGTGGTACGGGCTGGTCGTCGGCGACTCGTTGGTGGGTATCGACTCGATTCCAGTCACCCGATTCGACCATGCCATTGACCTGCTGGCACAACTCGGAAAGAATGTTGTCGACTGGGTCATTGAGCGCAACCTCGAGGTAAGCTTCCGCGCTGTTGATAGCTGGCTTTTCCATATTTCTCTTGCCATTACACTGCTTTTTTTGTCTCAGGCTCAAGACGACGACGTCATTTGCAGCACGAATTACAAGGCCGAGAAAGCGGCAGAAACCGATGGCCAGCCTGAACCTCCAGTTGATGTCGTGAAGATCGCAGAAGAGGCTCGGAAGAAACTGAAGTTCAAGTACCGCCCACGAACTGCTCGTCGATGGCGCTCAGTCCCAAAAGCAGTGCTGCACAAGACCGCCGAGTCTGTATCGCTTTATCGAAAGACAAACATCTCAAAGCAACCCCGCAGTGATTGACGTGGAGCGATGCTGCGATGGTGATATGTCAGTGTTCTCAGCGGTGTTTTTGTGACATGGTGATGTTGCGATGTGCTTTGATTAGGTGAACCTTGTTGCGCTGTTCATTTTGTGGTGCGAATGAGTGAAATAGCGATTAAATCTAGAGGCAGTCAGAGCCGTTGTTTCATCGTCATCGCTGGCGTGAACTCGGAAGGGCTCCGCGTTTCCATTTATAACAGATTATATGTATGTGTGCTATTTGGTGTGTCTTTTCTAGATGAATTGTGAGGCCATGAGATGCCAGGTTTTCTAGGTCCATCTGTCACCACCAGGCTGGTATAATTACACCGTCACACCACCTGAGGAGTTTTGTGCGGAATGTTGCATGTTGTATGAAGTCTGGTGGCGCCGTGCATCCAGAGGTGTATGAGGGCAGTCTTCCAGGAAGATAATGAGCTGGCTGACCTGCAGTATTTGCTAGTAACCCGGCTAAAACTGCCAACGAAACTGGCTGTAGAGTCCAGTGTATGAACAGTATAATGCTGTACAGAATTTATCAAACCTGTATAAGCTGTGTATTCTTATCGTGTTGTATGCATTACACGGAATATGAAAGCGCAGAAAACTAAACCTGAAAAACAAACACACAAATATTATTAAAAAAATTGAAAAATTTCAAGAAACACGTTGCATGAGAGTTTTAAAAAGTGAGAGAAAAAAGAATAAGAATTTCTTGCCAGGTTTCTCATTTTGGTATAACTCACGAACCTAGTGGCTAAAACGCATAAAATCAAGCATGAACATGCGGGACTGTCGGACAAAATCAAACCAGCCAGCGGCGACCAACTTACGAACCGAATCACCGGAGTCGCGACTTTTACCAAAGCCTAGCCGAACCAGCTTTTTCGAACCTAGCCACCAAACTAGGAAATTCGGTTCGGTTTGGTGCAAAAGTCGTGTGCGGTCGATGAGTCTTGAAGCAAAATCTGTTCTGATTTCACTTTATGGAACACTCATGTGAACATGCTTTATTCAACTCGACATGTACCCCTAATTTGGAAATTGTATATCATTTTAGAATAAGCACTCTTTGGATACGTGTCCGTACGCTTGGCACTTCCAGCACCAGAAGGGCATTCCAGGGTATTAGATCTGGATTGGGATCATGCTCTTCGTCACCAATCAATTCAAACTGATGTATGTCGGGATTTCCTTGTCTCTTGGGGCACTTATTCTCGCCGACCTTCCACCATTTTGAATCTTCGTTCCTTCTCAGTGTCCACATCATTCCAGGGTCTACTTCAAAACCAAAATTCACAAAAGCGTATCCGCCGTAGCCCGGTTCTCTTGCACTAGGTTTCGTACAAGTGAATGACCTTTGGGGTGGCATTCTTGGAGTTTTGTGTTCGATGACCAGGTCCAACATTGGGCCCTTAAAGCTCAACCCAACCCAACCCATTTTTTTGGGTTTCTGGGTTGGGTTTTTCAGACAGGGTGGTTTTGGGTTGTACAGAAGAGGTTGATCTTTTTTCGAAACCAACCGAAAAAAACCACTTTTCCAGGTGGAACGAGTTGTTCGTCAGCATGACGTTGGTTGACTGGCACAGCGTTTTTAAGCCACTGCGACATGATATTTGTCGGTTGTCGACAGATCCCGGTGCTTCAAAAGCGCCCCAAGCTAGTCTATTGACACTACTGTGACAGAACTGAGAAATCGCCAGTCAGCAGATAAACGCTCTGACTTGATCTCTTGTCGTCTCGCAGCTAGAGATCAGGTCAGCCAGATCCTAATTTTTAAAGTTTGATTTGTTGGATTTTAAAAAAGCTAGAAGCCTCTTCCTTTTTTGGCAAGGGGCTGGTCTGAGTTTGGCTTGGCTGGGTTGAGAGTGATTTCTTGCCTTAAAGCAGATATTTGCTGCATATTAATTCGTAAACTAATGAGAAATAATGTCTGCGAGAGGCCAATTTTGCAGAAATTTTGCCTCCAGCCCTTACACCTCCCCCCCCCACTCGGGCGATATGCGCTCATCCTTGAGCTCTAAATTACAGCATACTTATGCAATATTTTTGTTGGCTCCCTACGACCCCGAATTCTTGCGTAGCCGCTTTAACTGACGTGAGCCACTGCCACTCTATTGGCGGGTGAATATGATGACGGGAGACCAGCACCTCCTTGTTCGAGATCGAGAAACAGGGCTTGTAAGATACTATGAGTGCCCTAGTGAAAATGGTCTCTCAGCCGGGGTCATTTTATTTGTAGCTTGTAGCTCGAAAAGGGAATGGTCGTTGAGATATAAGCAGGATACTTTTCGGGTCTTGTGTGTGTGACTTTTCGGTTTTTGGAGGACTCCAGGAACCGAATTTGGAGGTGCAGTCAGATAAGCTCACATCTGTAATACCTGTGAGAGAAGTTGCTCCTGGTATCTGTGGTGATCTTTCTGCAGGTAGATTAAGATGCGAGTGGAGTACGACTCAATCAGCTTTTGAAAAATAGCTTGATCGTAAGGTCAACTTTCAGAGTCAAAATGTGCTACCCGGTGCACTGGGGAGGCCAGGTGAGACTCTGTCCATAACTTCACCACTTCTCTCTGGAGGAAGACTTTCAAATAAAGCCACCATGCGAAGACTGCTTTTCGTCAGGTCGCTCTGTGAAAAATGATAACATTTACACAGAAATAAGCGTCATATTGATGATAAGTTCACTGAACACAAGTGGGTTTCACTGAATTTTTTGAAAAAATAAGATTTGTTGGTTGGGTTTGGGTTGACTTGCGAATGGATTTGAGTTTTTCAAAAAAGGTTTGTGTTAGGTTTTGGGTTGGGTTCGACTTTAAAATTTCTGGATTAAGCACCTGCATTGGCTGCATAACACATCAGCAATAATGGGTCTAGGTTTTTTTGTAGTTCTATTCTGACTTTAGTGTGAGTGATGAGATGTCGGTCTTGCATTATGACGTCTACATGAAGAGGAGAGGACACCTCCACCCATGCGCTCCCCGTAAATAGGGCCGCTCTACTAACAAAGTTCTCATTATCGTTTGCGTCGATATCACCATACTCATGACAATACAGGCAGGCGCTAAGGTGAGATTGTTTTGCTTCTACTGCAAATTGTAGTTCTGCCTTGTTTCTAAGAATGCGCGATAATACAGTAGTATTTGTCTATAGAATCATATATAGGAAGGCTATTCGTAAATAGTTTGAGCTGCTTGAAAAATTTTTTTGCTATAGCATTTATCGGGCGACTTGAGGATCAGCAGTGTCACCAGCTGCCACTAAAGCAGTGCCATCTGGTCTTACAATGCGTAATTGGAAATAAATCCTATGTTCAGAAAGATTCGAGAATCTAGGGTCTGGGTTGACCCTGAACTCATACGGTCCATCGTTAGTTAGCGGGTTAGAAGGGTGAATTACATAATCGCACACCCGCCTAATGGCGTCCTGCGTTGCTGAAATGGAGAAAAGTTCCAGTTCAGATTTCGTACTCGGCGTTGAATTCGAGTCCACGAAACGGTCTTTTAGTGTCGGCCAAAGTAGTAATAGCGCCAGTCGCGCTGGCGTAGTAAGCCGCATAGCAGCTACTTATCACCCCTCAGCCACTGACCACTAGCTGCAAGCCGAGCCCCGCAGGGCCTTAATTAGCTTATCATGATAAGTACCTAATCGTCAGTTTCCGTGTAATGCATACAACACGATAAAAATACACAGCTTATACAGGTTTGATAAATTCTGTACAGCATTATACTGTTCATACACTGGACTCTACAGCCAGTTTCGTTGGCAGTTTTAGCCGGGTTACTAGCAAATACTGCAGGTCAGCCAGCTCATTATCTTCCTGGAAGACTGCCCTCATACACCTCTGGATGCACGGCGCCACCAGACTTCATACAACATGCAACATTCCGCACAAAACTCCTCAGGTGGTGTGACGGTGTAATTATACCAGCCTGGTGGTGACAGATGGACTTAGAAAACCTGGCGTCTCATGGCCTCACCATTCATCTAGAAAAGACACACCAAATAGCACACATACATGTAATCTGTAATAAATGGAAACGCGGAGCCCTTCCAAGTTCACGCCAGCGATGACGATGAAACAACGGCTCTGACTGCCTCTAGATTTAATCGCTACTTCACTCATTCGCACCACAAAATGAACAGCGCAACAAGGTTCACCTAATCAAAGCACATCGCAACATCACCATGTCACAAAAACACCGCTGAGAACACTGACATATCACCATCGCAGCATCGCTCCACGTCAATCACTGCGGGGTTGCTTTGAGATGTTTGTCTTTCGATAAAGCGATACAGACTCGGCGGTCTTGTGCAGCACTGCTTTTGGGACTGAGCGCCATCGACGAGCAGTTCGTGGGCGGCACTTGAACTTCAGTTTCTTCCGAGCCTCTTCTGCGATCTCCACGACATCAACTGGAGGTTCAGGCTGGCCATCGGTTTCTGCCGCTTTCTCGGCCATGTAATTCGTGCTGCAAATGACGTCGTCGTCTTGAGCCTGAGACAAAAAAAGCAGTGTAATGGCAAGAGAAATATGGAAAAGCAGGCTATCAACAGCGCGGAAGCTTACCTCGAGGTTGCGCTCAATGACCCAGTCGACAACATTCTTTCCGAGTTGTGCCAGCAGGTCAATGGCATGGTCGAATCGGGTGACTGGAATCGAGTCGATACCCACCAACGAGTCGCCGACGACCAGCCCGTACCACTGCACCACCGCTTGCCTCGCTCGCTCGCCCACTTGCGGAAGGTTTTCGATGTTGCGCCTCAGGTCGAACATTTCGATGGGTGTCTTCGCAGTGTCGATCCTTAAGGCCGATCTCGTTAGATGAGCGCAAAGGTGTATTTATCAGAGTATACTGTACCTGAACAGTTTGTACGCACGGCCTGGCTGCGGCTTGCGGGGCCCGAGGAAGCGGTATGGTTCTAATTCGGTGAGCGGGCAGCGACGGTTTTGCGATAGAGTCAGCGCTATTGGGCCTTTGGACGAGAATTGCAGCTGGCCAAAAGGAGTGCGCCCGTTGTACGACACGATCCATGATCCATTTTCGACGCCTTCTTTCCAAGCCACTGATCCGTCTGTCACGCGAGCTATTTGAACAAAGCCGAGTCGGTCGGTGATTGTCTCAATGCCGAGTTCGGACCAGGGTTCTGCCACTAGCCGCCTCAGAAAGGTTACGTACGGATCGGATATACTTCGATGCCTCGCCCTAAAACAGCGAAATCAAGGTTACCGTTTCAAGGTTATCAGCGTCAGGGCAGTGTCAACCATAGGGGCCGTTCAAAAACGACGTCGTATGCAAATCAGCAATTTTTGACCCCCCCCCCCCTGCCATCGTATTTTGTCGCTTTTCGCCTGATCCCCCTTTTCGACGTCGTACAAGCCAATACCCCCCCCCCTCTTAACTCTGTAAAGGGGGGAGTAAAGACATACCTAAAAAAATTTCATGAGTATCGGCGCACTTTACCCTGCCGCTGCTCATGTCTATATTTCCTACGAGTCCACATGTTCCCATCCTCATATTGGTATACATTCCAACAATGTTTTTTGGAATGTTTACAGCAGAGACATTTAGTAATTTGATTTTAGTAACAATTCGGTAGAGGTAAAATGTGCTGATGGTTCCACAGCTTGACTCTACGCCTTTAGTTCCCAAAGATTGTTCGTCAATTTTTGAAATGCACTCGTCGAAAATCGAATAACAGTATAAAAGCAAAACGAATAAGTCTTTATGATAGAGCACATTTTTCTTTATCAAACTAACTTTTTGGTTTAAAAAATGTTTTGGACTGAAGCCCGTTTTTGCCTCCAGCTGGCCAGAAGTCAAACCTTCTAAGCGAGGCTATGCGGGAACCAGCTCACACACCAGCTTCCCTCTGCGCGTCCACTAGGAGCACCTCCACACGAGGACATCATCGATTACACACCGACTTTCTTGGACGATGGCGGGCGGGCTTCGAGCCTTGCCCCTTAGACTGTCTCCTCGTTTGGCTTCCGTCTCTCCTCTCGTAGCACCTTTATGTTACTGACTGAGTCCCTCACGCCCTGGTGGGCAAGGTCAGAGAGGGTTCATGGTTCGCAAACAGACCTCTATCGCCAGGGATTGAACCTAGGGTGAGTCCAGCCGCGCTACTGACTAATATGGAGAGACAAATGCCAAAACCGCGACGCACCAAGGCGGCCGCTTCCTATAACAAACTGAGTCTGGCCAATGCACATTATTATAATCAAAAATATCAATAATAGGTGACCAAAAAGTGGCGGACCTGTGCTCATCTGACCGCAATTAGGCTCTACCAGAAGAGTTCGAAAGGGAGGAAAAAACGCTGGAATACCTAGTGTAAAAACGATGTCGTTTTGCCTTTGACCCCCCCTCCCCCTTGTCGTTCTTTGTCGTTTTGGTGCTGACCCCCCCCCCCTCCCCATCTGGCGTACGACGTCGTATTTGAACGGCCCCATATCTCTTCTTTGCGTTCCCGTCGGTTTTTTAGTTTCATTAAACGCTTAAGCGCATTCAGACATAGGGCACATAAAAAAACGAAAACGAAAACGACAAAGAAAGTATAAAAACGAAAAGTATAAATAAGACGTGACACAGAGTCCAGAAAAATCAAGTCATCTCAAAAACTAGACAGAAAAACGATACGACGCCATGAAAACTGGGAAGTTAGAACTTGGAACCAGTTTCCGATGAAGACATCCAAGCATTGATCGGATGCTCCAGGATAAGTTTGCAACATGTTTAAAAAAACTTCAGATCTGCTGAGAGTGTAATTCCAAGCTTTTTGACTTCTTCATCCATATCTATCAGCTGATCCATTAACTTCAGAGTTGGAACAGCTTTCAGAGGGGCATTCGAATATTCAAATATCACAGATTTAGTTACCGCCACGTTGAAGCTGAGGCCAGCGGAATCGATCCATCGAGAAATATAATTCAAGGCTTGTTGGACCACAGTATCGAACAACTGTATTCCCACCGATGGTGCGATTAGGCATGTGTTGTGTGCATAAGATTGCAGGCAGAAATTCGGAAATTGTGTGGCAAAATTTGAGAGTAGCGGATCCAAATATGCTACAAACAGCAGCGGGCCAAGGATGCTTTCCCGAAAAACCCCTGATATTACTGGACGGACCTGGGACATACAGTCATGGACCAGCTATTTATAGGAATTCTTGGCCAGCTATGACGTCACATGAACGTGTCCAGACTTGTCTGAATCTGTAAAGCTATATAAGGCTGCTGTTTAGCCAGAAAAATCATTGGCTTCCCCTCCTTCGGTTCTGGAAGGTTGGTCCAATTTTCGCTCTCGTAAATTAACTGCCCGAAAAAATAGCTTCCCCCCAAGTTCAATCATAACGCTTTGAAAGCCTACGTTCATTCCGTTTAGGAAAACCACGACGTGACATTACAAACGGAAAAACCGCCTTGACTACCCGAACTCACCCCCTGTTGGCTGGAACTCCAGATGCCATTATAAAGAATCAACACGGTGGAAAGTGGCCGCTTTTAGTCATGTCACTTTGGCAACCCAGCATGGGAAAACCGAAGACTGTGGAAAAGATCGCCAAGAAAAAGAGCAACTTCTATTTGGAACAAGAGAATGACAAGTGGAAAGTGAAACCATTAATGCCATTTTTTTTCGCTTGCTTGAACATCATGATGGTGAACGGTTATGAAAATATGGACCTGATATGTCACAGTGACAGGAATGAGAGCATTTTAGTTGTGCCTATGATATTGGACAGAGAAATCTGTGCAAGTGACATGGACGCTTTCACGATGTATTTGTCTCAAGGAATGGATGTGGTGGATATGTTCAGACAGGCTTAAAATGAATGTGCTCGGATGCTGGTTACCGTCAAAATGACAAATGAACTTGTATACTTTTATTGTTGTCAACTACACATTTCATAAGCAGAGGCTAACGCAGAAAGCATGTGACAAAACATGATTTAATCTTATATCTTTTAAAAAGCATTTGTCGCTTGCACCGATTGGAAGTTTCCAGAATGCATTTATGATAGGTGGCAAACAGACCACCCGTTTCGTTGGTAAAAAAATCCAGCAGCAGAGTGCAAAGTAATCAAATTGGCAGGCTCACATCGTTGAAAACTGGTTGGCGGACTGGCTGTCGCGGCACCAGTCTCGCCCACTGGCAAATTAGATAGCCGCTTCTGAAGCGTTGGTGTTTTCTTGGTTTTAGAGCAATCGCAAAAAGTTATGCGTCGATGAACTCAGCTTCAGAAAAGTCCTCTGAAGTTAAAAATTCACCCTAAATAGCCACTTTTGTGTAATGCATTCAAATTTCCCGCTTGCATGAGCATCACTTGTCCAGGACCCACAAGGCAAGACCAACAACCTTTAATTAGTGATACAAGGCGCAGTCTTATTTGAAGCTAATTATTATTAATTCACTTCCCTGGACTAGTCAAGGTCACGATATATCAAAAAATGCTTGCTATCCTCCCACTTCATGCAGACTTCAAGTTCCAGAACTTGTCCGCTTACATCAAAACGATGCAAAAAAGCCGCGAGATTTAAAAATTTTTGGACACAAATTTTTTAAAAATTTTCTGAAAATAAAAAACCCGACTTTGTACTGTACTACGGTCAAGTCTCGTTCAGAAAATTGAAAAAACCCGCGAATTATAGCCATTCAACATCCGCGGACATCACTTGCCAACCCGGTATAATAGGATAGTCGGCCGTTTATGAACGTCTGAATCACTATATTTCTCTGCTTGCAACAGTAACAGTCGTTTCGTATTTGAGTGGGGTGGCGTCTAATTTTTTATTCAGGCGATGTGCGTTTTCTCTGTTTTCTCGCTTCCTTTTATTCGGAATTTACATTGTGTGAGGGCCGCTCTCGGCGTGTGAAAAAATTACTAAGCCGCACTGCTTCAAACTAAATTTCCACCGGATATGAAATTATCGATTTTCTGGTTGCATTCGGCTTTGCAGTTTGATATTTTGCAGTTTTCTTAGCACCCTGCCGGTATAGCAATACCCCCACTTAAAAAAGTCCATAAAATGGACAACGGCCAGGGGCTTGGGAATAGAGAAACAAACCTGCCACAATAAAAAACCTGAAAAATTTCCCTCCACCACGAGGTTTTCTATTCCTAAGCCCTGACATGTCGTGGCGTTGTGCGTAGCTGCAAGCATGCTACACCTTCCTGCTATGTGGTCACTACAGTTACCTTCTAAAACATCAAATACCCATATCAAATAGACCTTGCTCTTTGACGCTACAGCTAAAAAAACACATTCCTTATAACCGCTGTTACCATCGCATTCATTCACCTACAATTTGCAAGCCTGACTTGACTACACGAAAAAAACGCATTAAGCATTTACTGAATGCACAGTTTAATTGCACCACCAACCAACACCCCGCACCTCACTGAAACAAGCCCATAAAGCGTGATTTATACTCTATCCGTTTGGCTACCCGTAAGCGTAACGGGTACGAAAACTGCCGCGCAAACGGTCGGGCAGACAAGCATTTTGCCTGAGCATCAAGCAAATGTACCCGACGAGTATAAATCGTTATTTTTTACGTTTACGTCGATTTCGTAAGCGTAACCGTTTTTCGGGCAAAAAGTATAAACCGTTTTCTTCGCGACGGTCACGTAAACGTACAACGGACACGAAACGGGCCCGTATCCGTAATTTTGGCTGCCCGTAATTTCAGAAATTACGTATACGAAAAACGTATGAAGAAGGTTGTGCGCAGCCAGAGAAGTTTGGAGATTTTCGATCGAGAGAACCATTCGGATAGCGAATAGTGAGCTTCTTTGCATCTTTAACGATAGGAATAAGAATTTTTTTAAGGAATCAAGTATGTGAAAAGTCTTTTATGTTATTACAATTGACTTTTTCGTTACCTTTTAAAAATTACCATGGAGTCATTTTCCATGCAGTATTATTATCATGGTTGTTCTGTTTCTGATTTCAGTGCTATCGCCCCGTAGGCCTATCGGTCGTAGCAGATTGATTGGACGAACGTAGTATTTTCGGATTCGTCGACGACTTTCTTCCTCCTCGATACAAACGGCGATCGTCGTCAATGACAATACCGCAACTTTCTTCTTTTTCGCTACTTTCAACATTTTGTAATTTCATCCGTAATTCTACAATGCAAGGTTTTTTGAGCAACAAAAAGTTTTGATGACACGAATCTAATCACTATTGAGTATTTGAGCTGAAAACTAAACTAAATTTCGAATTCGCATACCCGTTTGCGCACATTCAGGCTGATTTAACGGGCAGGCATACTGTCGTTTTTTCGAATACATCCACGTCGTCGTACACGTATCCGTCAAAATTTGAGTGTACGTAGGTGGAGCCGAAACGTGCACCCCACAGGTGCGTGCCCGTATCCGTAAATTTCCCTACTCGTACCCGTTACGCTTACGGACACCCAGAAGTATAAATCACGCTTAACACTGCAACGTGATTACTGACCGTGCTCGACGAGTGCCGCATGCTTCTATGCATTACGACTCGACTCGCAACACATATTGCCCACATTACATCTATAGCGAACGCATGTCAGGGCTTATGAATAGAGGTGGAGGGAAATTTTTCAGGTTTTTTATGGTGGCAGGTTTGTTTCTCTATTCCTAAGCCCCTGGCCGTGGTCCATTTTATGGACCTTTTTTAGTGGGGTACTATATTATTTCTGCCTCGGAGGCTGCTGCCTGTAGAGAGAAAAGTTTTCTCTACAAGATACGATTATGCTTACCTCGATCAAATGAATGATCCGATCAATCGAGACCAAAATAACGGAGTTGGCGAAAATCGGCGAGCGGCCCGCAAACAACTTCCGCAGCCCCCAACTGGCTTTACGGTGCATCAGCAGCCTCCGAGGCAGCAATATACAGAGTCGCGCAAGGGAGGGGCTAATCGCAGTAAAAGGAGCTGGTACGATCCTGCGTGCAGGAACGGGGTTTAAAAACAGGAACAAGAATAGCAGCCCACTGATGCTCAGGTACAGTGTGCTTCTACTCGAATTGGCGCATATTATGAAAAGTATTTAGTTTGAATCCTGTGCATTGTAATGTTATTCGCTGTGTATTTTGATGTAAGCTAGAAACCAAATGATTGGGACTGAGGTCGAGGGAAGGAAGTGGACTTTGAAGTGCTATATGTAAGCAGACGGGTCCGTCATAATAAGTTTTAGTCCAATTTTAAAACAGCGACAAGAAAAAAAGAGTTCTGAAATCAAAGAACAACAGAACCGGCGATGAATTATTCTGCCATGATACCGTCATCCTGAATGACTAGAAATACCCGGCAGTCTATACGCACTGGAAGTGTAGCAATAAATACCCTCAAACCCTGATGTATACTGTTTCTCTACGTCTGTACGCCATAAGCTTCCAATTAGTTACCTACACATTTCTGGCCCACAGAATCAGTCAGCTACCTAACCTCAGGTAGATCGGTTTAAGAACCCCTGCCGTTAAAACTGTCATGATCGCGGCATATGACTTCTCACGGATATGGATGAAACTTGGGGCATTTTATGCCCTACCCAACAGTAGTCCATAGCTGCAGTATGACAGCTCTATGTCGCATAAGTGGGGCTGGGCGGAATTTCAAAAACTTGGCTAAATTTGTAGTTGAAAATTCAGGCGCCTAAACAAAAACGTTGGTTTCTCCATAAATACTCAAGATAACAAGACTTTCTTTTTTTAAAACCTCGAGAAGAGAATGCGCTACAAATTCTTTTTTTTAAATTACGAAATTACGAAAACTCAAATTTTGGCGGGAATTTCAAAAAATTCAAAAATTGGTCAAGTTTGGTAGTATGGCGTTCCTGTGTCGCTCCAGATATTTCAATGAAACTTTAAACAGAGGTAGCACATCATGTCCTGTACACGTGGTAAAATTTTCAGCTTTGGCATCGAACTCTGCGACGAGTTACAGCTCCTGAAATTGACCCCCACTTTTCGCAATTTTGCTATTTTCACGCATGTTCAGGAAAGTGTAAAGAAGTGCCAATGTAAAGCCATGATGATGTAAAGCCATGAATGATAGTGCCATGATGATGCAAGCAAAGTGGCGGTAGCATCGCCGTGTAAAGGAAAGGGTGCACGATCCCAGAGGCAGCATTATAGGCTGAGGCTTATCGAGCATAGGACGAGCGCAAGAGAATGGAACATGTTCAACTCACAATCAGGCTGGATAGTTGGTAGAAGATTGACCCCTTTCCCGCAGCGAGCCAAGCCACTGAAGCCGGTGGTAAGAGAGACTCACGATCAGTGACACCAACGGAGACAGATGGCTTGCTCATGAGAAGTATGACAACGCTAAACTAGCAAGGCGTGCAACGATTTCAGAGAAGATAGCTGCGCATAAAGCGAATAATGATTATGGGTCGATCAGTTCAATAGGCTGCTCGACAATCGAATTGGCAGTCATGGTGTGCACAGATCGTCGTCATGCGCAGGTAACGCGGAGATATGTGCAACTACATCTGTGAAACACATCGAAGATCGCACACTGGAGCAGCGCCGATTTTGTTACCCAAAAGATATAAATTTTTCTGAAAGGCAGCTTCGGGTCTAGCGCAAGACAAAATTCCCATACAGAGCGTCAGCGTTGGAGGGCGCCCACCCACCATCCACTTATGCAGTAGCCTATCTGTTTTCTTCGGGAAAGTACACGCGGCACTATGCGGAGCATGGAGGGCGTGTATATTCTCAAAGAAAACAGGTTATGCACGTACTCGACCGCAGTTATGAATTATGCAATCGACTACTGCTAACTATCGTGCTGCAGCGCCCCTAACGATGAGAGCATGAAATTGTGATGGGGCTCGGTATTGAGGAGCCGCATTTATCACGATTTGGGCCTGAGAGCATGGTGCAAACATTTTGAAGGCGTAATTCTTCTAACTCATGGCTGTAATCAGATGATCATAACTTCGCACAAATGTTCCAGTACCTTTCCCAGTTGTAAAAAATTTGAAATTCCTCCGCATACCAAAATATATAATCGATATGCTTGCGCATGCGAATGAGAATACTGCTTATAAACGTATCTGTATCACTATGAGTCTAAGCTTTCAAAAATTTTTCGAACTTTGGGGTATGTTTTGCAGTTTTAGCCCCCCCTTTAAGCGCTCTTTGTGTTCTTTGGGGGTGCGCCAAAATATCGATTTTTCAAAAAGCGAGGCCACTTTAGGGAGCTGCATTTCCCTACAAGCGTGTATACTGTAGCTGATGGTAAAAAAGGCCAGCAGAGCGAATATGGCATAGCTGATGAGATAAAGTTCTGCTCGTCGTCACAAACCACACATATTTTCAAATTAGCTTTACATTGGCACTTTACACTTTCCTGACCATGCGTGAAAATAGCAAAATCGCGAAAAGTGGGGTCAATTTCAGGAGCTGTAACTCGTCTCAGAGTTCGATGCCAAAGCTGAAAATTTTACCACCTGTACAGGACATGATGTGCTACCTCTGGTTAAAGTTTCATTGAAATATCTAAAGCGACACAGGAACGCCATACTACCAAACTTGACCAATTTTTGAATTTTTTTAAATTTCCTGCCAAAATTTGAGTTTTCGTAATTTCGTAATTTAAAAAAAAGAATTTGTAGCGCATTCTCTTCTTGAGGTTTTAAAAAAAAGAAAGTCTTGTTATCTTGAGTATTTATGGAGAAACCAACGTTTTTGTTTAGGCGCCTGAATTTTCAACTACAAATTTAGCCAATTTTTTGAAATTCCGCCCAGCCCCACTTATGCGACATAGAGCTGTCATACTGCAGCTATGGACTACTGTTGGGTAGGGCATCGAATGTCCCAAGTTTCATCCATATCCGTGAGAAGTCATATGCCGCGATCATGACAGTTTTAACGGCAGGGGTTCTTAACATATGACCTGTGTAGCGGATTAGGCGCTTTTGCCGTTTGGTCCTCAAGCGAAAGCTGCAATAAGCCTAGCTTAAAAGCCTTATTCCAGCATATCAGCCGAAGCGTAACCTTACGGCAGACTAAATATAAGCCTAATATCAGCCTGATCGTAACGTAACCTATCTTGGAGACCAAACAGCAAAAGTAACAGGTTTTTTATCAATGGACTATCGTAATGATAATTGCTGTTGTTCTGTGGAAGGCGGAAAACTGCTGTGATGTAGGTTTCACGCCCCAGATGTAAATAATACGCTTTTTGATTGCGATCTTGTCTTTTTTCGTCAAGTAACTCAACGTTTTCGTAATTGCCGCCAGCTCGTATCGAATCTTATTGTACCTGACCATCAATTATCTCCTACTGTTACAATCACGAACTATTAGATTTTTCGTGATTAGCGCCAGCCTGCGTAAAAGTAAATTGTACCTGAGCATCAATTGGCTGCTATTTCGTTCCTGTTCCTGCTTTCAGGCCCCGTTCCTGCGCGCAGGATCGTTCCTGTTCCTGTTCCTGCGATCAGCCCCTCCTGTCGAGGCATGGCTATACTATATGTGATTTATCGCATATAGTATAGCCATGCGTCGAGGCATGAGCTGCGCAACATAGTCAGGTTGCCGCATCCTAGCAGACGGAACTGATAAGAACCTGATTGGCGGCAAATTCAAAATGATGATGTTTTCGCCCAAACGTGATGATGGTTTAAATTGTCCACATTTGACTGATTTCATGACTCTTGGCACTGTTCATTTGCTATCATTCCTTTCCAGGCTTTCATGGAGAATGCCGGCCCCGCTGACTGATTTATTACCGTTAGGGGGCGCCAGTGTCTGTGCGAGCCAAAGATTTATCACATATAGTGTAGCCATGACGTATTGTGAAGTTGTCTGCTATATACTTGCAATACGCCGTGACCAATGCGGTGTACGCTCATCGTGATGTGCACTTTACATTGTTTCCACTTGGAAAAGTACTTGGTACTTGGTGCTCGGCAATTGGACAGTGATGACTTGTGGAAGGCTATGTGCTGATATTGAGCTGGTGGCGGTGCTCACATCTCTTGTCACCAGTTATCACTGGGGGGGGGGGGGGGGGGGTTCAGCTAATATGCATTATACATATGTATGAACACAAGACTAGGGTAGACCAAGACTTTGCGTCTTTTTAACCCATGCTTTGACTTTCTGCATCAGCCATCTTATCAATCAATTCAAAGCACCTCAGTGCGCTTGGGTCTCAAAACAGGAGCTGACGAACATGATTAAAGACCACAAAATATGCCTGTTGTTTGTTATACTTGGCTATGCACAGGCTTCTATCAGTAAGACAGGTTCAGTAAAATATCGTTTTACATAGCCTTTACTCATGGAACACTTATCACCTGCGCAGAAGAAAGTTGGACAAAACTTACATTTGACACCTGCGTTGGACTGTTCACCATCAGCCTCCTGCTTAAATCGCACCTGCTTCTCAGGGCCCAGTAAATTTCACTCACTGAATATGCTGTGCACGGACGCAGTGTACAGTACAGCCGCAAAAGCAATGGTTATAGTAACGAAAACATCAACATGGAAGATGATAAAATGCTTTGGGAAACCTGCCCAGCAAACGTGATTCACAGTTCGACAGGGGTATCACCATTTTCTAAGGAAGCGTGGTCATTGTTCATTATGACATTTTTCAAACCGACAGAGGGCGGTAGGTGAGCGTACTCTGGTTCGATGGATCGACTAAGTTTCTAAAAGTACATGCAGATTAGTGGCTGCTAGTGGATCGATCAGTCAGTGATCACGTGATCATATATCGATTCGCTGATTTTTAATCGATTGACTTAGATCATGGTCACATGATTGCGATTGTAATCAGTCAGATTGTGATTATTATCGACTGATTTTTATTTCTAGATATTTCAATCGATTAATCGGAATCAATCAGAATATAGATCGACTGATCACATTCCCAAAATATGAGATTCCTCCCAAGCAGGACTCTACAAGACCGCCCAGCTTATTGAGCCCTCCCTGCCACCAAAATCACGTACCGCCCAAATCGTCCTTCCAGGTGTCACCGATAATTTGTATACGAAATAGATAGGGATGCAGACCATTGACGACAGAGCGATGAACCACCCGATGCCATCGGCCCAAGCAGGGTACTCATAGTTGTCTAACTTAATTGGTTTATGTTGCATGAGACTGACCAGGAAGATGGACTGCAAAGGAGAGAGGTGAGGGGGGTTAAACCAGTCCTGTCTTCAGGTGCATACCGCGCTGGTGACTGGCGCAATGAATGCCCAGCAAATCAGCATCCATGGCGAGATTCGGTACCCGAGCATTGTGCTGATGTCGGCGTAGAAACGTTGAGCCCCTGATGAGAGAACTGACATGAGGTGATAAGCTACTGATTAGCATGAATGAGCTTACCATACACCCAAGCGATTGCTATGCACTCGAAGAAGCAGAACCAGAGGAGCACAAATCCACTGGCGGAATAGTAATCGAGTAATTGGAAAACATAGATGCCGCTCTGAAAGGCTATCAGTCAAGTCGGGGTGAAAGCGAGACAGAGCTGTGTCCGAGTGAAAAATGCAATACTACTACTACTGCAATGCTACGATCTGAGGCATGGCGTGAAGTCTGCAGGAGAAACGACAGAGTTGGAGACATAGGGGAAAATATCCAGGAGAACACTAAGGAAACACAGCATACGATTTCTATTGCAATACAGCAAAAGCGGCTGGCTAGGAATAACCTCACAGTTTTTTGACGATCAGCAGAATAAAAGGAAATAAGCTGATTAGCGCAACTGATAATCATAGTGAAAAGGCTGCCATAATAATATGGCATTGATAAGGCACTGATCCCTGACTGGCGCTAGTGATAAGAGATAATCCGTGACATGGCAGCATTGATAAGGAACTCATAGTGAAGGGACTGTCGACACGATTCTAATTATAAGGGGCTGGTCGATGATTAGACAACATTGATAAGAGACCACTCCGTCATGCGATGGCACTGATAAGCGATTAATTGATAATAAGGCACTACTGACAAGAGACCAGACCATGGTGTAATGGTCTTGATAAAATTAGATAGCAGTGAAACGAAATCAGTCAGTGGGGTGATAAGACAGCATTAATGCCAGTTAGTGAGAAGACATCATTGACAAGAAAAAAGCGTGAGAGTCAATCTACATGGATCACAAAAAAGCGTGATTGCTGAAACAATATCTAGCAAGCCAGTTCCTCCAATCGTCACTCACCTTCGTGCACATGAAGAATCCAAAGACGTACGATATCAGGCAAGCTAATCCCATGATCAACTCTGGTCTGTAGCCATGTCGCAGTCCTGGTCTCATGTCCAACAGCGTCGTGAACAAGCCTTCCAAGCCAACAAACTACAAACAGCCAGCTGACCACTGGCCACTCAAATAAGGCACCGCCTTACCTCGCTATCAATGCCTAATAGGATAACCATGAAGAAGAAAAGGGCAGACCAGACTGGTTGATAGCCTGGCATTTGAGCCAATGCTTTAGGATATGCCACGAAGGCGAGTCCAGGACCTGAAGTCAGGGTTGATGAGTCTGCGGAGCATCAGTGCAACTGGTGACTTACCATCCTGCACCACCTTTTCCACTGGTACACCCTGCTGTTTGGCCATGAATCCCAACACAGAGAATATGCAGAAGCCGGCTATGATGCCAGTCACACTGTTGATCACACAGACCACCCAGGTGTCCCTGAAACAGACAGATGATCACAGTAAGGCAAGGCAGACCCTAACCGGGGTCTTACATGTAACAGTTGTTCGAGAATCGATTGTAACTGCCCATAGCGATCAGAGCACCGGTCGATACTGCGTAAGCGAAGAAGATTTGAGTACCAGCATCCAACCACACGCTAGGCTCAAATATTTTGCTAAAGTTGGGCTTCAAATAGAATTCTAAACCCAACGCAGCGCCATCTAGAGTCACCTGAAACAGTTGATTTACTCATTTAGTGCGACTCAATGAAACCAACCTGCCAGATGGATAATGCTACACCTACCCCTCGCACGAGTAGTACAGCCAGCATGATATAGGGGAACACTGCTGTGAAGTAGACTATCTGAAATCAGAAGCACAGGAAACATGGTCACAGCAAGTCCATGCGCAGTGAGTCTAGCACCTTGCCACTGATCTTGACTCCCTTCCAAATAATGAAATAATTGATTAACCAGGCGACGCCCAAGGCGATTAGCATGCCCCAGTTTATACCACCCAGGTTGTCTATTCCGTCCGTCATTTGCAGAATGCCGTGTCTAAAAATAGGAGTGTAAGGATTCGCGTTTCGTGAAGTGATGGACATCCATCGTTCTGCTAACTTAAGGACGGCGCGAGTTTTGAGATTCCCGCCAATTCTGGTCACATTTAGCTCTGCAAAACAATACGGTGACGACGTAGAGTGCGCACTGAGCGATGCATGATATACCATGGAGCGAGCGATCGATCGATATTTGAGACAGGGGGAAGCTTTTTGGATACAAGGTACAGGGCATGGATCGCTCGGTGCGCACTGTTCGTCTTAGGACACATTTTTTTGCAGCACAAAATTAGACAGGCAACAGCGTGAACTTTAAATTGTCTTCGTGTCAGCGGAACGATAGATTGTTGCTTGAGACCAGGTATCTTTGCCAGCCTTGCAGAGTGCACAGCAAGTGCATGGCGCCCCTCACAAGCTCACTTCCAAAACTCTTCTGCAGGATCCACTCCGCCAGTGCTCGTCGTCTGGCACGTTTCATTCTTTGCCGTTGATCTATTGACCAATGAGCTGACATTGGCGAGGAGTGCAGTCTGATATTCGATCAGATCATCTCCCTGTGGCAGCCACGAGGCAATCGTGTCCGCACTCTCGTTCGTGACATTGCACCACTTAGTTGTTGTACAATTGTCCGTGTTCCAGGGCTGACCACAAGTGCTCCACGGCAACTCGGCTCGGAAGGACATGAAGAAGTAGTAAAGGGCCCAGGCCAGGACAACAATGTAGTAGACGTTGAGCCAAGAGCACAGGACCACGATGCCATAGCCAATACCTGCAATGAGAGCACAGGACTGGTTCAGGTAGGCAAGATCAATGGTTGCACATCCTTGTGAAATCTGGTAAGTCAAGAAACGAGGACAGTCTCGACGACAAGCATGAAACTAGAAGACCTGAATCATGCAGTCCTTAGATGGGAAAGCCTACCTGAAACTAAATTTTACACACCCAGCAAATCAGTGTAGCGCCTGCAGCCTGCAGATGAAACTGAAACTGGTTTCGACGACAGAACGGACTACTGGACTATCGGTTAATCAATAAAACCTATATTTTCCATCTTTGCAAGAGGTAGGTAAAATACAGTTTCAGACAGCTCAGTTTTTCAGTGATCGAGCAGGGGCTTCGACTACCATAGTTTCATGGTAGGTGCTCAGGAAAAAAGGTCGACCAGTGGTTTTGCATAAGGAACCTCTGAGGTATGTCTGACTTACCTTTAAACAATGGGCAAATTTTCCAGCACGTAACGCATCCTTGACCAGTGAACTGACCGAGAGCAATTTCCAGAAAGAATAGTGGGACACCAGAAGTCAGTGCCACGAAAAAATATGGGATGAGGAAAGCACCTAAAATATTCATGTTTTCTGATCTTGAATTGCAGGTCACTACAGCTCTTTATGGCAGGCTGATCAAGCACACCACTGCCCTGCATGCACCCTATCAGCGAATCATGCAAGCTAGAATGGGCGAGATAGTGGACGTGAAATTACGCAGGCGAGTAAAAAGTATAGCATGTTTTACAAGTTCAGAGAAGCAAAATATCAGGCCAGAAAGGGGATCAAACTCCTTCGCTGGGTTCCCTTGGTGAAAATGTACAGAAGAGTTTGGAAAGCCCAGAAAGATCAGGCCTGGGAGGGAATCGAGCCCCTTCGCTGGGTTCCCAGTCCTATCCTGAGCCACCTTTGCTGTCTAGGACTCATCAAATTACACACAAGGGCCTGTACGATTTCAAAGGAGCCCGCTCACACATACAGTATACGCACAGTGGGCGCCATACCTCCTCCGTTCTTGTAGCACCTAAAAGACTCATTTCTTCACATTTGCTCACGAGGCAGTAGCATTGCCTTACAAATATGGAAATCTCCACACATTGCCCAATCCGACCGCATATCCAGTGCAGGCCATGAGAAAATCCACTTTGCTCGACCATTCTTGCCTTCCTTCGAAACTGCGGGGCGGTTTTAAAGAACCACCTTGATAAGAACAAAATATTCTAGACGCGAGAAATGAGCCGATTCGATTCAAGGCCGATCGCGATTTAGTCAAATGCAAAGACTCGGCCATGTTCTCGTTGGAAAGTATCGAGGTAACTGATCTCAGTCAAAGACGAGTGTCCGAGTGAGCAGTTTTTTATACTTGGTTGATTTTGAGCGAAGCGGAAACGAGTCGACTTATTCGACGACAGGCCATACGAGGATGGACAGGAAACTGGTAAGCGGGCTGGCCGGGTCGGCGTTTCCTATTCCATGTAAGCCATTATTTAAAGGGCAATAGCGTGCTCAATTAATGTTCACTCGTTCAAGCAGGAAGGAAGAGTCCCAATCCTAAAGACTAGGCACAACCGGACGTTTGGCCTGCTTGCCAAAACGGGTATACTAGACCAATTTGATGCCCTATTGTCATCGAAAATGCCACGATTTGCATCCGTTTTAATCGAGTGTGGGCGGACTTTTGGAAGAAAACTTTTCATTTCTGTTTTGTGCAAATAGAATTAGAAAAGCATGAAAAAATCTAATGATCAAATGCCCGAGTAAAATAACGCGGAATTGTGCCCCTAAGTGAATTTGAAGTTTCAAAATGGAATCATTAAAGTATTTTAACGATGCGAAACGACCATTTGCACAATGTATGGACAACGATTGGATCGAGTAGACGGCATCAAAGTCACGAAGTGCCTATGGAAAAGTGCCAGGGTCAGTGCGAAGGGTGTATCAATTACAAAAGCATGATACCATTTTTTGTTATAATGAGGGTAGTTTTAGGCAAAAAAGTTTCTGGAGGTTGAACATTGTGGTCGCGTGCCAAGTTACTGTATGTCGTGCTGAGTGAGAGGAGAAAAGAGGCAGTTGGGAAGGTCGCAATGCGAAAATTGCATGGTAGAAGTATCCAACCGTGGAATAATAGGGGTCATTTTTTTGTAGAATGCATGACGTCAGGAGCAACAGGAAACAATTGCAGGCCGGGATTAGGTCGTGGCTGCCCGTTGGATTAGGATCGTCAACTGGCACCATCAGGCGTATACTACAGTGTAGAGCCCCACAGATGCTTATAGCTACATTGCACTGCGCAGCAGCAGCTCCGAGTGCACAAGCTCAAGAGGCTACACTGCACTGCATTCACCACAGGCCACTGCTAGCAGAGCAAGTCTACTCTATTTTCACTGCATCTTTCTCCAGAGTCATACTGATCGTGACTTTGGACACCCTCTACGTGGTGGAACATTCTTCGCAACTTCGTTTGGGTGAAAATTAATGCAGCAGCGATGTTGGCACGACAGGACTGACGATGAGTTCGGAGGACGTTGCTTCTTCAAAGAGACGACTACTGCAAGTGAGGCCGGTGAAACGTCTTGCGCCCATCCATATTTCAGTTCCACTGCAAAAATCCCACTTTGATGCCTCCTTTTTTTCCATACGAACACTCAGAAAAAAGGGGGGAAGGAGGCCAGTGATATCCCAGCACATACACTACAGATAAAGCTGCCATACGGATTCAAAGCTCTGCACGCGGCCAAGAGTTTGGGCCACGTGCCATTGCTGGAGTAAAAATCGCTTGAACATGAACTCAGAAGAGACAGCAGAATACATAAATGATTCATTGCGCCGTTGACTATAAATATAATATTTTGCAAGCAACACAATGGTGTTCAGTCGCTTCTGTACTTCCGCAGTATACATTCCCTGGAAAAACCCAAAGAGCAGGTGATCGACTGTCCAGTCCACCTCCAGTAGCTCTGTTCTCTGAAATCGTCCAAGAATGTCCTTCCATACTTTCTGCGACCATCTGCATGTGATTAACATATGTTCAATCGTATCGAACTCCGCTCCACAGGCATAGCACTCAGCCGAGTCTTGCAGGCCCCATCGATAAAGCTTGGAGGGAGCTCCTAACGTCCGATGCAGTATTTTGAATTGGAACAGTCTATACTTGTTTGGTACTTGAAGCTCTGTGGGTAGTCGCCATACTCGTGGCCAAGGCCATCCCGCAACAGGTGGACGTAATATACACCACCTAATCTGGCCCGCTGGCGTCGATCGCCTGCTGGCAACAAACCGCTTTTTTGCCCCTTTAGCCGCTTCGAGTTGAATGGGAGATCTTCGTGCTGTCGGAGGAACCCGAGATGTCCTCATTAGAGTCTTCCAAGCAGCAGGTACCGCTGAGACTATTTGCATGTAACGGAAATGTGTCAAGGTACCGCCCACTGCGCCAGATAGTTCACGCCAAGGCCGCGGTCTTCCGCGTCCATCAAACCAAGCAGTCACATGGCGTAACGGTCCCTCACGCAACCATTCAAAGTACACACTGCTGCCGCAAATGCGAATAAACCGATTATTGCATACCAGTTGGGTCGCTAGAGCCTCTGCGGAGTTTACATCACGAACAGGGGAGTCTTTAGCCAGATGATACACCTTCAGAATGTCTGCATAGAAGGGAGATAGTTTGATGCCCAATGCCGATACATCAAAGTTGCACTGCAGGAGAAAGAGTAGCCCGCCAACGCGTTCAGCTTCGTGAAATGCGAGTCTTGCCCATGTCGCCTCAGGATGCTTAAGGAGCCGCTTGAGCCATGACAGACGCAGACTAGCCATTGTAACGTCGGTGTCAGGGGCTTTAACACCACCCGCACTCAGAGGCTGTATCATGACATCCTGCCTAATTTTTGCCGGGTGCTTGTCCCAGAGAAAGACTCGGATGAGTTTCGTAATACGTTTTAGAACCTCTGTAGGCGCTTCCACATTCATTACCGAGTACGTCATCTGGGAGCCCAGAAGCTGGTTCCATACAAGCGTCTTTCCATACAGTGTCAACCGCCTGGAACTCCACTCATCAACCATTCTTTCTAGCGCCTTCAATTTTTCGGTAAAGTTGGCTTCTATCATGACAGCTGGGTCGTGAGCGAGAGTAATGCCTAGTATACGAACCTTATTCACAGCAGCAATGTCTTGCGGGGGCTGCACACGATCAGGGCGAGGTCCAAGTCCCAAGCATTCCGTTTTCTCTTTGTTTAGCCTAAGCCCTGATACATTCCCAAAATCAGAGACAGTGGCCAGGGCGGCCTCTGCCGACAACCGATCCCGAAGAAAGAGTGTTGTGTCGTCTGCAAACTGACTCACTAGATATGATGTCCCGTGAACATGTACTCCATGGACATCAGGGTTACTTTCCAGGGCTGTAGTCAGAAAGTCAATGGCTATTATGAATAGATACAGGGACAGAGGACAGCCCTGGCGGATGCCTCGCCCCAGCGAAATGCGTTCTGTGATGTGCCCGTTATTTATCACTTCGCTCGATGGCTCATGGTACAGAGTTTTAACTGCCGAGATAAAAACGGGGCCAAAGTTCTTACATTCGAGCGCGCGAAACATGAAGTTCCAGCTGATTGTATCAAAACTTTGATGCCTCCTGCGGCAGGAGGTATTGTAACTAGTTGCTAGCCTGATTCCTCTCCCCATGCCTGTCCAAAGCAGATGAATATCGGTACCTACTCGAGGATTGGCAAAAATCCACGCTCCCGCCAAAATCTATGTGTAAATACTGGCGGAATCTACGCTTGTTACACAATGTCCGTGCGGATCTACGGTGTAATGGTCTTGGGGAGGATTCCATAGGCCACGCAACGCAACGCCAACGCAACGCAACGCAACATTTGAATTTCCCACTAAAAGGTGTCTCACACGCCTGGCTTGCGCTCTTAAGAAATCCCTTTTTTAACCGTAAGCGCCTGTTGCATTGTGAGAAATCCTTTTATCGATATTTTTCCTAACTTATGATTATCGCTAACATGTCGAAAAGTGGTCAATAGCTGCTACAAAAATGTTTTCACGTTCTGCAAAATTTATGCATCTTTGGGCGGCCTGATTGCATTCCGACAAAAATGACTAGGCGTCATGTTTATAAGCTATGCTAATTCACATATAAAGCACTCCAGAAACATAAGTTCATTAAAGGACATGCGTCGGGTAATTTCACCAGAAATTACCTCAGGCAGGGTCGTTTTTAGCCACTTATCACAAATGGCGTAAGATTCAAACGGTGAACAGAGAAGATGCGGGCTGGGGTTACTGTAAGCGCTCACCTGGACAATGCCAAAAGTCAGAAAAAACAGTCTCACTCGAGCGATTGCCAGTTTCTTTTATAATAATGTTGTTTTTATTTTTTTTCGTATTTTGTTGTTGATATTTTTTCGCTTTCAAACAATATGCTCGGACTGCACGTCTTCGCTTGAAAGCATAGATTTTTTGTGATTTTTTGCTTTCGAATACGGACTGCACGTCTTCATGTCTAAACAACGAGGAGCCCAGCGCAAAAAGTAGACTGGTGATTTTTGAGAATATTAGAGGAAGAATATAGATAGAATATATTAATAATTAACGTATAGGAATTCTTGCTTGTGGAACAAAATGAGAATTATTTCAGAAGTCAAAAAGATCTTCGCTTAGTACGGCTCGAACCCTCGTTCACAGCAGCCCGCTGGGAGAATTTATGCGTCAAAAGTCCTTTTTGCGCCACAGGGCTCTTGCATTCCTGGCAGAAGTCAGAAGGCAAGCGGTTTTTTACCCCTTTCAGGCCTTCCCTGCCTAATCGAAGGGGATTTTCTCAGAGCGGAAATGGTTGATAGATTTGAAATGCAATCTTTCTTTTGGAGACAAAACGGCCGAATTGACTCAAATCACAGAATTGTCCAGTTTAGCTGCGCTATATGTGGTACTTATGATGGACCCCTTGTGCCAACAGTCAACGTGGGGAGAGAGTGACCAAGAGACCATTTCCTAAATCCGAGTGGACAATGGTCCGTGTCAACTTTTGTTGCCTAGGACAGGTTTCCTGTTCTCTGCCGAACTATTTTTAGCAAGTTTCACGCCTTTCCGCTAAACCTCGATGCATGATTGTGCAACCCGTGCAGACAGGCGTGGGAGAGAGTGCGGCCGACCGAAGTCGGCGGGACACAAACTCCGACTGGAGGTAGGCAAGTCTCGCGACTATACCTGACCTAGAAACATCAACCCGAGGGGTTGACGTCGCAGATAGGGGAGAGTATCGACTACTCTCTACCACTCGCCATGGCCTGCCCGGTAGGGGTTACACTTGCCTCTAAGAATGAGAATTCTTGCGGGGGTTTTCTCGTAACATAATCGGCGTGCGTTTTGTTCCATCGAGCCATTTTCTCTGGGTTTCAGTTTCTGCGCTTTTTGCTCTGGAATTTCTATTTGTTTTTCCTTCGGGGAAGACGAGCGCTGACTTGGGTTTGAAGAAGGCCCGAGCAGCGCGGTCAAGATTTATAGTGTTCCCACCATACAGCAGATACTTGAAAACTAGTATGTGGAGCATAGCAGGTACAAGATGCGAGTGTGAAACCACTGTTTCGCAGCGATTTCTAGGAACAGGGTGGTGCAGCCATTAGATTCAAGATTCAACCAGGCGCGAAGCCAGCGGGAGACGGGGCAGGGGGCCATGGCCCGGGGTTAAAAGTCCAGACATAACAATTGTATAGCACTTATTGTGAGTATAGGCCAAGGCGAAGAAAGGCAGTGGCAGCGCGATAAAGAGTCATGCGATCAGCGTTGCCAGATGCGGAAAAAGAATTCCATTGGCAGGACACCTGAAATCTAATACCAGCCACTACGCATCTTTGCAAAATCCACTACAACAGCCACTAAAAATTTTCATCGCAACAGATGGATAATGCAACATTTTTGGTTCACCCTGGCTAAAAAAAGGCTTTTAATCTGTCAAAATTTCGAGTTCAGGTGGGCTGCTTGATAAATCGATCGCCGTACGTACGCGATGCCGCGCAGCAACCCAGCCAGTCGATACAGCCCGTAACGCCGCAGATATTTAGCACCTTTTAAAATTTCTGCTTCGGACGTTTCGATTTATGAAAAGGGAAATACCTAATCGTGATCATGAATCATGAATCTGATCATAACTAAGGAAATCTTCCCAAAGCAATCTCCCTATAATAAGTAGGGTAAAATGCCCTAATCCGGAACGGTTTTAGGGGTTCAGCCGTGAAAACAATGGGCAAGTACACTAACTTATCAACCTTGGCGGCCACATAACTTGTTCCAACGGCCCGACTTATGTCCTTTGAAAAAAGCAAAGCTACTGTACCACCGGGCGCTGACGGTGCCAGGATGGTCACTGGGGGCCGTTGCATGAAGCTAAGCCAACTCCAACTCGTTTACGCCAACTATATGCCCATGTGTATGTGAGTAAAGGCTCATTTATACTGGCCACCGAGCTCTCTGTAACTGCGCGTTCAGGACAGAGTTCTCTGCCACTTTGTCACCGAGAGGGCGTTTATACTGCCTCCAGAGTCCCTGCTCCAGAGCGCGTTGTCCTGCGTTTTCAGATACTGGAACTCTGTCCCTGCGTTTAGAGAGGCGCTAGAGAGACAAAAACATTTTCTGCTCTTTGCACAAAGAGGCGGGGCGCGGCGCAAACCAGTCGGAAACCGGGGCTTTACTGTATGCCGGACAGAGATCCTATATGATTAGAATACGCAAAACAGAACGATGTGATAACCATATGCACAATTGCTTTTCTGTAGTGCTTTTGATCGATAAGAAAATATTGATACGGCCGATACGAATAAAAATCACGAAAGAATCGTATAAGAATGACCGATCGATTGATGCCCGATCACTCGGCGAATGACTGACTGATCCATCCGCTGTTTGATATGATCGGGTGATCGATATGATCAGCTGGTCTGATCGATACGATTAGCTGATCTGATCGATATGATCGACTGATGGATCGATCGATGAATCATATTATTAAGTAAATCAAACAACAGATTGAATGATCGATCACCCGATCAATCAATCAATCGATCCCTCGATCAATCAATCGATTGATATCAATGATCAGATCGATCATATTGACTGATCAAATGGTCACAATGATCAATCGAATACTCGAGTTCAACAACATGATCAATAAATCACACATAGCCAATGATGTGAGGATCATAGAGTGAGCTCTTTGAAAGCGAAAAACTAGGCTCCGAAAATGAGGAGATACAGGTCAAAATCGCTCTTAACACGAAACTTCGACTTCATTTTCGGATTCAGCAATAAAAACTGCATCGATCAACACTCTGTTCAAAATTTCAGAGGCGATCGTCGATTTTTAGAATCGATGAAAATGGGTCCCTGCCTTTTCGCACAAACTTTGACTTTTAGTGCAAAAACGCAGGTACAGAGCGCGCAGGGACACCGATCTGGGACTCAGTACGGGCGCCTGCGCCTGGTCGCTTTTATGCTTATTTTCCTGACTTTGGTGCATTTAAGGCCCGTTTGTACTTACGCCGGGTTGCCGTGGACGGGGTCGGGTGGCCAGGGCCCCCGATCCAGCTAAGATAGCTGTAAAAAACGTCGAGAACAACATCGAAGATCGAGCCCCAGGAGCCCACAGGAATCGACCCATCAAATTATTGCTGCAGTGACAGCTGGCTTGTCAGCTGCTGTGCAAGGACTCCAGGTTGGTGCGATAGAGAGCACCTCTTGCTGCTCTGCGTGTGCATCTTCTCAACGTGAAAAACCAGTTTTCCCATGTGGTCTAAAATGGCTTTAGTATCGATTATCACGAAGATCTATTTTTCTGTGGCATTGATCATGATTTCAAAATAGTTTGGTTTCGCTAATATCAACAGCATCAGAGGAAAATTTGGCATGTTTCAAGCGGAAGTACTTAGAGGAAATTATGATTTCTTCTCGATTGTTGAATCCAAAATCGACTCCTCAATTTTAGACAACGAAATCACCGCCCCTGGTTATGGCCTATTCCTACAATATCGGAATCGTTTTCTATTATAAAAATTCATTTCTCTGCATTTGGCTCAAGGGGCCTTCTGATTTTGGTGCTGGAAAAGAAGTTGAAGTGCTAGCTGTACAAATTGGTAGTGGTCGTAATTCAGTTATTGTTGTCTGCGTATATTTCCCGAAAAAGTCATCATCATCAGTTAATGCACTGTATGACTACTTGTCACAGGCATTCGCACGAAATTTTCATCGGCTGGTGATCATTGGTGACTTCAGTATTGATCATTTGACGGATTCTCCTGATCGGAAATGTTTAGTCGCAATGCTTCTGCAATGGGTGGCAACCGAACTGTGGCCGCTGGCACTTGTCTGGATCCCGTCCAGAAAAACCGTTTATTGATTGATCTGGTCATTTTGGGGGATAAGATTTTCAAACGCCATGTGTCAACATCAGTAGTTTTATCTACAACTTGGAAATTTGACCACGATGCGATTGAAGTGGAAATCTCAGCAACTTACGAAAAGCCACCCCAGGACTCGCCTCGCGTTTGGCTATTGAACAATATGAATTAAGACCACGTCAACAACCGTCTGTCGGAATATTATTTTGTCAATTTGGTTGAAACAGCTCCCACGATCGACTCGGCTTGCGAATTATTAACCAGCAAAATCAATGAGGCCTTATCAGAATTTTGCCGCCAAAAGAACGTGCGATTCGACGAACGATCACAATGGGTGTCAACCAATTTATTATCCTTGACTCGGCGGAAAAACATCGCTTACAAAAGGTGGAAGAAATCCGGAGATATTGTGGATCAACGTATTTTCAAATCACTCCGTGCTCAAGTGAGGAAATCAGTTCGACGATCAAAAATGGACTAGGGTAAAGTACCCTAATTCCGAACGCTATCTAATTGCGAACACCAGAGGACAGTCTCACTAAAACCCTTTCGCACGCCTTGCAGTAATGTTGGAGTATGCGGGCGGCGCCGATGTGAAGAACCCTACTTAGTGATGGGACTGTAAGAATTTCGTTTGCGGCAAAGTTGTTCTCGCGGAATTATACAAATCGAAATCAATCATCCAAATTGATTAAGATTTATCGATTACTTTGCGGTACAAAGCTAAGCCCTTCTCACTATCGATCGTAGCGAGGCCGCACCACTTAATATTAAATTTCTGTACAGTAGTCTGGTTTCGAGCAGGAAAAAAGTATTCTTGATCACTTGAATTGTGAAAAATCGCGACGATACTGCTGATCAGAGCCTAGTTCCGAACACTTGATCGGGATCCATTTTCCCAGATCTCGTAGAGATCAAGAAGCGCGGGTAGCAAGCTACTTCTGCCTCCACATTTACCTCTGAAAAATGTCTTATAAGTCGTGATCTCCTGGTTAATTGGCGCAGGAAGCTCGAACAATGTCGAGACATGGCGCCAGCCTATGTCTTGGCAAGGTAGTATCCTGGGACCTATCTTGTTCGTCTCGTTTATCGATCCCTTGCTGCGTATTTTCGGAAACAAATTCCTTGATTTTCTCTTACAAGCGTACGCCTATGATTCATCTCTGCTTGCACCAATCAATGATATCAGCGATTTGGATCGGCTGGTACAACCTGCCATTGATTTTATTTCGGACTGGATTCAATCGAATGGTTTGGGATTTAGTGCATCGAAATCTTATTCCGGTATGGTCATAATCGATTACCCGATGTTCCAGTTTCGCATATCGATGGACACAAGCTGGTAAAGTGCGACAAGGTAACATATTTGGGCATCTTGTTTTCAAGCGATATGAAGTTCAGTGAGCACACTTCTGACACTGTTCGTAAAGCGACTTATATGATTGGCGCTTTGAGGAGAAAGCTTGGCAGAAATTGTGATGCTAAGCTGCTTGGATTCGTACACAAAGCTTGTATTCGCAGTGTACTTGAGTATGGTTCAGTGTGCTGGGATCCAGTGTTGACGAAAGATATTGCCGAGTTAGAGCGAGCGCAACATTATGCTCTTAGGCTTCATCTGAATGATTTTAGCATATCGTATCAGGATGCCTCAGTCAGATCTGGATGGTCGTCACTTTATAACAGAAGAAAGTGTTTGAGAGTGTACCAGTTTTACAAGTTTTGTCACGGTTTTCAGGATTTTACTGCACGTTTTAGTCACAAATCTTTTGGCCGTGCTAGCGCCAGGACTTGTGAGCCGCACCATCTTGTTGTTCCCAGACTAAACTTTGAAGCTTTAGGGCAAAGCTTTATTTGGTCTGCTGTTAATTTATGGAATGATATTTCTTTGGAAACTGCGTGGGCGTCAAGTGATTATTTTTCTGGGTGTATGAACGTGAGAAGTTTTTGAAGTTGCCGTGTACCAATAAGTGTCGTGTTTCATAGACTTTGAGTGTGCATCCTGCGTTTGTCTATTGAATTGTCTATCGAACAATTAATAAATAAATGAAAAAAAAGGCCAACTTCCGCCAGTTCAATGTATGAAACGTACAGTGCAGAGAGCACGACGGGGAGTACTCGGCGGTGTTTTCTACGGAGAGGAATTTGCAATTGCTATCGCACAGCCCTCATTTGTGCGCAGATGGTACATTCAAGACAGCACCACCGCTTTTCGAACAGTTGTATACCATTCATGGCGTTAATTACAACAATGCCATTCCATCAGTCTTCGCTCTCTTGCCAAACAAGACCGAAGTTACGTGCACCAAGTTATTGGCCGAGTTAAAGGAGCTGAATGCAAATCTGAATCCAACTTCCATTATGACTGATTTCGGGCAAGCGGCGATCAATGCATTCGCTTCTGAATTTCCTCAGACGGAGAGGCGTGGATGCTTTTTCATTTTTTGCAAAGCATTTGGCGCAAAATCATAACTGCTGGCCTACAACATCGCTATGAGAATGATCCGGACTGTGGATTGCAAATAAGAATGCTGCCCGCATTATCTTTTGTACCGATTCCTGAGGTGGTGGATTCGTTTGAGCAATTGGCCGAATTGTTGCCACCAGAGGCACAAACAGTCGTCGATTATTTCGAGGACACTTGGATCGGCAGACCAAACCGCAGAGGTATAAAACGTGGCCCATGGTTTCCAATACCACTTTGAAAAACTGTCTTGAGTCGGTAATAATGGAATTGCGAAGACTAGTAATTCGGTTGAGGGATGGCATCGAGGATTTTCTGAGCTACAGTAGTTGGCGCCCATCATCCATCGATTTTCAAATTCATCCATTCGTTGAAGAAAGAGCAAAGTCTGAATAAAACCAAGATCGAACAGAATGTCGCTGGCCAGCAACCGCCTCAAGTCCGACGGAAGTATCGGGATTGCGCGGAAAGAATCGAAAGAATCGTAAATGATTATGATAACAGAGATATCATGGATTATTTGCGCGGTGTCGCTCATAATTACAACTTCTAAAATATGTTTTTAATGCAACCTACTCGTATTATGTTCTACGTTTCATGACAGTGGGTGTAAAATGTAAAATGATGATATTTCTGGCCGTTTTCGACACGTTATGAGAGTGAAAATAAATTTTTTTCGAAGTGGTACTTCAATTTGCTTCAAAATTTATATATGATATCTTTTTAGTTGCGATCTTTTTGTTGCGACCTTTTGTCGTGCGACCTTTTTCCCGCGATCTTTTGACGTGTCACGCTCCATGGAGACTTCACTTCCTACTCCTGTCCACTTACAGCAAAAGACGCAAAAAAGCCGCGAGATTTAAAAATCTTTATTGATAAAAATTTTTCGAAAATACTAAATCCCAGACTTTATTGTACGAAGCTCTCGAGTCTCGCTCGGAAATTTGAAAAAACCTGCGGAATAAAGCCATTTAACATCCTCGAGCATCTTTTGCCAACCGGTACCTGAAGCCCGATCCAGACACTCTAATCGACAAGATTCCAATCGTATATACTTTTCGTCTCCTCGCTAATAAGCCAGCCCCAAGCCATATTTTCACTAAAATGGTGCTAGCATGGGGCACTAAGGTATAAATCTTGTTGCTTTATTCCTTCTCGTGTTGGTGGCATTCCAAAGCAATCATCAGCAATTTACCACACTCGTCTTCGCACTTATCACCTGTATCTTCTCCATTTGAAAAAAAGCAATACTTCTCGCGGCAATCATACGCCATCTTAATCATATCTTCACAAAATTGATCACCTCTCACTAACCGTGCTCGGTTCTCATTGTTGGGTGAATTCCTTGCACTGCAAAGAACAGCCAGAAATATCAAAACTAGCGAAAGTTTTACCATTTTTTCTAGGCCGTTCATTTTTTAAGTTGATCAGCCCGAGACTAAGTGACTGAATAGCATACCCACTGTTGGAATAGGGATGCTCTCTAATGCATTTCTGTTAGTTTAAACTTTTACAAAAATACTAGAAAGTAAAAGCTGTGCAAAAGTGTTTTTAATATCATTTCCAAAAAAGTCTGTTATCACAGACTCGAAACTTTTAGACCAGCCAATGCACACAGTGGAAGCAGGGCTTGGGATGGCTGGTCTATTCGGCCACTACTAAGCGCAACAATCGCTTAGGCAATACGAGTATGTCTGAGCAAAAGCTGCTTTTTCTGCAAATATAAACAGAACGACTGATCCTGGCAACTAACAGAGGGTCCTGTAATCCTGTGCTCGTGGTCCGCAAAGTGGGCTGGGAGTGTCTAATTCGCGGGCTATGCGTAGTAGCGATTTTGTGTCATATGTCCCTTCATCCTCGAGCGGCTCATTACTGATGTGATAAACCATGAGCATGAAAATAAAGTAGGAAGAAGGGGAAGGGGAGATTTTCCAGTGTCCCCTGAGGCTAGGCATGTAACTATAAGCCATATCACTTCACTCGCAGCGCTACAGCTTTGGCGTATTTAGGTTGCTCGTGTGAAACAGCACAGCTGCCTTTTGGGAGTCTGTCTGAAGAGCAGCAGTGCACAGAACACAAGCTTTTCGGATTTGACGCTGACATCCCCATGCATACATGCGGTATATATGTGCGAGCGATTACGCGCTTTGCGCAGCGCCTAACATATTGGGACACTTCCCTTTTTTCTTGTGGCCGAGTAGACCAGCCATCCCAAGCTCTGGTTCCATTGTGTGCATTGGCTGGTCTAAAAGTTTTGAGTCTGTGATAGCAGACTTTTTTGGAAATGATGAAACCGGTTTTCGTTTTTTGCTAGAAACTAGTTTGGCCCAAAACAATTGTTGGAACAACTGATAGAATTGAGTGACCACAAAACACCTTCTTCCAAACCTCTTAAAAAGAGAAGCATCAAACGGAACGTGAACCCTCGCCCATGAAATTACTCGTAAAGACCGCCTACAGATCGACCATTTCATAGTCTGAAACTCTCCCCGCACTACCGTGCCTGCTCATGAAATGCACAGATTTTTCGAATATGTACTTATAGATATACAGGCGGCAGGAAAAACAACAAAAGCTCATTCGTAAGGATTCGTAATTCGTGAGGCTCATTCGTGCGTAATTCGTACGGAGAACTATCTCATGCTCGAGTGGTCTTAACTTCTTTATCCTCAGAGCATTCCATCAGAAGCTAACAGAACGCTCAGGATTCGCAAGTTTTTCAAGTTATTATTAGCTTTAGTTTTTCTCAACAATATTACCTCCACATCTAATAGAACATGTCCTGACCATGGAAATTCTTTCCACATCATTTATTTCCGTTCACAAACTCTCAGTTTATTATCGGCAAATTTATTGATTGCCACCAAACCCATCTTCGTGAGAGCGCGCTAAGCCTAGCCACTCAATGGCGCTGCGCCTCAACCCGTTCAGTTGATGTTTCTAAACATCGCGCCGAAAAGTAAAACAGGAACACCAGCGCCAGCAACTTTCGATAGTCGATAACTCAAGAATGATTGAACCGAAAAAGTTGATTTTTCGCAAGCTTTGCAAGATAAGTCAGATCTGCAACCATGTCAATTTTTATCGAAATCCGTCCGGTACCTGACGAGCGCCGGATAAAAAAAGCTGAAACAGCGACTATTTTCAGAATTAACTTTTCGGAAATTGAAGCTTCAAAAAAATGACCGTCAAAAGGCAGAGTCCGAAAGTTTTAGCTTCCAGAGAAACTAACATTCACAACTGTGCGACCTCTGGTTGTTGATCTAGGCACATGTTGTTCCTCCTCCTCCTCCTCGTCTTCTCCCCCTGAACAAAAAATCGCGTATTCTGGAACTCGACAATGGCCGCACGGATTTTGATAAAAATTGGCACGATTCCAGACTCGGCCGATTCTGCTATGTGTGCAAAAAATCAAAAATTTTCGTCGCCCCGTTCTCGAGTTATTAGCCGGCAAAAATCGTCCTTTAGCATTGGGCGTCTGGTTGGCTGGTCTAAGCAGGCACTACCATGCCTGCTGATAAGCTTCAAAAAGCTTTCAGTTAAATGAAAAGCATGAAAAACCTTCTCAAGCTTTCTACGAAATATAGTAAGGTTACGTGCGACATTTGAAATTTCAATTTCGCATTGTTTTTAAGTAACACACTGAGCGTGAGACTACGCAGTTTTTGAAGACTCGTACGTCCACTTTCCAAGCAACAACTGCACACGAAATGGAGTTGTACAAGAGAAGTTCAAAGATTTGTTAAGACGGGCTTTCTGTTAGGGTCGACCCAGGGATTGCCAAGCTCCAATTTTTGAATGCCTTTATTATGTGTGAGTTCGATGCATCTATTCGTGGCAATAGTGATGCAACAATGCTTTTTTGTGCACACTCGATTTTCACGGGTTTTTATCACAAAAACTTTTTTTGAAAGTGCTTTAGCGATATTGGCCGTAACTCACTAATCTTTCAGTCCTTCTTAATCAACAGCACATCAGCGTGATTGGAAATAAATGAGGAATCGAATCCTTGTCGCGAAAAGTTTCCATCTTGTACCTGTCTCGAGATATTGGGCGCCAAAGTTGGAGATCCTCCACATTGACGACTTTTGGAATTGTTCGTTTATGCTAACTGGGAGACGTAGTTTGACCAGCCTGATATATGCCCAATCCATCTAGCTTTCAGCGTGATCCCCCCGTGTCTGTACCTAAACTTTACATTTGATATCCAAATATGCGAAAAACTGCACCAAACTCAAGGGAATTTTCACAAAAATTCCTTTTTAAAATCTTGCAGAACATATCAGAAAATCAGACATTCATTTTCGGATAGAGCATAAAAAATGGCATCGATTGCTTTTTCCCGGTTGAATTTCGACTTGTTATTGTGAAAATAGGGGGGAAAAAAGTAGATGTCACCAAGCGCCAGATGTGAGCATCTTTTGAAATTCCCGCCCCACGTGCTGCTTCTGACTAGAGGCTGCTTTTTGGCTTTTTTTCTTTGGAAATCACTGAAAAAATTTATAACTATTCTTATTTTTAACAGATTTTCTAGTCCAACCTTGGATCGACCCGTCGCGAAAAGTAAAAAAGGTGAACATTTTGCTGCAATTTCGGAAGTAAGCAACGCAAACCGCACTCTTGTCATAAGCAGCAAGTGGAGCGGGAAATTCAAACGATGCGTACTTCTTGCGCTTGGTAACCCCTACTTTCTTACCTCTATTTTCGCAATTAAAGGTCGAATTTCAACCAGGTGAAAATCAATTATTGCGATTTTTCATGCTCCATCGGAAAATAAATGTTTGACTTTCTGATCTGTTTTGCAAGATTTAAAAAATGAATTTTTCTGAAAATTCCCTTAAGTTTGGTGCAGTTTTTCGCATATCTAGATATCAAATGTAAAGCTTAAGTATAGACGATGGGGGTCACGATGAAAACTAGATGGATTAGGCATATTTTAGGCTGGTCAAATCCCGTCTCCCAGTTAGCATAAACGAACAGGAGGTCTAAAAGTGATCAACATGGAGGGGACCTCCTACTTTGGCGCCCAGTATCTCGAGATAGGTGGAAGATGGAAACTTTTCGCGACAAGCATTCGACTCCTCATTTATTTGCAATCACGCTGATATGTTGTTGATCGAGAAAGACTGGAAGATCAGTGAGTTATGGCCGATATCGCCGAAGCACTTTAAAAAAACGTTAAATATAATAACCCCGTGAACATCGAGTGTGCACAAAAAAGAATCGTTTCGTCACTATCCCCACTCATGTGGGCATCGAATTCACACATAAAAAGTTGGTCAAAAAATGGAGCTTGGCAACCTCTTTCACATTGGTCGAACCCTACAGAAACCCCGTCTTCAGTTTTTTAAGTTCGGATAAAAAGCAAAATAACAAATAACAACTAGCAGAGCAAGGCTTGACTGCTGGCCGGCCATACTGTAGTTGAAACGGGTTTGGGCCTGTCGCGACGACGCGAGGAATAAAGAGGGCGAAGAAGTGTAAAGAACAGGACAGAAGGACTGTGCATACGTTATAAGAGCAGAATGTTTTGTGAATAGGCTCAAAGACGGTCGATTGTATGATTTCAGCAAATATATATCACATCGTTGTACTTTGTCGACTCAACGACAAAATTGGTAGCAGAACGTGGTTTTATAATGGCGGAAGCAACGGCGGAGTCCGTTCGCAAAAAGCTGGGTCCATTGCGGCATCAGTTAAAGGAAACACTGGCGACTGTCCCCGAGGTGGCTCAATATCGGAAGGCGGTAGGCGATGACGATCGAGACGCGATAATCGATCAGTGCGTCTGGGTAAAGGCTTGGATTGACAAATCGTACTAGACCTACGTTACGTTATATGCGCAATATGAATCGGTGGTGGACAAAGAGGAGGAGGCGTACCAGGTGGAAGTTGAGGCATCGTTTGAGATCGCCGAGTTGGTAAGCGAGAAGCTGAGTCAAATCAAGGCTATCGAAACCCAACACGCGAAGCGAGAGGCCGAGGCGGCAGTTTCGGCGGAGGAAAGGCGTAGGCGAGAAGAGGTGGCCGAGGCAGAACATCGTGCCAGAGTGAGCCGTGTTGAAGATTTGGAAAGGATGAGGATCGAAGCGGAGACAATGCGGATGAAGGCGGAAGCCATGAAACTGGAAGATGAGGCACGTGAGCGAGCGCTAAAGTTGTGTACTGAAGAGATAAGACTTTAACAGGCAAAGATGGCGGCAGAGGGTCAAGTCAGTGCGCATGACATGGGCGAAACGGGAGCTAACCGACGATATGCTCCTTTGGTCAAGTTACCAGAATTACGACTACCCAAGTTCGATGGGAAAGACATCAAGTCCTACCAAGCGTTTTGGGATGCGTTCAAAGTTCATGTGCATGACAACCCAGCTCTGGCACTGGTCACTAAATTCGGCTATCTCCGATCGCAATTGGAAAGTGATGCATTGGAAATGATTCGTGGGTTTTCAGAAACGGATGCCAACTATGCTCCTGCATTAAGGTTGTTGCAAGATCGATATGGAGATGAGAAGCGAATCATAGCGGCCCACATTAATGCGATCTGAGGCCTACCAGTGTCAACGACCTCGAAGGACGTAGTCAAGCTAGCGCTCAAGCTCGAAGAATACCTGCGATCTCTGGAGGCCCTTGGGTTCGATGTCGATCAAGGGTTGCAATATGAAGTGGCTAAGATCATTTTCAAGCTTCCAAAAACTGTGCAGGAAAAGATGTTCGAGAAATGGCTGCCACACGAACGGCTCATGAGGGATCTCCGAGTCGAGTTGCAGAAGCTGGTCGGAATACAAGACGCCATGATGCACGCCTGTGTCCATGCAAGCCAAGGTCGTCATGAAACTTCGTCTATGGGAGGGCGAGACAGGGAACGAAAGGAGAACATGAAACTAGCAGCACTCTCGTCGCTGTTGAGCGCGGGAGGAACAAGATGAGGAAACCTGGAGAAGCGCCCGTTCAAGCGAAACGCCCACCGTTTAATTGCCCCTACTGCGAAGGGGAACATTGGGCAGACGAATGTCAACAGGTGACGACAGTCGAAGAACGGAAACGAAGGTTGGGTTCAAGATGTTTCAAGTGTCTGAAGGACGGACATTGTGGTGATGAATGCCAGTCAAAACGTCGATGCTTCCACTGCAAGAAAATGGGTCATCACTCGAGTCTGTGTCACGACAAGTACCCGGTTTCACAACAGCATCCACACACATCGACGACGGCACTAGTGTCGGATGTAAATATGGTAACCGCAGGCAGCGACATCCTGCTGCAAACGGCAACAGCTCCAGTTTATGGTAAGGGCAACAAGCCCATTCGAGGTCGGATCCTGCTAGACTTAGGCAGTCAGCGGAACTATGTTGCGGAAGAATTCGCAACACGCCTCAATTCGGATCGGCAAAAGAAGGAAGTAATCAATCTGGCCACGTTCGGGTCAGCAGTCCCCAAGCGTATCAAGGTCGGCGTCGTCGAATTTCAAATCAAGGGGAAGGATGGCAAGCCTATAACGGTCGAGGCGAATGTGGTCCCACACGAAATCGCCAAGCTGGGAAGCAGCGTCGCACCCTTCGCTAAAATCAAGCGCCTAATTCAAGACTTCGAATTGGCAGACCCAATTCCGTAAAGCGATGAGTCAATCAAAATTGATATCCTACTAGGCATCGTACAGTACGGGCAAATCGTCAGCGGCGAGCAACGTCAGATCAAAGCTGGTCTCGTCCTGACTCAATCGAAGCTTGGTTGGATATTGTCAGGTCAAATCAACGGGACTGTACAACCCGACCAACCAGCAGCAACGTTTTTGATAGTGGCGTCCCCACTTAATTTCGGAAGGGAACGGCCCAAGGTTGATCAAGCGTATATCGATCAAGTAAACTTAAGGGATCTATGGGATCTCGAGAAGATAAGAATTTTGGATGAGCCATATCAATACAAGAGCGACGATGACTCCAAAGCCATGAATTAATTCGAACAAACGGTGCAAATCAAGGAAGGCCGGTACTACGTTCAATGGCCATGGAAAAATGAGAAGGAGCAGATGCCAAACAACCGGAGTCAGTGTGTGGCCCGCTTGCGCTCAGTCTACAAGCGGCTGCAAGTCACACCTCCGCTACTCGCAACGTACGATGAAATCATGCGAACTGAATTGAAGAAGGGCATCATCGAAGAAGCCCCCATGGAGAAGACAGGGGTGGTCTATTATCTACCACACCATCCAGTGATCACTCCGCAAAAGACGACGACCAAGGTCCGCATTGTATATGATGGGTCAGCCAAAGCAAGCAGGCACGAGCGCAGCCTCAATGAACGGCTGTACCGGGGTCCTGTCGCTATCGACGATCTAGCCCAGCTGCTCATACGGTTCCTCACGCACAAGGTAACATTGGTAGCAGACATAGAGAAGGCGTTTCTGCAGGTGGGCCTCCAACCGAATTCGCGAGACGTAGTGCGATTTGTCTGGCTAAAGAATCTGGAGAAAGAGCCAACGGACGACAATATCATAGAATATCGATTTGCCCGCGTCCCGTTTGGTGTGATCTCGAGCCCATTCCTTCCTGGGGCTACGATCGATCATCACCTCGGGATCAAGGGTGGCGAAGTAGCGCAGACAATCCGAAGCAACCTTTACGTTGACAATGTGATCACAGGCGTAGAAACCGAAAAAAGGCTATAAATTTCTATCAAGAGGCCAAACGACTTTTTGATGAAGCATCTATGAATTTGCGGGAATGGAATTCCAATAGTGTTCAGTTCCAGAGCGCGATCGCAGAGGAGGATCAGGCGAATCAAGAGGAAACTACTGTAAGGTACTGGGAGTCACTTGGGACACGAATAAAGATACCCTGGCTATTCGATGTCCCGAGGCGAGCCAAGTTGGCAACAAGCGTCAAGTCTTAAGTACAATTCACCAAGTGTTTGATCCACTCGGGCTGGTTTGTCCAATTACAGTGCAGGCGAGGGCGTTCTTTCAAGGCCTGTGGGATGGTGCGCTCAAATGGGATGATCAATTGTCAAGCGAACAACGTGATCGCTGGTCACAGATTCAGGAGCACCTAACAAAAGTCTGAGAGATTCGTATCCCAAGGTATGTGGGAACAACCTGCAACGAGTTGATTCAACTCCACGCTTTCTGCGATGCGTCGCAAAGGGCGTATGGTGCGTGCGTCTATGTGTGCCTTCCAGATAAAGGCCGCAGTCATTTAGTTTTCGCAAAAAGTCGAATGAAGCCAAGGCGTATGGACAAAGCAAAACGGCCCCAACCAACTATCCCACGATTGGAGCTGCTGGCAGTACAAGTTGGAGCGCGAATAATCAAATTTGTACGCGATGGCATCAGGATATCAGGCAGTGGCAAGTATGTTTGGACGGACTCTCCATGTGTCCTGCAGTGGTTACGATCAAACAAGCCACTTTCACTTTTTAAAGAAAATTGAATCAGGGCTATCAAACAAGATGATCAGCTGCAATTTCGGTACGTGCCAACCTCGAGCAACCCAGCTGACATTCTATCGCGTGGGCAATTGCCTGAAGATTTATGCAGCAACAACCAATGGTGGCATGGTCCAAGCTTCTTGGCACTCGATCGAGAGCAATGGCTGGATATGGGAACTGTCACCCAGAAAGAGGATGACAGTCAAACCGAGGTGCAACTGGCGGTGGTGGCAACAATGGTAGCGACCGACAGCCTTCCATGGGTTGACACGGTGTGCGAGGAAGATCGTTTTGGAAGCTACCAAAAGCTTATCAGGGTCACCAGTTTGTGTATTCGCTTTGTCGCGAAGGTCAAGAAGAAACTGGAAGAACGGCAGATTGGGGTTCGCAAACAACTGCGAGGGCTTAGGCGGAGCATCGATCAAATCACAGCTGAGGAAGTACAAGAGGCGGAGCAAGTGTGGACCAGGGCAATCCAGATGAAGTATTTCGTTGAGGAGAGCAGTATTTTGGGAAGTGGCGGCGAAGCTCGGCTCAGTGGTCAACTCCCACTGTGGCTGGACGCCAGGGGAATAATATGGTGCAAAGGTCGATTAGAGAACGCCGCGATTCCAGAAGAGGCAAAGAATCCAATACTACATACTGCCACGAGGTTCCAAGTTTACAAAACTCATAATCGAAGACATTCATCAACGGATGCTGCATTCAGGGGTCGCAACGACGCTGGCTCAATTTCGCCAGCGATACTGGGTACAATGTGGCCGGTCTGAGGTGTTTCGATGCCTGCAAAGCTGCCTTATTTGTCGCCGGTATGATGGAGGCCCATTCAAGCCACCCCCATCACCAAATTTGCCAGGCGCCCGAGTGATACCATCAAGGCCATTGTCCCACGTCGGAATCGACTGCTTTGGACCAGTCGTAGTCAAGGAAAAGGACAGAAGGATAGTCAAGAAGTGGCTATGCATCGCCAACTGCATGGCCACCAGGGCAATTTTCCTCGATGTGATCGAAGATATGTCAGGCGAGCAAATGGTCCTTTTTCTCAGGCGATTCGTGGCCAGGTATGGAAAGCCCCACCGGATGTTATCCGACAAAGGTGGCAATTTCAAGTCGGCCATAGTTCAGAAATTTGCGGCGCAAAACGGAATTCAGTGGGATTTCATTGTGGAGAAAGCTCCTTGGATGGGTGGATTCTATGAGCGACTAATTCATACGGTCAAGCAAGCATATCGGAAAACAGTTGGCCAGCAGCTTCTAACAACGACGCAACTACGAACCGTTCTGGATTAGGTATCGGAAGCAGTCAACAATCGCCCCCTAGTATACGTCGGGAATGATCAACCAGGCGTCGAATATCTAACGCCATCCCACTTCATCAAGCCGCAACGTCCTTATGTAAGCAATGTCAATGGCGACAATGAGGTCAAGGTCCTCCAAGAAATGTGGCGTAAGGGGCGAGAAGTGGCAAACAGATTTTGGTTAATATGGCAAAACGAGTATCTCACAGCGCTGCGGGAACGGCACATATATCAAATTCGATGTGGTCGCATAGGACGCAACCATGAGCCGCAAGTGGGAGAACTCGTTCACATCCAAGACAAGGGCCAGCCACGCGGACAATGGGATCTGGGGCGGATCGCGGAAATCAACAGGTCGGCCGATGGACACGTACGTTCTGCGACAGTCAAAAAGGCAAATGGCGTCACAGTCAATAGATCAGTGGTGCATCTCCACCCGCTAGAAGTTCAGATCCATTCAACCAAGGCGCGGGAGTGTCGCTACGACGCGAGGAATAAAGAGGGCGAAGAAGTGTAAAGAACAGGACAGAAGGACTGTGCATACGTTATAATAGCAGAATGTTTTGTGAATAGGCTTAAAGACGGTCGATTGTGTGATTTCAGCAAATATATATCACATCGTTGTACTTTGTCGACTCAACGATAGGGCCTACAAAAATTTTTAAAAAGTCCTGGCACCGCTCCTTGCACTCTGAATATCTGATTGTAAAGGCGACCATGACCGTGAATCCGTCATTTCTTGAACTGCGATTTTTGTATGTGTAAATCTTTCGATAGGATTCGTTGGACGACCAGAAAACCTTGATCTACACTAATCGAAAGCCGCATGAGGCTGCTTCCTTTTTTCATTTTTCACCTTTACGAAAGTAATCGTGCAGCTCTTCACTTTTCATAACTACAGTATCTGTTCATGCACCCGCTTCATGCTCATGCTACTTCATTTCCACGAGCCAGATTACATAAAGTGCCGTATGTGCCGATTTTGAAATCCCGCTCTTTGTCATGAGCATAACTTGCCTGCCGCTTAGAATGCTGTCGAATGTGTGCGCGCAGTGCCATTTCCTGCGCATGTGGCTGCCAAGGTGGTCGTCAATTTTTTTGTCTAAAAGAAGGTCCTTTGTTTTTGATCCTGTGATTTTTTCAGCATGTGTAGCGACGATTAGATTTCAAAAAGATGTCACATCTATTTTCTTTGTAACTGAATTGAGGGCCGACGGTTTTGGAGTGCATCGTACGAATCGGATGGACGGTAGCGAAAAGGGAGAAAAAAATCGGAAATAATTACCTTACGTTATCGATTCGAATTTTCGAATTGTTACATAAAAACGATGACATCATCCGCTTCATCGGCAGTGGCCTCGCCAGGAAGACAATGGACGAATAATCCCGTTGTTCCAGGAAGGTGAGGCTGTCTGAATCTGTTTTGTAACTGCTGGAAACATTTGTTTATTTTATCCGGAAATGCATTATTCTTGAATTTTTTAAAATTGTTGTCGATTTTTAATGATTTTTTGCCGTGTATTCTAGCATCCAACCAGTTTACGGTGCTCGATATCCGCCCCTTCAGAACGGCGATACCATTTACAGTATGCCGCCGAGGTAAGCTGTGATGCGAGTGCTAATCCTGTTTTCCATCAATTTATATTTTAGCCCTACCAAGTCTCGTACTCTCAGTCAGAGCGGGCACGAAGGCGGTAATGTGAACGACACGGCCAGATTTGCTGATTTCGAAGCCAGGTATATTAACGATTTTTTTGTATTTCGACTGGATTCTAATAAATCTAATTTTTTAGCGTTTCTGACGCGTGGACAGTGGATGAAGATGTGATAAACCCGACCACAGCTCGTCTGGCGGCTGATAGCGTGCTAAAAGAGCATGCTCGTTGGCATGTTCATTTACGATCTGGTGCCCATTTTAACAGTCGCCATAATCGGGCTCAAGCTCTTCAGCGTCTGGCAACGCAAAAAGGTAAGATTCAAAAAGTTGTACTATTTTGATTTTGCGAAAGCAAAAGTTTTTTAGATCCTCTACCGCCGTCAGCAAATTCGGTCACGGTTCCGTTACAGCAGCAGGCACCGTCATCCTTGTATCCGAAATTACCCGAATTCAACAGTCAAGATTTGACCTACGCCAGTGGCGGTGGTGGTCGCGCGAAGGATTTGGATGCGCTTTTGAACGAAGCCGAAGAAGGACGTTTTAAACGTTTGCAGACTATTCTGCAAGGACCTAAAGTCAACCTGGGTAAGGGGCCTGGTCTGGTGTTTGGTGGATTACTTATGCCTCTCGTGTTTTGTGGAGCTCAATCGCTGATAGGGAGGAATCACTGATAAGATAATTGCTGAATGATTATTATCGACCGTTGATGAGATAATGATCGATTAGTAATCTGGGGATAATCGATTTGTGATCAGATAATCATCCATCGCTGATCTGGTGGTCATCTATCGCGGATCAGATGGCAGTCCATCGCTGATCAGGTGGTTATGTATCTGTGATGAGATAATTGTCCATCAGTGATCAGGTTAGAAATCTGTGATAAGGTGGTTATTCAGCACTGATCAGACGATTATTCATCACATATCTAATCAGATAAGGGGATTATCAATCGGTGATGTGATCAGATCAGAGGATTATGCATCACAGACCTGATAAGATCAAGGGATTATCCATCCCTGATCTGATCAGATGATTATTGGTCACTCATTTGATGAGATGATCAGATGATTATTGGTCATTGATCTGTCTTGAGCAGAGCATTATCCATCGCTGATCAAGTGGAAATCGATCGGCAGTCAGTCACTGTTTCGAAACTAATTGATCACTAAACGCTGATCAGATAATCCCTGATCGATAATGACTAATCAGATTCTCAGATTCCTAATCTTTGATCATCGGCTGACAATTGGAATGTGACAGTTAGTCACTGATTCTATTTTTTTCCGCGTGTAGATGAATTAAGAAATGAATGTTGGAAAGGTGTGCCTCAGAAATTACGTCCATTAGCTTGGCGACTGCTTGCTGTAAGTAATTTAAATCTTTCTCAAATCGTTAAAAAATAAATCGGGTCTGTTTTCATCAAAAAATTGTTTTTTCAAGGGTCTCGTGCCTACGAATTTAGAAGAGAGGCAAGCTGCATTAAAATCGAAACGAGATGAATATTTCAAATTAGTGGAAAACTTTTTTCATACTCGCCACGAGGCCCAATTCGCGGATACGTTTCGTCAGGTAAGATCTTTTTTGTACAACAGTTTTGTACTTTTTAAGACTAAACTTTCTCATCATTTTTGTCTTCTCAGATTCACATCGATATTCCACGAATGTGTCCATTAATCCCGTTATTTCAACAAAAGATTGTTCAAGAGGTACGTTAAACAAATTTGGATTTTTTTTGTGGACCAACTCCAAGGGACAGTTGTCAACAGTATGGCTCGATAAATGTAGAAAATAGGATTAACCTTTATAATTCAGCAATGAACTCTTTCAAAATTCAGAGTTAAGATGATAAGTCTATTAAATCGAAAAAATTTGATTTTTTCGCCATTTGATTCAATTCTCACGCACTGCCGATGCGTCCTGTATGCGCGTCCAGATACTTCCTTGTATGGTTAGATAATGGCTTCACAAGTGCTTTACGGCACCATTTCTTTAAACGCGTGCAGTAGGGCGAATCGAAGAGGTATCAGTGAGCGGGAAATTCAAAATTTGCCAGCTCTTTTTAAATTTTTTGAGAGGCGTTTCAATGAGGATGATGCTAGAACATTTTAGGCCCACTTCGGTCCAGTGAGTCTTTTTGTCAAGCATAATTGTGTTTTAGATATTCGAGCGTATCCTGTACATTTGGGCCATACGACATCCGTCGAGTGGTTATGTCCAAGGAATCAACGATTTGGTGACACCATTTTTCGTCGTTTTTCTAAGCGAATACGTGACGAGCGGCGAAGATGTTGGATGTTTCAACGTGGGTGCATTACCTCGCGAAATACGTGATTCAGTTGAGGCGGATAGTTTCTGGTGCGTATCTGCCTTATTGGAAACCATATTGGATAATTATACGTTCGCTCAACCGGGAATTCAATATAAAGTAAAATTATTGGAAACATTGGTCAGCAGAGTCGATAGTAAGTTTTTTCAAAGTTATTTGAAACTTTTTTTACTCATCTAAAGTTGTTTATTAGTTTAAATGTGCTAATCGGAAACTATATTTTACACTTTTAACGTTTGCATCTTAAACTATACTTTGCTCATTTAAGGCGAGGTTGAAAATTTAGGAGTGCTTATCTGAAACTGTATTTTACCTATCGTGAAAGCCGGTTGAAAATGTGTTAATGTGAAGCTGTATTTTACACAGTATGAGAAAGAATGTTGTCGGGTTAAATGTGCATTTTTCTGGTATTTTAGATGCGTTGCACGCACATTTGAAGAAGCAAGAAGTGGAATATTTACAATTTGCCTTTCGTTGGATGAATAATATTTTAATGAGGGAAGTACCATTACGTGCCACCATTCGACTTTGGGATACGTATTTGGTAAGTAGAAAAACATTTTTTGTCAAGTTTGAAACTGGTTTCGGCTTTTCAGTCTGAACCGAATGGTTTTGCGGACTTTCACGTTTACGTTTGCGCTGCATTTTTGCGAATGTGGTCGAGACAATTGAGAGCGCAAAAAGATTTTCAGAATGTAATGCTACTGGTACAAAATTTGCCAACACAACATTGGGGTGATCAGCAAATTAAAGAATTGGCCGCCGATGCGTATAGTTTGATGGTGTTGTTCCAAGGGGCCAAGAATCATTTAGTCCCGCCTCCGTCAACTACAAATTCGTAGATTAGGTGAAAAGAAAATGGAGGAATCGTGGTTGAGTCGAGAGAAAAACGAGGTCAGATTGGAATTGCTCTTCGACTCCTTTTGTTTTTTTTGACTTGGTTGTTGGGCGAAAGTGGTTCTGGGCAATACGATTTTATAAAATGGTTGTCTGGATTTTCTAAGAAATGGGTCTTTTCTGATGACCTGAACTTATCTCACGGATTATTTGTTATGTCTTGTACCATGTGTTCACTGTGATGCTAGGGAGAGGTCGGTTCGGTTCTGGTATAATAAATTGTACAGGGTCCCTTGCACTGAATTTCACATTTTCACTACATAAAAAACCAAGGCACTCAAAAAAAAAATTGAGAAAAGATAGTGCAAAAACGTTAATTTATGAAGATCAATCTATAAAATAATGGCAAGCACTCACTGTTCCTATGCATAACAAGTTTTGGCCAATCACTTGGCTTAGCATCCTTATGCGAATACTAGTAAATAACACATCAACCCCGGGCGACCCGCAACTACGAAACATCCCAGAACACAGTTCACTGTTGTATAGGAATTGAAGTGACCCAGACCATTCTCCCCAGCCATCCATTATCGATTGCTGTGACGAAGCATCTTACCTACTTTGGATGTATCTTCGAATAAGCTGCGGATCATGTACACCTGAAAAATGGAGATTGTGCAAAGGCAGGTGTGTCAATGCGCAAGACATCAAAGAATCTTTAGTTCAAGTGGTATGAGCCCATCTGAAACTGCTGTTTACTCAAGCCGAGTCATCATCAACATCCTGCTTTTCTCACGACGTTCCGCTATACTTCATTTTCTTTCCCTGAAGACACGTATCGCAATATGGTAAAGTTGAGTTTCAAGTAAGCTATCCTTGAAACTTCTCGTATGTATGAGCAGACTCACGTGTCAACAATAAAAAGCACCTAGACAGCCTCGCGAACATCGTGTGAAAAAAGGGTCAACAGCCTGCAAACAATCTAATCTGAAACCATATTTTACACATTATGAGTTACAGGACCAAAGACATAATTATAGTCATTGCATGAAAGCCACGGTTATTCCATTCTTATCTTACTTGCACCAGAATGTATGAAAGAATTTTTAGAAGTAAAGTATGGATTCAGATTAGGATTTTTGAAACTCCTTTGAAGTCTGTGAAACAGTACTAATCCACCTTACCAGCTCATTCGTCGCAGAAGTCATCTAGCAAAAAAAACCAGCCCCCTGTCATAGAATGGTATAAGACTGCGTTCAATCTTAAACCATATTTTACACAGCCCAAGAGAGGGGTCTACAGCCATAAGTATATTAAGTATATATACGTATCCTAGCTGCCCTTCCGGACCAAACCACATTCACCTTACTCGCAACAAGACTTTACCAATCGCTTTTCCTTGGGTTGAGTAAACTATGCTTTCGGCTAGAGATTTTTAAAGCTCCTTCATGAACTGTTTAACAGATCTAATCCGCCTTCGAACGTCATTCAACCTCAACAGCTAAGTCGCACAAGTCATGAGCCAAGTACCCCGTCCTCGAAAGTTTTTACATTGCGAGCCGAGATCTGAAACCACATTTTACACGCAAAGAAAAGAGAATGTCGCTTATGGTGGTTAGAATGTGGCCGCTACGCCTAACTCTCTTCAGCCTGAACTCAAAACTGGCATATTTTTACACAAAAATGCTTGACGAAAGCGTAAAATGCGGTTTCGGATAAGCTGATGCGTAAAATAAGTTTCAGATGAGCTAATGAGTAAAATGCAGTTTCAGATAAGCTGATGCGTGAAATGCAGGTTCAGATAAGCGGAAAAACAGGTGTGATGGTTTCATTTAGATAATCGGAAAAGACGGTTCGAGGACGCTTCAAGGCTTTACGTACGAAAAAAGGTTCTGAAAGACTTTGAAAAACCTTGCCCTCTTACCTGCAAACATGTAACCACTAGAATAATGAGTAGATTAATCATTGACCAAGTGTTGACACGTTCGAAATTGGCTTCCATAATTGAACGATCTCGGGCTTCGTATGCTTGCAACAACGATTGATATTGTTCAGCTTTGTTCAAACTAGTTCGAATTCGTGTCATAGATGCCTTAAAAAAAGTTCGAGATTATTAGAAATTATGAAGAAATAATTGAAAATTACCGCAAAGGCATCGACAGTAACACCAAGCTCGGCCATTTTTTGTGTGGCTTGTGCAGCCGACAATTTTCCAAAGTCCAGCTCCTCTGTACTTCCAGAAGCGTCGAATAAGAATATTTGGAAAAATACCAATTTCGATGACTGATAACTAAACGTATTATCGAAACATATTTGGTAATCGCCTTTAACTTGGGCAACATCGATCCTGAAAAAAAAATTTTATGATAAATAAAGCCATGAGCTTTACTTTTAAAATTCTACATAAATTTTTGATGCTGAAACCGCCAATTACTGTATGGGTTGGCTTCAAAACTGAAAACTTTGCCACGGGCGGAAATTGCGAGTTTTCGAATGAAATTGAAATCCAAAAACGCACTTACTTATGACTGTTATCAGTCCTTCGCAAATCCTGTATCAAAAGAGTCCCATGTGGATTCGATAACAAGAAATTCACGTTCATATCAGCCCCGTCAATGACCTGGAAAAAGTGTTTTTCGCACATAGAACCCAGAAGAAACTCATGCATTATCTGCATGCACAGCAGCACGAAACTAACCTGATAATCCACTTCCATTGTGACATATCTCGGATCCTGCACTTCTTGAAAGTAGCACTGAATTTGACCTGCGCTAATTTCGACAGTGAAATCGAATTCGCCAGAAAATACTTCAAGAATACAAAAAGATAACCAGAACAAAATAAAATTTTTACAATTCATTTTTAATTTAAGTGAAAAAATTAATTCCTTTTCAGAAGAAGAATAAATATAAAGAATCCGCTAGCAAGGCAACACTGTCGAGCTTGTTCCTTTCGCCACGTTGTAATAAAAATTACCGCCTTGGAGCAGACTTCTCTTAGTTTCACTCGTTGTTGTCTGCTAGTACGCGGAAAAGCTCCTCTTCGCGGTCTTTCAAAAATTTTCGAGGTTCTGGAAATTGTCTTCTTGTTAGCATTCCTCTTGACTTTTCTTCGTTTTAAAAATGTTACGGCGTCAAGCTCGATTACGACGCGAATATATTTACAGAAAAAGTATAGAAGATAGGGAAAGAGCGATTCAAGAGAAAAAAGAGAAAATTAAAAGAGCGATTGATGGTAGGCTAAAAATTTTTGATGGTTTTTTAATTATCATAAAAGAAATATTTTTTAACAGAAAATCGATCGATTCCAACCGATTTACAAAAAGATGCGTTAGACCTCCAGAAAGCTACCGAGTGGATGGACGAAACTGGGGAGGGTAAGTTTGATTCCTGAAGCGAGTGCTGAGATAGGGTCCAGATGTTTTTTCAAATGTAAGGTTGCAGCCTGTCGGTTTTTCATTCGATCTGTTCGACTCAATTTTGAGTCATCTTTCATGAGAATTTCACAAAAGGCTGGAAAGCCTAGAAAAGTCAGAAAGGCCGAGAGCGGCTAGGAAAAACCTGGGAGAATTGGGGGAAAATTTAGAATCTGCATTTTGAGGTTCCGATTTTCAAATCACCCATCTTTTCTCGCATTTTTTGATCGTGCTGGAATCGAATTCCTTTTTGCAGGTGTTACGACCCACGCTGACGATGAATATAAATGGGCTGGCGTTCAAGATCCGAAGCTCGTGATCACGACATCGCGAGATCCCAGTTCGAAATTGAAACAATTCGCAAAAGTATGTGTTATTTTTTGACAGTTCTAATTTCTTACCACTGTTTTGTAAAATTTAAGGAAATGAAACTTTTGTTCCCGAACTGCCAGCGAATTAATCGAGGTCACTACGAAATGAAACAGTTGATCGATGCGTGCCGAGCCAATGAGGTCACTGATGTCATTATCTTGCATGAACATCGAGGAACGCCAGGTAAATCTGTTTTTCGCCTGTTGCCCTCCCCCCCCCTTCAGATTTCACTTGACGCCTTAGCTTGCACCACTTTGCACGAAATGCTCAGAAAAATTTTTTGCCCGGGTGGGGATCGAACTCCTCTAAAATAGTTGAATTGGCGTGAGAGACGCGATGGTAATTCACTTCAGCAGAGCGCAAAGTTGACACCACCCCCCCCCCCCCCGGATGTGGTTTCGAAAAGTTCTACCTTTGAGCCTAGGAAAGTTATCTAGTCTATATTGTCCCTTAACTCCTAAGATATAGATTTAAAAAACCAATTATGAACAGAAGGAGCAGTTTGAAATTTAAATTTCGCAAATGGCGGGAAAATGTGTTTTTAAAAAGCACTGCATCTCAGTGAAGACGCCCCCAGCGTTGGGGTCTTCCCTGCTCATGCGTGATTTCAATTATTTTCAGATGGTCTCATAGTATGCCACCTACCGTTCGGCCCGACCGCGTATTTCACTTTGACAAATGTGGTCATGAGACACGATATTCCAGATGTCGGTCCAATGTCGCAGCAATATCCGCACCTGATTATGCATAATTTCAAGTCGAGATTAGGAACGAGGGTATGTCAATTTATGGGCTTTATGGGCATGTCAGTCAAATTGACGGCTCCTCGCGACTACCCTCTTCGCAATAAACAGAGGCTGTCTTAAACTATATTTTACCCAGTCTGTAAGAATGCGCTGCTTCGGTGTGAGAAGGCTGCAAGATCTACCGGCTGTGATAAGTAGAACTGTTAATGGTATTTTGTAATAAAGACTAGTTTTCCGTAGGAAGGACTGTTCTAACTTTGTGACCTACGAAACATCGCCTTGTCTGCGAACTGTTAGAAAATAAGTTGCATCATTTTTGTTTTAGGTCTCCAATATTCTGAAGTACCTGTTCCCTGTACCCAAGGACGACAGTCGGCGAGTCATCACTTTTGCTAACAATGACGATTATATATCGTTTCGGTAAGTTGTTTATGGCTGTCCATCACATGGTAGTAATCTGTCCTGGCCAAGCGGGGACGGTTGCAAGAGAATGGTCGTTGGACGTTCATAGCCTTCGGTCATCAGCTTGTGGGCGGCTTTGGGCTTGCACTTCGAGGTAGCTTCTGTCATGAGCTTTAAAATGGGGCCCAACCTGCCAGTGGCCGATCGATAAGCTCATAGTATCAGTATCGGTCCATAGTGATCAGCGGATGATTTGATACATGGTTTCAAAAACCCGTTGGGTGTCTTGAAGAAGAATATTACAGCAATCGATGGGACTGTTGGATATTTGCAACTAAAAACTGCATGTTCTTTGATTCTCAGGTTCGATTGAACATAGACAAAGTTAGTATAGCTTATCGTGTAAACCATTTCACAGGTCCGGAACGACGCAAAATTTGAATTTCCCGCGTTAAGCCGCTTCTGACTGTTTTACATAGACGAAAAATTCCTCACTTCAAAGCTTGTGCGCGTCGCGCTCATGAAAGCTTTTGAAACAGAGTAGCACCAAGTTTTCTGCCCACTTTTTGAAATGAATTGTCATGGTATGATGACTAGTGCACATGACTGTCATGTGCACTAGTTATCGTACCCTGAAAGGCAATGGTTGTTAATATGTGTTTTTAAGCAACATTAGAATCAAAGAAACGGAAATAAAACCTGAGTATCTACAGTACAGTTAGGCTGTGAGGGGCTGACAGTCAGTGGTGAGGCGTGAATCAACCTGTCGATCGGAAGGTCCCAGGTTCGGAACCCAGGCACCTGATATGTTCTCCATGAGTTGAAAAACTGAGTACTTAGTTTACTAGCTAACAGTTGGGAAGCTTTGGAGAAGCAATTACTATTAGTCTGGATTCGGACAGCCTTGTATGCCTTAGCCCCATCAGCTACAGTTCAGGTCGTCTGATTACTAAGTGATTATCATCTACGGAGACTGGCGCGAATGCTTAAGTATGAATTCAAATCGAAAATGCGGGAAACTGCAGCTTTGGGCTCTTCTCAATTTTTGTATTGTTGACTTTGGATTTTTAGGCACCATACTTACAAGAAGGAAAATGGTACGGACGTTTCGTTGAGCGAAGTTGGACCTCGATTCGAGATGAAATGTAAGTGGTCATTTTCGCTTAAATTCGAAATTTGGCGCCAAGTTTTAAATGTTGCGCAAACTATTTGAATTTGGCGCCAAAGTTTGTATTGTCATATTTTATTCAAAGCCGAGCACTATACAGTGCACTCGAGGGCTTAGGAACACGTGCAATTTGACAATGATTTTTCACCCAGGTGGGAGTCGAACCCTCTCCTGTAATTGCGCACCCAGCGTGAGAGGCAGACGCCATAACCCTTCTAGGCCAAAACTTTTTTTTATATTTGTTTTATAAATTCGTTTAGTGTATTGTTTGAAATTGGGTACATTGGAGAATATCGAGGCTGCCGAGACAGAATGGGTTTTGCGGCCGTATATGAACACATCGAAGAAACGTCAATTTTTATCGATCGATGAAACGGATGAGTGAAAATTGAGAAAGGGAGAATTGATATGGATGTCTGTGGAATAAAGATTTTATTCGGGTTCTAGTTTGTTTTTTGAACAATATGGTTTTTCGAGAATATCTTGGTTTTCCCCTTTTGGTGCAGGGCGAGCGAGGCTTTCTTTTATTTTCAGAGAAGAATCATGGGCGTGAAGGATTTGTGGACGATTTTGGAACCAGTGCGTGAGAGACGGTCGTTGGATAGTCTGCAAGGCAAGACAGTGGCTGTGGATTTAGGAATTTGGGTGTGCGAATTACAAGCAGCCGTTCGAAATCCGACAGTGTTGAAACCTTATTTGAGGTGAGGTGGTGGGGAGTGTGTGATTAAAGTGCATGCATACAGTCTTGGGTGAGTGAGCTGACCTTGTGCTGTTACGCTCACAACCTGGAAAATCATTCCTGAAGCCATATTTTACCCAAATCGTCTGAAGCAAGGATGTGGCATATGTACTTTGTTGAGGGTATGATGCTGATTTGTGAGTCGGTCAGCTCTTCGTCGCCTTTATCTCATTTTCTATAAGGCTCGCTGACATGTGCGAGTGCCTGTAAAATGATGTTTCCTGGAACCATATTTTACCCAAATCGTCTGAAGCAAGGATGTGGCATTTGTACTGTCTGAGGACGTGTTGCCGACTTGAGAGGCGGGATAAGCTTCTCGTCGTCCTTATCTAATCTGTAGGTGTCTGACGTGTACAGGTGCCAAAGTTATGCAAAATTTAACTGTGGTTTCTAGCTAATGTGCCCAGTCTTTTCTGGCTTTTCTTCCGCTCTGTATTGGGTGGCGCCAGGTCAGCTTTAGTGATCGTGTCATCTTGCTTGTACCAGTGCAAAATATCGCATCCTTGCATGAATTGAGTAAAATATGATTCCAGATACGGCTTGGAAGGAGAGGCTTTTTCATGGCAACACAGGAGGTGGGTGAGTGTTTGCAAATATGTTTCCTACTGTGGAATTTCAGGAATTTCGCGTTCTTTCTTTCATATAGCAAAGTATGGTTTCAGATATGGCTGGGGAGGGGGGAGGTTTGATCGGAATATTGAAGAGTGGAGACTGAAAATATGTTTGCTGTAATGAAAAATTATTGAATTTTAGGAATCTGTTTTTTCGAATTTCGGCCCTGTTGCAACGTCAGATCAAGATCGTGGTGGTGGCGGATGGCAAACCACCAGAGCTCAAACGACAGGCTATGTTGGAGAGGCAGATGAGTCGGTACAATAGAAATGGTCAAGTTGTAATCAAGAGTGATACGAAGGCGAATGTTGGACGGTCTAAGTTCAATGGGCATCTGAGAGAGGTACAGTGCCAGTGGCTGACGATCAGTCTCGCCTCAGGCTGTGATATGTCAGTGGCTGTGCTACTGCATGGTGCGCCAAGTGTCCTAGTATTGATTTCTGTGCCAGGGTGTCTGGGGGAAAAAGAGACCCAGATAGGTACTGTGATGAGGATATTGTGAGTGGGGAATAGTGGCAATGGTGGCAGATATAGGTGTTTGCCGAATCGGGGAAGGTTGTTCGGGCAGTTATAGTACAGTGTGGCTGCCATAGAAGGTCTCAGGGCTGGTCGAGGGGGTTTGTCAGTGCGTGCTTGCTGACTGATCGTAAGGGATGTGGTGGATGGGAGCATTATAGTTGGATCGAATGGTGCCTGTGCCATGTCCCATGTCATGTCTTATTTTATTCATAGCCAAGCACACAGCGTTTTTGGGGCCAAGGAACACATATTTGACAATGTTTTTTTACCCAGGCAGGATTCGAACCATCCCCTGGAAGTGCGCACCCAGCGTGAGAGGCAGACGCCTAGCCGTCAGGCCACGGTCCGGGGCTGTGTCAGTGGTTCGTATGAGGTTTGACTTGACTTGCAGTTACAGCCATAGTCTGATAGAAGGTTGGGTCTGCCACTTGCCCCCATCTGCTTACCTTCAGTGCTCCCAGGTCAGACCAACTGCCTAGCATCTTCAACTTGTCTATGGACTGTGTTCAGAAGGGTCAGGTTGTTCTGTGGCTATAGCACGTTTGGTCGCGGACACGCGTCGATTACACGCATGTGCAACCCGTGTAGACAGGCGTGGGGGAGAGTGAGGCCGACCGAAGTCGGCGAGACAAAAATTCCGAGTGGAGGTAGGCAAGTCTCGCGACTATACTGTACCTGACCTAGAAACATCAACCCGAGGGGTTGACGTCCCAGCCAGGGGAGAGTATCGATTACTCTCTACCACTCGCCATGGCCTGCCCGGTTGGGGTTACACATGCCTCTTAGGCTCATATGCTCATGTGGCTGGTTTTCCCATCCACCATGTTATGCATTTTCGCCTGGCATCCCTAATTGCCCTTCAAGACTGTTGGTAGAGTAAAGACTGCGTGAAGGAAGGCACACTTTTGCAACCATGCTTTCCTTTTCAGTGCCTGGAATTGCTTCGTCTGATGGGCGTGTCGGTTATTGAGAGCGATGGCGAGGCGGAGGCCACGTGCGCTGCTTTGAACGCCGACGGGGTAACGATTGCGTTGTGTACTAGCTGACTTGGACCTGGGAATTATGCTTGCGAGGTTCTTAACTATATCAGACGAGTCTCTAGGACCGCTGCGACAATTAGTACCAACCTCACCTGACCCGAAACCCCCTCCAAAATGACTCACAGCATCCACTTGTGCATTTAGATTGTGGACGCTGTGATCACCGACGACAGCGATGCCTTTCTGTATGGCGCTCGAATGGTGATCAGAAATTTTAACTTGGAGGGCAAGGTATGGTCTTGTGGCTGCTGTGCACTTGCATGGAGTGCCATGCAAGGTCCGTGCACCTGCGGGACTTCGTGAATCTGAGGTCGATCTGTGAGAGATCTATCTGTTAATATACGGCAATGTCTTGTGCCTACTGTGCATATGCGACGGGTGCACATTGGATGGGACCCCATTTATCTGTAGATATACAGTGGGGTCGATGCAGGGCTGCATGCGTTTGCGCAATCCTTGTGCCTGTCTGGCCTTGGCGATTGGAGAGAATAATCGATCTACCCTGACAGAGTTGAATTTTTCAGCTGCACGCAGGCACAGTCGCGAGACTCGCTTTGCTTTAGTTGGACATTCTCTCCCGCGCCTGCTAGGGATAGGCCGGGATCACTTTTTTCCAGGACCGGGATCATGATTTTTGCATTTTTCAATTTTTTTAATGAGCCGCCTCTTCTCACTAAAGCACACTTTTTAGTCAATCAGGTGTTTCAAGCTTTTTCTTTGGCCGATTTTTGATCATTATGTAAGCTGAAATTGACGAGTACCTTTTCAGTTTCGATGCACGGCCAGCAAGGTCAGCCTGCCGCCTGGGTGGTGTGTCGGCAAAAGTCGTGTTTCACAGTTTGCTTGGCAGAACTGGAACCCAGTCGGCCTGGGTTTAACTCCCGTCTTAGAACTTGGTGATGTTCTCTCTGCGCCTTGCACGCCTGGTGGTGGGTGACTCATCCTTCATCACGCCTGCCAAGAGAGGCCTCATGGGGCGGGAGGCTCTTGAATCCGGGTTCCCTCACGGGGCACGGGCTATGGATCGATCTCCATAGCGGGGTAGCTAGCGACTAACACGCACCCTTGCCCGGCATGCATCCCGGATCGACCCTGGTCGATGGCGATAGGGTCAATTAATAAGCCCCCTAGCCCGCGGGTGTGGCCAAAAATCGGCCATCCCCTTGACCACTCAGGATGGGTAAAAAAACAAAAAGTCAGCCTAAGCTCAATCAAAATCAGTGTCGCTGTCGTTATCATTGATTTGAACTGATGTCGCTGCTGCCCCTCATGGCAAATATTATTGATCAGAGTGTACCTAGTGTGCACAGACATGCAGAGTCCCGATGGCTCAGTGTCGGGATAGGAACCCCAACCTATCCCTAGCGCCTTCCAGGCCTCATTACTCTTGTAAGAAACGCCCAAAGAGAAGAGACGAAGCTGTCGCCAGCGGAACAACGAACAGTTTGGCATGGTTTCAGGAGCCCGAGGCGGATTTTTATTGCATGGATGCGATCGAAGGAAGATTGGGTTTATCGAGGAGGAAACTGGTAGCGCTGGGAATATTGCTGGGTAGCGATTATTGCTCAGGTGGCGTGCCCGGGGTTGGCAAAGAAACGGCCATGAAGTATTTGCAATGTTTCAGTTCGGATGAGGACCATGTTCTTATTGACTAGTAAGTGTTTTTTATCACAAATAACTATAAATGCTTCTGGGGACCACAAGGGCCAGGGTTCGAATCCCGCTCAAAGCATATGGTTTTTGTTTTTTCTGAAATGTGATTTTACAGCATTTTCATTTTTTAGCCTTAAATCGTGGATCCCGACTAATTTTTGCGGCGATTACAATTTGCGAGGTGCAATGTCGGCCGCCGAATCGTTGATGTTTGATAAGTTGGATAGAGTGGTTAAAATGAAAGCTGTTGCGGCGAAGGACTTGATCGTGGATGCTGTAAGTCACTTTGGAGGGGGTGTGAAGGTCAGGTGAGGCGGGTACTAATTGTCGCTTCATCCTCGCTTGCGGTTGTAGAAACCCTTTTCACTGACTTGTGAGCCAGAAATCACCCGTTAGGTTGATGTTTCAGGTTGGCTGCAGGGGTTTTATGCACTCTACCTGAGCCTCCTCCAGTGGTGCGGGCCCAGGCGTAGTGCCCACCTAATGCTGCTTGAGATGGTCGGGGTCTGCTGGTTTGTGACTGCTCTACTGTTTGACTGAAATGATCTCACTTTTCAGATCATCGATGAGTATTTGCAAGAACATAAATTGAAATCTCGCGCGATCACGTGGATGGCACCGAATTTGGTGGGGTTGGAGGTGAGTCTTTTGAAATGACTGATTAAAACTGAAGTCAAGAATTTTATATTTTTCGACTTCTAGGCGTTTTTCTTTCGTCATTTGGAATGGGTATCGGAATACACAGTGTCCAAGATGGTGCCTTTGATAACGCTATGGCAATTGACGTGTGGAGGGAAAGAGACGGTTATCACGGCTCAGAGGTAAGGGAGCATCGAGGTGGGCCAGGTTAGTTTGAGCACCAAAATCCGACAATTTTTCGAATAGACTTTTACCTGAAACCATATTTTACCCACCTTATAGACGAGCGTGGCGGCTTCTACTGCGTGATTATCCTGTTTGTGCTGTGCCGAGGCCAGTATCAGGAGGATGTCAAATTTTTACAGAAGTATGTGAAGGAAAGGTTCAGACAGGCAAATCACCATACTTTTACCAAGTTGAGTGAAATATGGTTTCAGACAAAAATATATGTCACTTGCGCAGGGTGTAAAATATGGTTTTAGCCAGAAATGCATGTCAATTTTGCGCAATGTTTGAAATATGGTTTCAGATAGAGCTATGAAATTTTTGTGTTTCAGTATTTTGAAAACGAGAATACGAAATGGAAAGATGGTTTATGAAGTTCAATGGCGGAAATTGGGTGAGTGTTGCTGGGATTTGCAACGAGGACTGGAAGACTGGATGATAATTTTCGTTTTCAGATTGCGATGTTTGGACTGTGGATAAAGATTTCTATGCGACTATAGAACAGAAAGAAGTTGTAGAGAGGGCGTTGCTGCATTTGGTGCAGGAATACTCGCTGCTGATGGAGAGGAAGGCGATGGCGAAGAAACCGGCCAGTAGGAAAACGAGTAAGTGAGGTGGGAGTGCGCGCGGCTCGCCTGGTGGCCAAATGGCATGGCACCAAGGTAGCCGAGGTAGCTTCTGCGTAGGTCACTTCGAGCAGTCACCCTGAATCCCGGTGCCTCGCATTTGGCAAGCAGTGATAACAATGTCTGCAATCACTGTTGGCCAAGAACACTATAAATTACTGCTCATATCCAAGGTCGGATTTGTGAGATACAATATCCGCCGGGGTGACTAGTGATGATTTATGGCCACCACCTTCATGACATTCATCTCATATCTCTTCCATCATGGCATGTCATGTGTTGTGTGGATATGATGCATGTGATAGTGATGGACACATTTGATCAGGCTAGTCCCCACTCCCTATCGCCTCTTGGTTAGACTATCCCACCAAGCCTGTGACCTGCTTGTTCCAGTGTTGGTGGTGGTCTGATCTTAAAACTTTCTGCATGAGGCGTCCGTCATGCTAGCATTAGATCATCTGATCATGCTAGTCCCTACTTTGATCACCTCTGACCCTCACCCTCTCACCCCCTCACCTTGACCGTGATCACATCTGATCATGCTAGTCCCTACTGCCCCGGCCTGTGAGTTACACCACCCCACCAGGCCTGTGACATGTCCGTTCCAGTCTTGGTGGTGATCCAGTCTTGGCACCTCCAGCATTAGGCGTCCGCCTCTAACGCCAAGTGCCAGATGGCAGGGTAACTGTGTCGCATTCCGTAGACTATGCGCACCTGCATTTAATGATGTGGCCTTCCCCTCCTCGCAGTCCTATCGCTAGCTAGGCGAACTGAAGCCGTGAAATAGGCTCGGTATCAATTGCATGGATCCCCCAAAAAAGTGGCTGTAACTTTCTGTTCTTTAGGACCGAAAGTAAAAGAGCCTGAGCCACCGATTCATGCAGATGCTGCTGCGGCAGAGAACAAAGAAAACGAAAATGTCATTGATCTCAGCGAAACATTGGAAAAATCATTGATTTTATTTGACGGAGATGCCGAAGCAGCTTCAGGTCAAGTGGAAACCAAAGAGAAACGTGTGTTCACTTTTGTCCGACAAAAGATTCAGAATGGGATTAAAAAGGAGGAGAAGGAAGTCGAGGCTGACAGAGAAGAGAAACCTGGCGAGGACAGTCCATTGCCATTGTGGAAACGAATTGGGTCCAGAGGTGTTAAATTTTAGTATTTTTTGTTGGTACAATGCGATTTGCATGGAATATATGAGCATTCCTTGACGTTTTTTATTATCACTTTGTTATACAATGTGCATTGGTGGTGTTAAATGGAATTTGAGCACGATAATCGATCACGATCATAATCCCATCATTCATCCATCGATCTGATCCAATCCTCCATAAAAATCGATTCGATTCGAATTATATCGATCGAATTCGAGCGATAATTTGTAAAATTCCACATGAGTCAGTTCATTTTTTGTAAAGTGGCCCATGATTCGATGATCAATCGATATAGCTTTCTAGCAGTGATCAGCCGTTCAGCCTTGTATGCTCACGACGACGTGAAAATAACCAAATGCAGAAAACGATTAGCATAAATAAGAAAAAACTGAGCAGAATTGCTAAAATTAATTTATGGGTGACTGGTGACAATTGTTCGTCTTCTTTCCACGTCATTTCGATCAAATTTTAGTCAGCGGGCGATAGAAAATTTTTGTAATACAAGAGAACTGCGCTGAGCAAGTTGCAAGGGCGCTGTATTGATACGTTGCATCTGGCCGCCAGCTGGCAAGGGGGCCCAGCCTGTTATCAGTTCCGATAGCTAAAAAACTGGCAAAGTTTGAATTTCGCGCAAAGAAACCGTACCTGGAAATCACCTCAAAAATAAGGTGTGCGCGGCGGAGTCGGTTACAGTAATCCTGGATCAATTTCGGAATCGGAGTTCAGTGGTTCTAGAAAATCGATCGTTGGTACAGAATCAAATCGAAAAAAAGAGAGAAATGGCGAGTGTTCGTTGCGTGTATATTCCTCGCGCGTTTATCCAAACCATCGCACCCTTAGTTCCACGATCCACAACGGCGCCGTATTTGGAAGTAAGATTCGTATTTTTTGAAAAAACGGTTTCGAGGTCACATTTTGAAGCATAAATACAGCATGGTATGGTGTGTTCTTAGGTATCAGTACGGTATTGGTTTTCTCTAATCTTAACTGCGATGGTTTTTTGATAGTATCAGAAATTTTAGCGATTTCAAAATATTCTAGGCTTCGTCCGCCGATTTTGGCGGTAGGAAAAAAAGCATGTGGCTTGCTGTGCGATTGTTTAAACATCATCGTTCGATCGCTTCTAAATCGACGTCGTGGATAGCGAAACGAGGTTATTGCATGGAACAAATATTTCATCAACCTTTCGCCTCGGAGTTATTGGTTGGTATTTCGTCTTTTTTCTTTTCTCTTTGATATCGTACATATACTAACTGAACCTAAAATTTATAAATTAATAAATTACATTTTCAATTACTAATGTTGCTGCTTTTTCTAATTTTCGAGCTTACCCGAGGAGATTGGTGGCGGGGTAACCCTTTGACTGCTTTTTCTTGGATTGCCTTACTTTTATTGATTTTCTTGTCGATTTTTTGAATTTGATTTTCTAGAGAATGCCATTAGCTCGTTACGGTGGTCGTCAAACCGTGACTGCTTTGGCTGGTGATGGTATCGGTCCAGAAATGCTTCAACACGTCAAGGATATATTTCGGTAAGGACAAAGAAAAAAGGTTTCGAAATAGAAATTTTCTTTTTTTTTTAGAGTGGCTCAAGTGCCAGTCGATTTTGAAGACGTTCCTTTGGATTCTCGTCAAGGAGTGAATAATGAAGATATGGAAAATGCCATTATTTCCATCGAACGAAACGGTGTGGCCATAAAAGGAAATATCGAAACGAAACATCATGATCCGACTGCTCGGTCGAGAAATGTCGAATTGAGGCAAGTGTAGTTTGCACAGTTACGGGTCCAGCTTGGCAGTTGACAGTGCATCTTTTGTTGGCTTATGAGCAAACCTCCATCTGACGCTATAATGCACACACCGAAGCAAGCTCTCTGGTTTCCTAAATGCCACTTTCTTGCTCCATGCGTAAAATATGGTTTCAGGTATGGCTTTATTAAGTATCTTTCCATTTTAGATCCCGTCTGGATTTGTTCGCCAATGTGCTACGATGCAAGTCGGTTCCGACCATACCTGCTCGTCATAGTGGACTTGATATCGTTGTCATCCGAGAGAATACGGAGGGCGAGTATTCTGGTATTGAGCACGAAGTGAATATCGATTTTTCGTCGAATTTTCGAAACGTAAGGTATCCTTATTTTTAGACTGTCCCAGGCGTGGTTGAAAGTTTAAAAATCGTAACTCGAAGAAATATTCAACGAATTGCAAAATTCGCGTTCGATTACGCCGTGAAATATAATCGGAAGAAGGTGACTTGTATTCACAAGGCTAATATCATGTGAGTGAAGTTTTACAAAATTTTAACCGTTGTTGAAAACTATTTTTTAATAGGAAAATCGGAGATGGTCTATTCTTGTCCGTGTGCCAAGATTTGGCTGCGCAATATCCGCAGATTAAATTCGAGCACGTATGTAAAATTGATTCTTCTCTCGTAGGGGACTGATTCCAGCATCCGAAACTGGGGGGTGTACCCCCATGACCCCCCTCTGCGCTAGAAAAATTGCCAATTTTGTAATGTAAAAATTTTGAAAAACTGGTCTGACCTTCCTCCTGATAATTCAAAAATTAGTAAACCCAATGGAAAACTAAGGAGATCCCGACCCCCATCCTCGATGAGCCAAAAGTTGGTGAGCCCCACCGCAATCCTGACCCTGCCGCGAGTTTTGGCGCGGCAGGGTCTGGACCAAGGGTGCAAGTATACAGGGTCAAGCTATAAAGTACAAGTCACATTCTCGAAGTAAAGAAGAATCAGCGAACAGAGGGTGCTCTGTAACTTGAGGAGTCAGCTCGTTGAGAATCAAATATTTCTAAATTTGCCGCGCGCACTGATGCTCAGGTGCAGTCGCCTGATGACAGTCGGGAGGTAAACTGGGGTGGGCGCTGTGAGAGGTTTGCGCGAAACACCTCTCATTGAGTTTTGCTTGCGCGGAATAATCGATACTAAAGCAGCTGTAACAACATCATCACAGAGGACTGAACTCCAGTGCCAGCCAGACTGCCAGACTTGAAACTTGTGCCCCTGCTAGAAAAGGGGACGCCGCAACCAACGTGAGACCTTCTCTGTCGAATGAATATTGCTGCCTCCAAACCGTGTGCGCAAACAACGGAATGCAGTACGATCACAGGGCTCAGGCTGAGCAGGGCTGGTTCTGGTTTAAAAACCTTTAAAACAGTGTGAAAACTGCGTGAAAAACCTGCGAAAATCAGGGGGTATGAGAAAATTTGAGCCAAGATCAGCGAAAACTAAAAAATTGCATTCCAGGTTTCAAGTCGTGAAAATCAGATTAATTTTCATTTTGTTAAATAAAACTTGGAAAAATCAGGGGAAATAAGAATCTTCTATCCGAAATCAGGGAGAACTGAGGAAACTCACATGGAGGAAAAGTTTCTTGCTTTAAAGCCCGCTCTTGAAAGCTTTTTAACAGAATAGCAATAGCTTGTGGCCACTTTTAGAAAAGAAAACCAATTAATAGCCAAAAATCAGGAAAACTATCAACAGAACATTTCCATCATTGAAACTAGCGCACAGGTTTCAAAGTGGGGGCTTTTTGTCCACGTAAAATTGTCATAAGCGGTTTGAAGCGAGAAATTTAAATTTCGTGCTGTTCGAAGCCCGTGAAATGGTCTGTAACCTAATCGTGAGTGCAGTAATCCTTAGCACTTGGCCGTGCAGAAAGCTTGCTCCCACGGTCTGTCTATATGACTCTGACTTTTTCCTCCTTTTAGATGATTATTGACAACGCTAGTATGCAGGTAAGAACGTGGTGTTTCTGGTTTTGCTCTGATTAAAATGTGGTATTGTAACTTCTTTTCAGCTTGTGTTACGTCCGCATCAATTCGATATTATTTTGGCCGCGAATCTGTATGGTAATATCTTGAGTAATATCGGATGCGGTTTGGTTGGTGGGCCTGGATTGATTTCTGGGATCAATATCGGTGATAAGTACGCCATTTTCGAAACGGTAGGTCAGCTGTGATTGGTGGGGCTGGTGGGAATGAGAGGTTAGGGAAGGGGGCTGGGTGTGTGGGGAACGTGGTCTTAGGATAGTGACGAATGTCAGTCCCCATACCATGCTCGCTTGCTCCTGTGACAGGGCTACGACTCGGATGGGAAGGAGAGAACGTTTTGTGTTTTGTTGCAGGGCACTCGTAACACTGGAACAAGCATGGTTGGCAAGGACATTGCAAATCCGACCGCATTCTTGCGTGGTGCCGTAGACATGCTCTATTATTTGGGGTAAGTGGTCGACTGCAGGGGGGGGGGGGGGGGGGGTTATGTGCGCAGTACCGCAAGTGCTTTGATGAGGCAAGGATGCGGAATCGTCGCTGCTGTTCGCCCTGAACCTGAAACCGCTGTCTGAAACTATATTTCACTCTGTTGTCTGTATCTCATTTTAATGAGGTACTTTCAGTCTGTCAACATGGGCAGATAAATTGAGACGGATGGTACATTAGAGGTGTGAGGTGCATGATGGGTAAAATATGGTTTCGGATGGACTCCTTGCTAAGAGTAAAACTGTGCTTGCATTCTGCAGTATGTGAAGGATTGGTACGCTGAAAGTTAGTAGGAGACCATGGGCATTGTGGCATGTGGGTGAGGTCTAGGTGCTAAAGGGCGATTTGAATTAGGAAAATTTGTAAATTTGATTGCAAATCTAGTGTCTTTTTATGTGTTTGCTCCTTCATTCTCGAATGGGCTTAAGCGTTTGGCGATGCGGTAGAACACAGAAATAGGGACGCGTCGAACTTTCCACAGAATTGCCCTGAAACGATTTCTCCCCCCCCCCAGAGTGTTGTCTCAGGGCTCATGCAAGGCTGGAAAACCTGGAAAAGGAGGGAATTTGAGGAATCCCCCCCTCTTCGGTGGTCTTATGAAAAAAAAGCACTGATGGAGTCTGGTGGAAAAGCCTGTTTCTTCCTGCCCCCCAAGACGTATCGATGAGGTGAACTATCAATAGCAGATGCGATTTTCGAGTCAGTCAGATCGCATATATTCAAATTTCCCCAGCATACATACTTAGTTGGAGTGGATCTGTAACTGAATCACTGTAACCTGATTTGCTGTTTCAGACTGAACAAGCACGCGAAATTGATCAAGGATTCGATTACTAAAACATTGACGATCGATAAAATCCATACGCGCGATATTGGAGGCGCGGCGAAGACGTCGGATTTTGTTGACAATGTGAAAAAAGATGTGATCAGTAAGCTGGAATCGCTTTGAAAAGGACGTGGTTCTGGTTGATGGTGCTTTATCGTGTAGAAAATAGTGTTTGTTGGAGAATAGGTTCAGTTTAGTTGAGGATAGATGGGATGAGGATTTTGGTTAATGGACGCTCGAGGTAGGCTATTACGACAAAAACCGGTTTCACATTTGGTTTTTTGGAGTGGTTAGGGATAATATATGGCTTGCGTAGTTTTGTTTTCTGGTCGTAGCAAGATTGGTTTGTGGCATTTTTATGTATGCAATGGTTTTAAGAGAAGAAATGAGATTTATTTGAGTAGTACAACCATGCATAGTTCATCAGGGGGGGGGGGGCTATTCACTAGATTTGCTTTTTTTGACTTTAGCGTTGGAGGTGAATTTCTTGTGTTTTCTTTGGTGCTGACGTCGAGTCTTCTTTTTCAGTTGTCGACGATGGCCTAATCGTCGACCAGCTTTCCTCGGCGAGTGGGCGGGGCTGGTTGTGTTGTGAGTTGTGTGGGAGGGTAGATCGCCAAACAGCCAGGGGGCGCTGTCGAACTCGTAGACTGTGATGCGATTGTCGCCTGAAATGGATGCATGGTGTGGTCAGGGGCAAGCACAGGACACAGTGTGTGTATGTGCGCAGGATGGGGACGCTTGGGTGCTGTGGCTGTAGGACTGAGGGAGTGTATGTGCGGGGGATCCGGATAATAGAATGCCATAGCTGAGCAGTGAGCAAAGTTAGCAGGCGGCCAGCGGTCAGATGGCAAAGCGCGTCACTGCGGGGCTGTTTTGAAGTACAGCGTGCATGAATAATAACACTGTCTGGTGTAACCAGGCCTGGCAGGCTCAGGAGGGAGTGACTGCGGGATAAATCAGGCAGCAGGCAAGTCTTGCGACTATACCTACGGCTGAAAGATCAACCCGAGGGGTTGACGTTTGCCAGCCAGAGGGATAACGCTCTCCCACTCGCCGTGGCCTTGGTGCGAGGGTCACACTGGATATAGCGCTGGTTAGGACTTACTGGGTTCGTCATACGATGCAACATGATGTCCAGGGATGCCAGTCTGGCCAGGGAACGGGCTGCATCGTGGTGCAGTGCAGTGTGGTGTGTAGACTTGGTTGCACCCTGCATGTGCAGGAGCAGGTGGACAACGGGTCTGATAATTTACACATTGATTCTGGGCTCCTGCACTCACTGTATGACTATGGTGCGAGCAATCTGGTATCCTGGCAGGTGTAGTGGTGATAGTATTGTCATCGTGCATTGTTACCATGTCATCCAATAGGCAAGCGTGGGACACATTCAGACTGAAGCAAGGCAAGTCTTGCGACTGTACCTGCAGCTGAGACATCAAGCCGAGGGTTTGAAGTTTCGCAGCCAGGGGAGATCGATAACTGCCATTCGCCATGGTCTTCACAACTGACGAGGGCAATACTATCACTCGCCAGCATAGCCTACCAAGTGGCATGCATCAATATTTCTGTGGTCGCCGGGCGTAGTTCATAAGTCCAGCACTCCTTTGCGCAAGTTCCTCATAAAGTGCGGCCGCGGTCGTGCAGCGGCTCGGCATTTGTCTACCTGTACTTCTGTAACAAGTGGCTCGACTCGTCCCGGGTTCGATCCCCGCTGACGGAGGTCGGTTTGCGAACCATAAACCCTCGCTGACCTTGCACGCCAGGCCGTGGGGGACTCACCCGGCACCCTAGAGGTGCTCCAAATGGAGAGACTGAACCAAACGAGGGAGCGGCTGCAGAACACTGGCAGGCTTCCGCCATCCCGATGAAGGGTGTCCTTGTGTTGATGTATTCAGGATACTCTGGTCCTCCAGTGCGCTTAATCCATGGTTGTGCAACTCATGTCCACAGTACACATCTCAGTACCACGCCACTTACCATCCAAATCAGCAGCCTCGAAGGGCATTTTCGCGTCCTTCCTGTTGGTTCCAGTCACTTTAGCCAACTCCTTCAGTGTCAGCACCCCGTTGCCGTCCAAGTCATAGTAATGGAATCTGGAGGGCAGTGGCACGGGCCAATTCGACGCGCTCTCATTGCGATCGCTCGATTCGTTCATCGATCCATTATCGATTGGTGGCTGAGAGTGTAAAGTGCCCGCAGCACAATCACTTCGCAATATAAGCACGAGAATGAAAGGGGTGTGCAGGACTGTGGGGGCCGAGACCATCCTCGAAGGCGGCTAGCCAGTACTGGCTTGGATAGCATAGTCTGTGTCGATGCACATCGAGGGCGGCTTTAGCGTCAGCGTAAAAGGGACGGAATCGGGTGTTTGGTGAGAAAAGGGATCATCGATCTTGTGCGTGCATGCGAGGTGGCGGTGCAATTTCTCGCCCTCGAACACTAACGATGCGCCTTTCTGGCAGTCAGTGCCGCTGGGGCTCTTCTAATCTCTGCTACCTAATCTCATTTTCGCTCACTCGCGTGACTGACTATCGATACGAATGGAGGCCGACACACCCAAAGCAAGTCATCAATCCCGCCTGGGGAATGGCAGGAAATTGAATGCGCTGTTTTGCCCCCCCCCCCCCCTCACCACACAGCATGGACGGATAAGCTTTTTTGAGTCCCTGGTAGCTAAAGGGAGCACGAGCAAAATGGACAATCGGATAATAAAGACGTGAGAATGAAGTTTCTGGCGCACTAACACGCTATTTACGTTGAGTCAGGGTATGTACCTGAAACTATATTTTACGCATTCCTGCAAGTATACAAAATTTCCAGTTTTCTGGCTCGGCTGACCATCCTGTATCTGGCTTCACGTACATGCACTGTAGTCGCATCTCCGCATTATTAAGCCAGCAAGGCAATATCGCTTTATCAAAGCACAATATTGCCCGAAGAGTAAAATATAGTTTCAAATCCAGGTCCAACATGGGGTCCCAAAATCCTAATTTTTGTGTTTTTAGGTAGTTGGGTCGGGTTTTTAGACAGGCTGGTTTAAGGTTGTGGAGGTTGACATTTTTTCGAGCCCAGGCCAAAAAACCACTTGGGGTCAGCCTTATTCGTCATCATGAGCATGTGGTTCGGTCGGCACAACGTTGTACAGAAGTTGGGCGCACAATTCAGTTTATGAGATCGAAGACCCTGGCTGCTCTAGTGCTCAGTGCCCCAGCCTCACTGCGAATGGAACTGTCTGTCGGCTAGACACCGGATCAGGTCGGGTTTGACCCGACCCGAAAGTCCCTGACCCGAAATTTCGGGTCGGGTTGACCCGAATTCGGTATAAGTAGTTGAAGTTCCTCGCGATAAAAACCATTTACAAATCATCAGAACGTGGTGACGTTGGTGTGAGGGTGAGTGTGTGAAAATATGAGATGGAGACATCTCACGCACGCGAATCTTCATCTTATGTTATTACCTAGTTATCCTTAGTAAATGCAATAACGTTCCTTCATACTGTATTTCCCACAATAGAGGTCAAATAATTTTTTGAAAACCTGAGATCTAATAGCGACTAAGGTCTGTCCACTGGAGACAAGATTTAACCAATCCGAATAATAAAGACAAGTGCCACTAGGTACAATAAGCCTATTGGGGAACATAGTGCAAAAGTGCCATCTTATCCTTCATTTTTAGTATTACTTTGACTTACTCCTTCTCTGATCCATTCTCCAATTGATCCTCCCCATTCACTTGATCAATAACACAGATGCGTGAGTGTTTACAAAATTTGCTTCCGGAGGTTCGGTTGATCATTGTATTACTATCAGTCCTGTGGTCTACGAGTTTCTCGCGCACAGGCGTTTACAAATGAGCAACGGCAAATTCAAAAACCAGTTTATAAACGCATCAGCCAGACCCCGCGAGTTATGCGCTTTAATCACCTGCTAGATAACTTGCACTGGTATCAACTGATCAAAAATGTGTCGATTGTAAGGTCAATTTTCAGAGCTGTATGCACTGACAAAATATGCTAGCCGGAGCACTGGGGAGACTCTTCCACTAACTTCCCAACTCCTGTCTCAGAGGAGACTTTTGACTAAGCCACTGCTACGATTGCTTTCCCTCAGGTCGCAGTAAAGAATGAGAGAATGATCACAAAAATGTGCGTCATACTGATAATATACTTCACTGAACAAAAGTGGGTTTTCGGTTTCAGTCAATTTTTTCAAGAAATATGTGTTTCTACGGGTTGGGTTTGGCTTCACTAGCGAATGGGCTGGGTTTGACTTTTTAAAAATGGGTTTGGATTTGCTTTGGGTCGGGCCTGGTTTCAGATACACAGCTGGCGGCTGAGATTTCTGTAGTTTCCAACCGTTTACTAAAACTGACTTTTACCCTTAGTTATGGGGCAGGTCTGGTTATTTCTTTTATGAAATATTCCTCGTCCTGTATCTCGCCTACACGGTCGGAGCCAGGTGTCTGATACTCCTAGTCTGGAGTTCTAGGCCCTGTTTCACCAGCCCCCTCCCCTAATTGGTCTTCTTTTGGGGTCCACACACCCAATTACGGCGGTTAGAACAAAGACCAGTTTTTAGAGGCGCTCGTGAACGTACAACCGCAACTCAGGGTTACGGGATCCGTTCTACAGGAAGGACAGAGAAAGGAGGGCTTCACCAAACTCACATGGACATTGGGATCGCGTAAAAATCAATTCAGTTTAGGGATCACCCTGAGTGCAAAACCAACAAGTGTAAAGTGCGCATTCACGTGACTCTGTCGCAAGCAAAGCCATTTCTCACTTGTGTTGACGGAGAGCGGCCGGATTCGACAATGGCTCACGACAAGTCGTCTAACTCAGGCAGGAAACCTGGTGGCACTTTGTGGTGCGCACCTTTGCTCTCGTGCTGCCTGCACCTCAAGCATCGATGGTTTCTCCTTGTGTGGAATGGCATTGTGGCCAGCCTGTCTTTCGTCATCATCGTCCTCATCCCCCTGGGCATTCATATGTGCCCGTCTGAAGTACGTCATCGACTAAGCGAACCCGAATTCGAGGGTTTCGGAGAACAAATGATCGAATCGCTGCTACTCAGTCACGGCACCAGTTACACTCGTCAGCCACCCGTGGCCAATTTGAATGTGACTGATGAAGAAGTGAAACTGTTTCTGGGCCTGAGCGTCGACTGCATCATATCTGATCGATTACGCGATGTCGCCCGGTGTCACATGACTGTCAATTGGCAACACGCAACTGATAGCCGCGAGTTTGACGATGCCCGAATTTGTAATCGAGTAGATGCCGAATGGGCCGTCGTTGCACTCACCGTCTCCGTGCTAGCATTAGCCGAATTCGTCTTCGCTTTGATGTTCGGCAAATTTCCTGCCGATTTGACCGGGAACGAAGCAAAATTTCGATGTCGAGGCGTCCAAGCTTTCCTCTCTTCCATGCTTTGGGTAATCGCAGTGTGCTTCTACTATACTCGAGTCACACACGCCGGATTGTGGTACATCCCTTACGGCAGCGTCAGGCAAAGACCGTACTACAAGGAGCCAATCAGGTGGACGGCGGTCGGTCTGATTTGCATCATCAATTTGGTTTTAAAATTCATGGAAATCTTCATCTGCTGTTGCTTCTGCACTGACAAGAAAGGCGACGAAACGACTGGACCCAGCGATTTCAACAAAGCAAAACGAGATCTATCGTTTTGGAACGACGTAAGTGAACCGACCGATCACTTTTTGGACCCTGGAGTTCGGCGTCGTCTGCTGATGGAAGAAGGACCGAACGCACTGCAAGTCGGTGACGCTCATTTGGCGGGAAAAATCGAGTCGAAAAAGACGTCTGCGTGGATTCGTCCCGGGTTGTGCTTCGCCGAAACCGTAGACGAAGTAAGGAAGAAATCGAAATCTGCAAAAACCAATTCCTATGTCAAAATTGGGAAACACGCGAGCCAATTGTCCAAAAATCAAGGCAAGAAAAATTCTGTCTCGCCATTCCCTCACACGCCCATTCCTGTCAAATTGTCAAAGAAGTCGTCCAAGATCTCCGTCGGACAACCGAAATCCGACTCAATGATCGTCAAAGAACAAACGAAAATGGACGAAAAAGGGATCGAAGCTAGTTTGAATTCGATGAGCATGCAACCATCGAGCAAAACTGATCGGAAAAGTCATAAGCAGGATCAGAAAACTGCCAGCAAAAGGTCTGTCATCGTCAGTGGGCCCAAAAAAGCCTCGAAGCGCTGAAAAATCGATACGAGTGATTTACTGATATAACATGTCTTCAGATTTCCCCTGTCCAGCCTGTTTGTAAATCTGATCTGGTGTTGTTCCCGCAATTGCAGGGTCCGCTCTTCGGCAAAGTCCTCTCCATTTGAGTCTTCCAAGGCGGGGATGCATTGGCGATCTTCGGGAGAAGAAGCGCTGTTGCAAAAAAAAAGTAAAATATGATTTTGTTTCGAAGCTGAAGGGAAGCAAATCTGAAACTTTATTTTACGCATATATGCTAGAAAGATGCACTGACTTGGGTTTTGTGCTTCTATGAAATGGGCAGCATCAACTGAGAAAGCCACACTTTGGAGTGGTTGATACCACGGCCCCACTATCACTATTATATGGCCTAGCAGCTCTGGCGAGGTGCTGAAAAACGTCGCTTATCGAAAAAGTGTGCGCACTGGGCTGCGGCACTTGCCGATCGTCGAGCAAAAATTTGGCCGGATTCGGAATTTCGATCGATCGAATTCGACATATTTTAAATCAATTTTGTTCGTTTATGGCTTAAAAAATCAGGTAATATTGGTTTTTGTTCAGATTTATCTTCGCTGCAACGTACAGGCTCAAAAAACTAATAAAACAAATTCTTAAAAATTTTGACGATTTGTGTGGTGCAGAGAGAGTTCTGAAAAATGTTGTCAGGAAACGGAAAAACGGCCAATAAAAAATTTTGTTTCTTGTTTTTTAAATTTTCTGATGTTTATTATCTAGGAGAGACCCCATGAGAATTTTTAAAAGCCGTTATTTCTTGTTACTTTTATTTTTTAGTGTTGCCCTGTGTTTTAGGATTCCTTTCGCGTTATTATGTCGGCCGGATTGCTGAAGGTCTTGGGTCACGTTCAGAATCATCCATTTTTACGCGAAAATGATCGAAAATTGTTCGTTGAGTTAAGTCGGGAGGTGGAAAAACGACGAGCGGATTTGGAATTGGTCGAGTCTACTCGGTTCTTCTTTCGAAATTTGCAGCTGCATATGGAAGGATCGAGAGGCGCGAAAGCGTCAATATTTTCGTTGAGAGATGCGAATCTACGCTCGTCGTGGCAGAAAGTGTGGTCCGTGTTGAGCACAGTCGATCCGTCGGATCCTGAGATACATTTCCCAAGAGATTTGGCCGATCACGTTCTGCGACGAATTTTGTGGGCGGCAGGATCGTGCAAAATTATTGACCGCCTGGTTGCGCCTGGCCAGTCGACTCCTGCTGCGATCACGTCCTCGGTTTCTGTTGCAGACCCGCTTGTCATAACTTCACCAACATCATCGCTCATTCCAACTGCACTCAAGAATCGATATTCGCAACAGTGCGGGTACGCCGTTGGACGAATGCGCACCGTTATGAAGCAAGGCTCGTGGAAAGAGAGGAAGGAGTCGATCGCTATCGTCGAGTCGATTTTGGATAAATTGGCCCCTGATGTGGTCAATGGGAAACGCTGGCAGTATGATGTGAAGGAGGCGTTTTTGGATTTAGCTTTTCGTGTGGATGAACGGGCTTTTGTACTGGTCAAATGGTCGGATGGATCGTTTACGCTGAGAAAGCTGAAAACACGATTGAAACAAGATCAAACACTCGTTGCGACCGTTCACGATTTATTGACGGGAAAAGGTTTGCTGCAATGCTCAGTTTCGGATGCGACAACCTTCATGGAAGTTTTTGTCGACTCAACAGCATTGTCCATTTGGAACCACGTCATTCAAAAGAGCCATTTGAACGAAAAGGAGAAACACAAGGTTTCGCTGCGTGGTAAGCTGAAGGTGGACGATTTGAACGGAAGACGCGGAATTAAAAAATAAGTTTTTATTCAGGGTTTAGAAATTATTGAAAAGTTGAAGTTGAAGTTATTTTGAATTTATTTAAAAGTTTGGAGTTATTGAATTTCGGAAAAAAACATGTGTCAGTGCCGATAGAGAATGCAGATTTGTTGATTTATTGCTTAATACATGCGCAAAAATACCAGGAATACTAAAATCACACGCGAGGCCAACTGTTAAGAATGGTCATATTGATAGTACGCAGGTTATAAGCCATTTCCATCAGATTCATCGCCTGCGAGCCGCCGCGACGTTGCCTCAATGAACCAAAAGTACTTTCTAAAGGATCCTGGGACAATCGTTTTGGTTTGAAACCGGCGTTTGGAACCCGTTTCGAGAGAACATTCCAAATGTATCGCATAAATACAGGAACGCCATCGCTGATCAGTCGAACGTCCTCATTGGTTTCTGAGGTCAAAAATTTTTCTGGTTCGTCCTTGGTCCCGTCTTCCCACGCTTTCAAGCTTTCCTTCACATATTCCAAACCTGTGAAAATGCGACTGGCCTCAGCTTCATTGAAGTAAGTGCGGTGGTTATTCATGCACAGCCATAACTCTCGGCACATGCACATAAAATCTTTGGTGCCTAAAATGAAACAATTGGAACTATATGGATAATCTGCAATCGTGTTGATTATATGGCTACGCACCAGCAGTTCCTCGAGCATCAACAGCGTTCATAGCATTCTCGATCGCTTCACTCATAACGTCAACGGCTGTCGAAACTGACATCTTAGCGAAATGGGTCATGTCTAAATGCTTGGCAGTCAGGCGGCGGTCGACCCGCTGCTGCTTCTCCTGCCACCGTGCCACTTCCAGCAAATGATCCCATCTATAACGTACCCACAATATTGTCTAAAACCATCAAAAAAGTGAAACACTTACTTGATAGGATATCGCGCAGATGTGCCGATGTATTCCATATTACGGTTGTACCAATTGTTACGCAGTTTTTTAATTGCATGTGACGGATCGCTCAAAATGAACAGCTTGGCATCTTCGTCAGGGACGATCGGATTATCGATAACGTAACGTTCGCAGCTGCAAAAGCTGAATGCAAAAAAGGGTTTTTAGCACAAAAGAAAAACCTTACTTTTTCTGCCCATTCCCATTTGCTTTCGAAACCAAAAGCTTTTGCAAGCTGCGATTTGTTGGACTTCCATCGCAAATCAAAGCATGCACACGAAAACCGTACCGTTCCAACGAGATCATGACATCCCAAAGCCAGCATTCTAATGTCTCAGTGTCGAGCTTGTGACAGGCATAAAAAGCAATGTTCACCGCAAATCTGAAACACTAAAGCGCGTGAGCGAAGCCTCATGAAAAAATCGAAGGCTACCTACCGTATTTTGCTAAATAAGCTGATGTATTGGAAAAACTAAGGCAGTGGTTGCTAATTCGTCTTGATGATTGTCGGCTCGTCCAAATACTAACTGCGACTTTTGCTGGACAGCCAAAAGCGGGCTTAGATGCACCTAAAATGCGCGTTGGCAGTACATTGATTTGGAATGCAGAATTAAACAGCTTACTTCATCAAAACTCAAAATACCGTGACGTAAATCGATCTGGTTGGTCGCCAGCTGCCCCATTTGTTTTAGAATTTCTTCGTCAACGCCAGTATTCACATCACCAATATTCTTCCACTCCAGGACAGAGCGTAAACTCGGTAAAGGCAAAATCGGGTTTATCGCTTTTGTTCGCTTGTACATTTGTTGGGACTTGTAATTGGCCAACACGAGCCGCTTTGTGTTCTCGCTATATCGGCGTCCAGATGGCATTCGCGCAGAGTTGACCATTTGTTCGACCAAAAGCGATACTTGCATTTCCAAATTCGTGCTACCAGTGTGAATAATGACGTGCTTCCGCAAGTTTTCGAAATTCTGGAAGTCCAAACGACGTTGGCATCCGTCCCACTTGCATGAATACTTTCGTTGAAGGGGTTGCATAGAGCTGTTGGTCGTGATTTGAGAAATAAGGTGCGCCTCTTTAACATGGTGGCATAATAAATTGATCGATTCAGTCTGATAACCGCAAATTCCTTGTTCGTCCTTCCAAAAGCATTTAGGATGACGAATCTTCTCACTCAAATCATCCAATTTTCGAACGACGCAGCGAATGGCCTTTTGATGACCCATTTCATTTGGTTTATACTTCGCCATTTCTTTTTCCACCGCCTTCATACGTCGATCTTTCTTACGGGCTTCTTGTGCGGCTTTCCTCTTGGCACTCGCCACATAGGCAATCTTCTTTCGCAAATCAGCACTTGACAGCCATCGATTTCCTGACCACCTGATTCTCGATTCTTCTGATACAGGAGACTTCTTATATTTCGATCGACTGACACGAAGCACCTGCTCCGCCTTCTTGCATTCGTAGCAAGTACTTCGGTAGCTGGGCATTTCTTTTTCACATTTCTTGGACCAGCATCGATCCTCGGTCAGCTTGACAGGCGAAAATTCTTCACGAACACTATCCCATTGACGTTCTTTAACAGCTTCATCATACGGCGATCGACGAAATCCAGGGCACATCATTTTTCTTCCTCCTGAATTTGTGGGGACGATAGATTCATTCGTAAGAACGGCCTCGAGCGATTCACTTTCGCTGATGGATGAATTCTTATTGGTCAACGACTTTGATACCAACAAATTCCCCACACGATCTTCTCGGCCTCTCTTAAAGAAGAAATCGCGACTAAACTGCAAGGCTGCCGATTTGAACCGTCCACCTAATTTTAGCCCGTTTTCACCAGTCACATCGCCCTTTTGCCAAGCACTGGCTAATAACGACGCCGAATCAAATCGTTTATCAGGCACTGATGCAGCCGAAACAGAACCATCTGCATTCACGACGCACTCCAAATTTAAATGCTTCGTGGGCGAAAAATAGACAACGTTCACATCTGGTTTAATTTCCAAAACGCGTTTCCAAAAATTTTCCATTTCCTGAAACAACACGATAAACAAAAAGAAATAACGGCTTTTAAAAATTCTCATGGGGTCTCTCCTAGATAATAAACATCAGAAAATTTAAAAAACAAGAAACAAAATTTTTTATTGGCCGTTTTTCCGTTTCCTGACAACATTTTTCAGAACTCTCTCTGCACCACACAAATCGTCAAAATTTTTAAGAATTTGTTTTATTAGTTTTTTGAGCCTGTACGTTGCAGCGAAGATAAATCTGAACAAAAACCAATATTACCTGATTTTTTAAGCCATAAACGAACAAAATTGATTTAAAATATGTCGAATTCGATCGATCGAAATTCCGAATCCGGCCAAATTTTTGCTCGACGATCGGCAAGTGCCGCAGCCCAGTGCGCACACTTTTTCGATAAGCGACGTTTTTCAGCACCTCGCCAGAGCTGCTAGGCCATATAATAGTGATAGTGGGGCCGTGGTTGATACTGCTTCACGGGAATGAAGCGCAAGTGCACTTGCGCACAGTTTACACTCGCATTCTTGCAAGGGTGCGTAAAATATGGTTTCAGCCTCGGGTTTCGCGTCTTACCCATAAGTGCTAGCAAACTAAATGTGCCAGCATCTTGTGCTGTTTCTGCAACAATAGCATCATTGTAGTTTGCCTTCTTCATGCTTAGACCACATAGCCACTCATATTTTGCCCTATCCAGAGAAGTTGACCCCATTCTGACGACGCCAGGATTACACGAACTGTACGATGTTGTCTGCTTTTTCTATTCGGTTCTTTCCACTTACAGCGTTGCCTGATTATAATCTCCAGCTAAGTCTACAGCACTTTACTATGCCTGGTCGAACGCACTGGTCCAGCCTGCGCTGTTCTCCACTCGTTTTTTGCTCATTTGGACGAGGTGGTTTTTGTTATTTTTCGAAAGGTTGCAGCCAGCACGAGACTGGCTTTCATGATTTATCGACCAGGATTACCGTCTGGCAAGTCGGAATGAGATTGCATAGGCTTTTACCAGACCTTGTTTTTTTGGCACACACGGCATTGCTTTGGCATAGTGCGCTGAACATACAAATTTAGTCGATGTTCAAGGCTGTTTTTCCACTGACTACTGTACCATAATCAAAACTGAGTTCCTTCTCAGCTCTTGTAGTTCCTTTTCAAATGTACCCAACCCATCAGCCTTCTCAAACCCGGAAGTCCCATCTTCTACTATCTTAACGCACCACCCCTCTCCAGAGGCACCAAGCTCTTCGATTGGGTCATTCTTCGACGCCTGGATCGTTAAAGCGCTTCCACCATTTCCTTGTTTTTACGACCAGTTTTAAGAACAAACACACCCGTCCTAGTTTGGTCGACACCAGTAATATGTTTACACTACCAAAATAGGCCACCCGTTTTCGATAGTTTCTCTGTCCTCATTTAGTTCAGGCGTGAACCTCGTTCACTTTCGTGCGCATGGATACGTCCCACAGCACCAGTCCAGCCATTGTTGGTTCTTGGTAACTTGATTACTTACCTCAATCGATGAACCCCTGCAATTAGACCCCCCCCCCCCCGTTGTAAGTGAAAATCGGTCACACTTTGTAGCGCTAATTCAAACATGAGAAAAAGGAGAAAATCGATATAAACTGGAACTTACTCCTCAGAGCTTTGCTTCCATTGACGTCATTCTACTACTCACCAGATTAAACATGGGGGGATCCCAGTTCGTCATCGATCCTACTTGGGCATGTATCTTTACCTGACAGTTGCTAGTTCGATTTTTCTATTTACTCGTGTTTCGTTGAACCACCTGCAACCAAGGGGACGAGCGAGCAGCGCAGCTGTCTGGTCTTACCACTACTAGGCAGCCAGCTATAGTATCGAGCAGCTAACGAGGTGAACGTTGGTTTTGCCAGACATCTCCTTTTGCCAAGCCAATGGTTGGGGTTTTTTGCAGTTATTAGAAAAGACGGACGCCTTGCGCCATTGACGTCATTGAGTCGAGCCGAGGCGCCTGCTTCCGTTTTTCAAAACGGTAAGTCGATTGACGCTAGCTAAGCCAACATGCTATTGCGTTTTCTCCGAGCATCACTCCAGTTCAGGCCAAGAAGATGCTAGGCTAAACAGAAAACGACTGGTTCCTCATCTGTTTTCCGTGACAATGAGTCTATTGCTCATTTTTGCCTGTCCTATCCCTTAACTAGTCGACTTTTGACGTGTTAGCTGGGAACCTATTCAAATTCACCCTCCCACCCATGTGCCTACGTGCCAGCGCATGTATCTTCGTCATCACACCCACTATTAGAGGCACGTTTCAGGGGCGTACATGTTGGATCGTCAATTCGAGTAACAACTTTCCAAGCGCGAGGACGTGACAGAGCGAATGCCGTCGGACGAGACCTGTTTGAGAAGACCCATCGGTGACTATCTGCTGGACGAATGTGAAGAGCATAAACTCGGAGAAGGCGCCTTCGGCAAAGTGTACAGGTAAGTCAGTGGGTGGGCAGGTGCGTGCTTATCAATTCTATCAGTCGGGTCTGGCACAGGTAATGGAATAACATAAGGGTCTGCCCATACAAGCCTTGCGTGTTGCCTATGATTGAGCGGGAACCTAGATGTCTTGCATTCGCTTATGTCACGGGCTCTTATCAAAACGTGGTACTGATAAGATGTTGACAAGAAATGTGATAAGATCTGACGCTTTCCACGCCAAAAGTAATTAGGTCTCTTGTGATAGCAAATCTTTCAGCTTGTGTGATAACACACCCGCTTTGCACACCTCCATTCGACTGTGGATAATTATTAGCTGAAAACACGACCTTGATTGAAAGGGTCCTTTGTTTGTAACACACCTGCATTCGATTGGAAGTGATAGGTCCCTTTTGATAAGAGTTCGTGTGATAACGCATCTGCGCCTTTAGTGATAGTCCTGCTGTGATAAGATTTTTAGCGATAACATTTCGCCGCGACTGATAAGACCTGTTCTTATTGCCATCTTTCGTGAAGACGTGATAAGCCTCTTCTGGTACGTCTGCGTTCCACGTAGACTGGTTCTCAGGGTGTGGGTTCGACTCCTGATCGGGGTCATGCTTTATTCTGTTTCTTTACTGAGAGTGATAATCTCTTCATCACACTGCGAGTGATAAGATCCGTCACGATGCAGTGACCTTCCTTCTTTGAATGTTTTTATTTCCTGTGATAACACGTGCGCTTGTCTCAGTGTGATAAGCTGATAAGTGGGGTGAACTGTATACTAGGCCAGTGTGCGGGATCTCATGAGTGCGGGTTCGATCCCCGCTCATGTTTTACGTTTTTCGTTTCAGTACTGTGGAGTATGATATTCAAATTTCTTGTGATAACGCATGTGCTTAGCGCTTGTCGTCAGTAGTGATAAGCTGATAAGTATAATTACTGTTCACTAGACCAGTGATCTCAGGTGTGCGGGTTCGATTCCTCTGGACTTACTGGGAGTATGTTCCATATGGATTACACACATCATTGATAAGCCTCTTCTGGTGTCACTCGCTTTCCACTAAGAGAGATAGCTTGTGTTTGTGAGTGCATTCCACTAGAAAAGCCACCTGCTGCAAAAAGTGGTGTCAATCATACAAGCCCCCGCAATGTATAACATGCTCTTAGTCTATGCCTCTGAAGTAGTTTTATCCAGTTTTTTCTGGTAATTTCATCAAGGATTAGTGCTCTAGCTCTTTCGCTCAACTCAAGTACCACTCGAATTCGAGATCATCGAGTCATTTCGCATGCTAAGGTGCCTTGGTGGAATATCAAAGAGGGGGGTTGTGCCAGCTGGCTGGACACTTTGAGTCAGTCTGGCAGACATGAGTCAAAACACACGATTAGCATGGCACGCCATCGAAACCTTTGTTTTCACCCCCACACTAAGCAGCTGTTTCTCACGGCCCACGCAAGTACTGGGTGTTGGCGTGTGGTGTCTAGATTACTTGCATTTTCCACCTGTCCAACGATGCATATCCGTTTTTCAAACCTTGCATTCCCAAGTCGTGTTTGATTTTGCGAAAACAAACACTTTTTATTGCAGAGCTGAACACACACAAAGTGGCATTCCAGTCGCTGTGAAAAAATTGGCCAAGGAAAGACTTAAATTTGATGAATTACAAGTGGTGAGTAAATTGAACAGCGACAATGTGGTTGGTATTTTAAATTTGCATTGGGACGAGGAAGATGGCAGTGGATACGTTTTCATCATTTTGGAATTATGCGATACCGATTTGCACGTGCATTTAAGCAAGCAATCCAATGGGTGTTTGCATCCAGCAGATTTAGATTTTATTACCGAAGGTTTGGCACGGGGCTACTTGGCACTTTATCAACAGTCCATTATTCACAGAGATATTAAACCAGAAAATATTCTTCTAAACTATGCATGCGATGGACGAATAAGGGCTGCAAAGATTGGTGATTTCGGCGCCAGTCGATTGATGTCACCTGATGATGAAGAGACTCGACTGACCAGTCTGGCTGGCACACCTTTGTAAGTGTACCCGTAACATGGTATTTTGTGAAGATATATTTGCTTGGTGCAGGTATATGGCACCCGAAATTGGTGCAAATATTTTGGCTCATCGTCAATACGACGCCAAAGTGGACATGTGGTCGATGGGGGTGGTCTTGTATGAATGTATCAATGGACAGGTAAGGCTGCTTGCTTTCGCTATGATCATACAGTGTGTGCAGACCAAGGATCTCACGATCAGTGGGACAGAATGTACTCGTCAGAAGTGAGTATACTAGTTGGCCATCATGAGAACTCTGATGGCGAGATAAAATTGGCACTGACATTATTATGAGTTTACCATTCTGTAACTCTGTTCTTTCCAGACCTTCACCAAAGCACAGTTATGACCCTGTCAGGCACGTATGCATCGACAGCCCTAGCTCCAGAGGCTACCACATTGCACGTTGTACTGTATAGGTTAGACTGGCAATCGATACCCTGTAAGGAGGCAAGCAGGAAGCGTCACTCGTTAAGGTGATGTTTCAGCCATGGACTAGGTTGAGAGACTTGGTTGGCTACCTTTGGTTTTCAGCGTGGTGCAAAAGCTCTGCCGGTCACTCCCCCAGTAATAGGGACCATTCGTATTACAACACGACATAACTTGGGGCATAACACATTGGAAAGTAGGTCTTGTGTAAAGTGACCACTTTCGCTGTGGTAAGGCTTCACTAGGCCTACAGGTCGCTAATCTTTTTCTCTAATGATCTCAAACCGTCACCATGCAGTAGCTGATCGCTAGGCATTCCGGGCCTTGCCGCCACTTATCACAAGCCTTATCACCAGTCACTCTATGTACCATACGCCAGATCGGAATCGAAGCGGCCAGCCCAAATGGCCTATTGCCTATTGCTGGCATGGGGGCTCTGCCTTCTGGGGATGAATGGAACGTTCGTTGACAAAATATGAGCACCTTGTCGCTAAGCACTTACAGAATCAAAAAAGGCTGTGAATAATTGATAGGCCTGCTGACTAGGTACAAAGCTCTTCATTCAGGAAAGCTCCATGGCGCCGAGCTGCACTGATTTCATAATAGCTGGCTATACTTTTCAAGAATAGTCTCAGAAACCATGGATGCTGCAGGAAAGCTCCATGGCGCCGTGCTGAGCGGAGGAAGGAAGCGGAGGCTGAGAATTTCCATCACTTTGCTGACGTCATTGCGCTTCGTTTAGTTGTCAAAGATTAGAGGAGGACGAAACGCAGCCTACATGAGCATGCTGACGTCAATCGTCCCAGGCTGTCAATGCAGCTTTTGTCAGGTTTATTCTAGAATATATCCAAAAATCGATCATTCCTGAAAAAACCAGCATTTGTGTTACTTGAAGAGGAGGCTAGAGGGGCGGGCTGGGAGGCCTGCAGATGAAGGAAGGAAATGCTTTTTTTTGATAGAAACGACGGAAAGGGTTCCTAAAAAGGCAACAGCATTTTGATAACCTAGTCCAATTAGGCATTGTAATGGGGGTATGTTGAAGGGCAATGCACTCGTGCTAGGCATTAGTTGGTCTTTCAAAAGCGGGCTCGTTTTGAAATGGCGAGGAAAGGGCAAGAAGAAATGGTGGATAGAGCCTAATCGGCACCAGGGGGTTTACAGTATGACCTTGTTGATGGTTCCAGAAAAGAGGGGTGACGAATTTTTGTGCCAGGAGCCCTCAGGTAACTACGGCCATCGCCAGGAGTCGCAATGTTCAAAGGACCATGGCGAGATAAGCCTGCAGCACATGCATATAAGCATGAAGACAACGTGGGAAGGAGAGGTGGCAATAAAATGATGGTTTTCAGTTACCATGCCCACGTTTAGTGTTTGACGAAGCATGCAAAAACACAACATAGCGTAGAAGATAGCTGATGCGGCATTTCGGAAAGCTTTTGTGGTGTCGAAGTTTCTGGAATCCAGCAGCAGTTGACACACTGATGATATCTGAAAGGAGAGGATATCAGACTGCCTAAGTGTACGTCAAAGTACAATACGTACAATGCCAGTGCAGTATTGTATACTTTATTGATGGTTCTCTGGCACTGTATGTTTTTTAAGTAGCACTCACGGTCAGATGATCAGATGATATCTGGTGTTGTGCGATAAACCAGAAACCTGACCTCGAGGAGATGGATTTTGCTATTTCCCCAAGACAAACCACAGGCTTCGTAAAGTATTAAAATAAGCATGAGTCGGTAGCCACAACAATGTGATGCCAATATTCTGCATGGGAGCACATGACGAAGTATATTGGGATCTCGAAAAAGGCATGAGCTGCCAAGCTTTAGTTTGAATTTCCATCCTCTGTTTAGTAAGTCCACACCACGCAGAGGATGGAAATTCAAACTGAAGCTAAATTTTGTCGCATGAATCAGATATTACCGGATAGGACTTTTTATCTAGGCCTGACCAGGTGATCAGGTAAAGGCCGCGTGGTTAGGTGATTTGCAGATTACCAAATTATCTATTTTGTGACCACAACCTCATAAGACGTCATGATCGCGTGATTATGGCCACATAACCAAACGACGACACGACTATTTGATCACATGAACTCATGTGATCATGTAATTCTGAGTAAGGTATTCCTGGGTGATTTAATAAGCGAATAATTCATAGTTTATATTTTACTGGAAATATTTTCTACTTAGCCCTCGAGTGCGCTGTCTGGTGCTTGGCTATGGATAAAGTATAGCATGATATAACATGACAGCCCAAGCAGGTATGTAGTACGCAGTCACAAGCGGAATCAGATGTCCAAATGACCAGATCCGTTTTGAATGACATGTGCTTCCATTTTTTGTGTTTTTCAGGTTCCATTCGACGAGCGGGCTCTTTGTCGTCTCTTTCTCTTCTCTGCCAATGCCAACTACGAGGGCTACAGCGGGCCGCCGTCTCCATGGCCCTCGTCGGCTAGGCTGTGTTACGAAGCGCTTGTGCATCGCTTATTGGAGCTAGACGCGTCCAGTCGTCTGAGCCCGCAAGAATTCCATTGTTGGATTATCCATCAGAAATTGCTTGTCGACGAGAGTGCAGTGGTCGAAGTGTCCCAACATTCCGACATCACTTTATCATCCAACGCCAAGCGACGTCTCTTTAGTCTCCGAGGAGACACCAATTGTTGTTTCGCTCCCAGTGCGATCATCTCGACAAATGGCCAAAAGAGGCGTGGGCAGAAGAAAACTGAAATCGAGACCAATAACAACAATGAAGGCCACGAAAATGGCCACTGCCGCAAATGTAGTGAGCACGTAAATGAAGATGGGTCCGTAGGGACCGGAGTGAAGCGTGCATGCCGCGTGGGCGGCACAAGTTCGACCCTGATTGATGCAGTCGAACGCCTGTTTTGGTATTCGGGCATGTTCGTAGCTTGCAATTACTGTTGTTTTAGTATGCGCCAATACGGGTTCGAGTCTTGACTAATATGGGCTTTGGTAGGCCTTAGAATGCATTCTGAGCATTTTCGTGTCGTGACTTGGTCATTCGTAACTGAGAATAGCCTTGTCATTGTGTGTGCTTCTATTCGGTCACTTCTCGTCAAAGTAAGGGACATAAGACTTGTTTGGATGAGTTCAAACTGATGCCTCGACGAAGCACAGGATACACTTATGGCCCCACAGCAAACAAGAACACGGTCGGACATCTTCTTGTATATCTGAGGATACACTTACTGTATGGCACCATTGCAAACAAGAACACAGTCAGATATCATATATGTCTGTCGGAAAGAGTACCGGTACTATTTCGGATGTTGTGTGCAGCGCATTTTTACTTGGCACAAATATTCGAGTACACACAAGAATTAAAGGGCGAGTTCAGAGATAGGAGATTCGTAAGTAGCAGAGTTATGTGAGCTGCAGCTCGCGATCAACGCGACAATATCAAACGGCAATCGTTCAAACTTATTTTTCACGGTTAATTGTTCAGGTCTGTTAATTTTTTAGACCTAAACACATTTAGAGTAAGTATGTCCACGATCCGTACCTGCTTCTCGTGCGCTCGAGTACACTTTTAAGAAAAGACATTTTTTGGCTCTTTTCTTCCCTTTTTCTCAACCGCTAATCGTAAGTAATATGCGCACACTGTACGAGAGATTACATCTGAACTATAACCTGATTTCTTTAAGAATATAAACGCCCGCTACGTTGCCGCATAAGCCGCGTGTACATTCCCAAAGAAAACAGATAGTAACATGTTCACGTACTAGGTTCGAAGGAACTAACCATTTCTAAAAAATCTGTTACCAGACAACAAAAAGGTTAGCCCAGCCACCCTACTCTAACCAAATGCAAGGCAAACGAGGTTGGCTGGGCCCCCTTGGCCACATGCTTGGGTGGGTTATACTTATGTGGACGTGATATATCTCTTATGTTGCCTTCAGGGCGAGGCTCTCAATCGTACTTCCACACTCATCCACAATGCATGCCTCTGTGATGTACTCGGTGCATCGTGGAGTCACGGAGTCGACTGTCTGCCGAATTTTATTCTGTTTTTCGCGAAAGGCCAATACCCACATAAATGCACTTATTTGTATTTTTGAGTAAGTACAGAAGTTTGGAGTTTTGGAATACGATCCCCTTCTGTTACCTCGAACTTACTTGGAAAACAGTGAAACCTGCTGCAGTAAGGTTGCATCTGCCGTGAGAGCACGAGTACTACATGTGTAGCACCTATTCAGTGACACTAGAACAGGGAGTTCAGCTTCTGTGTAGCCAGCATGCTAATAGCTGTAGGCGTACAACCCTCAGCACTGGTACGACCATCGGCACTTGTGTTTCAATCTCGTATTGCCTGAATGAAGTAACTGAGGTAGGGGACGCCCTGTCAAACTTTTTTAGTGACAGTAGCAATTCTGTTTGATCACAATTTTTCTACAAACGCCGCCGAGGGAGCCCAGCCAACCTCGTTTGCCTTGCATATGGTTAGAGTAGGATGGCTGGGCTAACCTTTTTGTTGTCTGATAACAGATTTTTTAGAAATAATAGATAGTACTTTTTCGCACCCACATTTGGGCTAGGAATTCAGAATAGATGGAAGAAATTTGTCGTTTAATCCTCCTGAGCTGACGCAAATTTCGCACAAAGAAGATTCCCACGTTATGCCCAGTCACTGTGGCCTACTGCGCATAAGCCCAGAATGGCTGGGCTAAACAGGCAATAAATGTGGCTGTTGATAGGCAGGCAAGGGGTTTACGCACTCTTAAAAAGCACTCCATTGCCGCCTGTGCCGGTGCCGTAATGTGCTGGTTGTGCCAGCAAAAAATCAACATTCGAGTTATTTTCTGGTGGCAAAAGGGCTCAATTTCCGCAACAAATATTCTTTGCTACAGAGAATGTACAGTAGATCGCGAGTAGATTTTTCAAAAACTTTAGGCTTCGAAATCAAAACAATCGAAAGCAAGCCGACTAATCCTCCAAAGAATAGCAAAAAATGCAACCATACTAAACAAAAAAGAACACCCGTCTCGGCCAGTAATTTTAACGAAGGGTAACTACTGCTAATGGAAACATCACTTGAGCGCCGCACGGCTAATAAACATATTCCGCCTGCTGGCGGTATGCGGTAAAATCCAGTTTTTCGAGCACAAAAAATTAATGAGCGCGAATCCTAGAATCCAACCCTTAGAAGAATAATTCTCGCTATGAGAGCTTTCAGAAAAACCAATTCTTTTTCCGTAGCTTTAGTGGTTATTGCTGTGGACCAATACTTCGTCGTCTTCCGTCGTCATCTCTAGAACAGCAAAACGTGCATTTTTTGATCTCGAGAACGGCTTAACCATTTTGAACGAAAATTTCGCACGATTATTTGCCATGGCAAGCATAGCTCATCCTCAAATTTTTTTGCATTTCTGTTAATTCATTGTTGAGTTATGAACCATCATGCGGGGGGCGGGAGGGGGGTAACTTTAACGAAGGTGAGTATGCTGGGATATGTGACATGTATTTTGCAAATTCACGCCAGGCGCATGTTACTCGCTACTTCGCCATGTAGGCGATAACCCTGTGGGGTAAACATATACACACCGTGCCCCATGAAGGGACCTGTATTCGAGAGTCTTCCGCCCCATAAGCCGTACATTTAGGAAAATTGTACAAGAAATGCATCTCATCTTTTTTTACTTGTACCAGCATACAACGATACAACGTACGGTCAGCCGTACCCTAATTCTGCATATCAGCTCAATATATGTCTTTCTTTTCGCATATAGATTCCCAACCATCGCCGACACTAAAGCTTCGATAATTTTTCCAAATAATCCAATCAGGAAAACCCTTACAGCCTGAGGCCTCCGGAACAATGCTGCTGTAACCCCACCCAGCTAATGACGCGCAAAAATTCATCTTTTTCTCTGCGTTCTTGTAGACAGTGCTGCAATTCCCAAATTTAGACAGCGCCGTGCGAAAATTTGAGCACATTGTCGATAAAGATTCATTTATTTCACTCCTGCTAACCTGTATGCAGTTTCGCCTGGTAGAAATGTGTGTCTGTGAAGAGCAGTAATATTCATCTAATATCTGAAAGTCCAGGGCGTGTCTAAATTGCAAAGAAATAAGAGATCTTAAAATGAATTATTATCAAATTGCGAGGTCTTGCCCTTTGCCGTATAAGCTAAGATAAAAATGCATTGAACGTGTTACTTTCATTAGCTCATTCACAGCTGCTCTGTTTTCCGTAGTATTTGCGATATTAAGCTCTGTTATCACACATTTTTCATAAGATGGCTCGAGAATGCTGGCCAAAGAATTGTAGCAAGTTTCTGAATATTGCGGTGGTGACGGCCTCTCGCAGGAATTAATCAAGGAGCTGAAGCGGGGAGAGGAAAGATATGCATACTGCAGAATATTGCACAGTAAACTATAATCAGAGCAGAAAGTGCATATCGCTGGGTTGCACGATAGAATTAAGATTTCGTTAGTCCCTTTCATGGCGATTATTTTTGTCTTTTAAGCAGAGGCATCTGTTCGACGTCGAAACTGTCTTATTAACAAGACTGGTAGGTGATATTTGTTGTGTGCTCGATTTTCGAAAATCGAGCACACAAGTGTCGACTGTCAATTGCACTCGTTTTTGGTTTAGTCTAGACGCACCGCATTTTGTCTGGGCACCTGTTTTTCCTTTAGTCAGAATTAGTTTATGATTTTTTGCATAGGCAGGTAATTGGACTAAACCAGAAATGTTAAGAAAAATGGAGTTACCCTGTGATTTGACAGCCGCCGAGTCGGTATCGCAAGGCCCAACTATTGAAGTTCTTTCCAGCCTGATCGACCGACCACTGAATATCTCTGGCCGTCGTAGCGCATTGAGTCAAGGTTTGAGATTTGCCGAGTCCAACAAGCACGCCCAAAGAAAGCAAGAATTGGCTCAGGCTCATCATCGTAGTTGAATTTTGTGACAGAGATATACCGTAATCAGAAAAGCTTGTTCGTCATATATATGTTAGAACTGTCAATCTGCCGATCTGTTCTCTGACTTTTATGGAAAGAACACGTCCCACAATTTCGGTGACAGATTGCGAAGGTATGACATTAAAACTAAACATTATTTTTACAACCAACAGCTTGTCTAACGATTCGACATACTGTATATCGACGTCTAACGACTCGGCTCATCCTCGACATATTGTACCACGCGTCTGGTCTGTTCATTCTACGATCAGTCTCGAATCTAAACAAAAATGCTAATGGTCTAAAACAGTAAAAGGAATTTCTCAATTTCAAGATCGTAGCTTTTCTAAATAATCAGATGTAAAAGAGAAAAAAACACAATTTCACCGGCCTTGGTGGAACACTAGAATTTGGGAAATCGTGACAAGCGAAATAAAACAGGCTTCATAAATTGTTTATTCGCCTATGCCATGTTTCTCATTGATTCAGCACTGGCACCACTGATTGAGTGCTGTTTGTGCCTGTTGCTTTTCTGGATTATGCGCTAGTGCTCCTGCCTACCATTCCTCGAATTCTGGTCACTCACTGTCGGACATATCATTCTTTGTGAGACTGCCCCCAGTGGGCCCCTGGTATTCCGTCCATGAGGTCATGTCATACTTCACCCAGCCAAGCACTATACAGCGTACTAGATGGCTGAAGAACACATAATTGACACTCATTTTTTACCCAAGCGGGGTCGAACCCTCCGCCGTGAGTATGCCCAGCGTAAGAGGCGGAATAGGCCACGACCAAGGCCATCCCCGCAAGAGTCATCTTCACGGCCTAAAGAAGAGGTGCTTGCTTTGTGCTGCGTGCTGAATTGATGACACAAAAATCAGTCGGGAGAAGAAATAGGACTGAGTTAGATTTGCATATCTCCGATGTCTGCTCGACAAAATGTGCCTACGGTTATGTCTAAATTTTGAACTGTCGTTAGACGAGATGAAGTGAATTCATGTGATAATGCTATTACACACCTACAACTCCATCCTTTTTACAACCCAAATTATTTTATAAAAAATACATTTGAATACATGTTTTGAACCTCTACAGTCTAGTTTTACGAAGAGACAGCTTGTGGTAACGATTATAGCTGTCTCTTTTTTGTCACACACGCTCACTAGCTAGCTAAGCGGTAGAAAAAGTATATGATAAGCGGATTTTAACTAGCTGCATATTACATTTCTAAAAAAAATCTGTTATCAGACAACAAAAAGGTTATCCCAGCCACCCTACTCTAACAAAATGCGAGGCAAACGAGGTTGGCTGGGCTCCCTCGGCGGCACATGCTTGACTGGGTTATACTTACCTAGACGTGATATATCTACGTTCATGTTGCCTTAAGGGCGAGGCTCACAATCGCATTCCCACTCACCCACAACATATGTCTCTGTGATGTACTTGGTGCATCGTGGAGTCACGTAGTCGACTCCTTGCGGGATTATGTTGCTTCTCACCGAAGGCTAGTACCCAAATGAATACACTTATTCGTATTTTGGAGAAAGTACCGAAGTTTGGAGTTTTTACCTCGAACTCACTTGGAAAACAGTGAAACCTGCTGCAGTAAGGTTGCATCTGCCGTGAGAGCACGAGGACTGCATGTGTAGCACCTATTCAGTGACACTAGAACAGGAAGTTCAGCTTATGTTCAGCCAGTGTAATAGGCGGAATAGCCCTACATTGGAGAAGATACCGCGGAAGCGGATGGACTCAAAAACCCTCCAGGCAGGTCACCTAGTCGTAGGTGCCCGAGACATCAACCCGACGGGTTTCAGCCTCGCCTGGAGAAGCGTATCGAGCGGCGAACGAAGGCAACTGATACGCTGTATGCGGCGGCCAGTCAAGGCAACCACATACTGCTCCGTGCATAAGGCGGCCAGTTAAGGCAACCAGATACACTACCTTCTCCACAGGCCAAACACGCCACTACACCAGCATGCTAATAGCTTTAGGCGTACAACCCTCAGCACTGGTACGACCATCGGCCCTTGTGTTTCCATCTCGTATTGCCTGAATGAAGTGGCTGAGGTAGGTGACGCCCTATTACACTTTTTTAGTGACAGTAGCAATTCTGTTTGATCACAATTTTTCTAAAAACGCCGCCGAGGGAGCCCAGACAACCTCGTTTGCCCCGCATTTGGTTAGAGAAGGGTGGCTGGGCTAACCTTTTTGTTGTCCGATAACAGAATTTTTTAGAAATAATAGTACTTTATCGCACCTACATTTGGGTTAGGAATTCAGAATAGATGGAAGAAATTTGTCGTCTAGTCCTCATGAGCTGACGCAAATTTCGTACAAAGAAGATTCTCACGTTATGCCCTGTCACTTTGGCCTACTGCGCATAAGCCCAGAATGGCTGGGCTAAACAGGTAATAAATGTGGCTGTTCATAGGCAGGCAAGGGGTTACGCACACTTAAAAATCACTCCATTGCCGCCTGTGCCGGTGCCGTAATGTGCTGGTTGTGCCAGCAAAAATTTTCTGGTGGCATAAGGGCTCAATTTCCGCAACAAATATTCTTTGCTGCAGAGAATGTGCAAAAATTCGCAGGTAGATTTTTCAAAAACTTTAGGCTTCGAAATCAAAACAATCGAAAGCAAGCTGACTAATCCACCAAACTAAAGCAAAAAATTTAATCAAACTAAACAGAACAGAACACTTGCCCCGGCTCGGCCGGCCAGTAAGTTAGTAATTTTAACGAAGGGTATATTTTTTATACGAGGGCCGCTTGGCCTACTACAAGACTCTACAATCAAGTTTTCGAAACATGCGAGATGCACGTACAGTATACTCATAACGCGAAGAACAACCACGTTTCTGCCCTCTACCTTCCTGATGTGCTCTACATCCAGAAACTGATATCGGGCAATTGCCTTGCCTAAGCCATCGTGATGAAGTTATTACCATGGTCCTACTAACAAGAAGCCCACGCACTGATATCAGTTCATGCCCGGGTGTTAACATGCTAAATAGGTCTTGAGAGACCAAAAATGCAGAACAATAGTTTTCGTTCAAGCTGCATGATAAGCGATAAACGGGTCGAAAAATAAGAGTTCATGGCATTGGCAGACACGACCTTCGACAAATCACGTGCAGCATATCCTTAGTGCACTTCTGCAACGATGTGGAGATACAGGACTCCTACTCTTATGAGCCATACAAGAAACCGTTTACTCGACCGCCATACAAGCACAGCACAGGCATAATACTGACAAGATGCCGATGGCAGGTCAGTTGTGCAGGTGTCACAAACAAAAAATTACAGAAGTAAGTTTATCTGACTGATCGCCTGATGTCAGAAAGGTCTAGGGGCAAAGGTAGCATAACACAATTGGCATAATTAGCCTGGTACTTTATCCCCCTTGCAATACGAGTGAACTACAAGCAGTTGCACCGCTTAAGTCTACCGCTGGCCTTATTAAGGCAATAATCAGGGCTCAGATCGAGCAAGTATCTTCGAGGGTGAGGGTGATGAGGGTAGGAATGCAGGGTTCACAGAAACCTCAGCGGTTTTTTTAATTTCTGAACGATCTTTGGATATCGAATCATGAGCAAATGCTGTAGCTGACTCTCAGCAGACACTTGCTGTGCAAAAATAATTATTCGAGCCCAGAATGAGCGAGAATCTTACGAACAAAACGAGCATCGAATATCGATCATCAGTATGTAATCACACCCGCGAGTCCAATCGGTTATTTTAGACAATCTTCATGGCATTCTCGAAATGAGCACATTTCTCGCAGGTGCACCAATAGCCATCGGCATTTGATCACCGCTCGAACCAAACGTGCCCATGCCCACTACCGCATCCGACCCAACGACTCCAAGTGAGGTGCAGGCGACCAGATTCCTCACGGCACCCCTGACATCACGATTTAACAGAATAAGCACGACGGCGTTGGTGCTGGCGTGAAGAGTTCCAACGAAAATGACGATGCTGAATATTCCACCAGTCGTGTCTTGAATTGGCAGAAATCGACTGAGCACTTGGAAAGTGACCCAAAAAGCGATGAAGATTCCAGTCACGATACTTAGTTGGACGGCGTACCACATTTCTTTGCGTCTCCTTTTCCGCACGCTTTCGGCTGTGATGGAATCGATGATCTTGTTGTTGTTGATCCGGATGTTCCAAATGACCAGCCCGTACATGACCACCACGAACGTCGAGGCCAGGGAGTTGAGGGGAATGTTGATGAACGTGTTCGAGTAATTGTAGGCGTAACCATCTTGGAGTTGGGTGAACGAGTAGGTCTTGTAGTACAGGTAGGATCTAAACACGAAATGTAGGGTTAACCTCGTTAGGTCACGGGACAGGACAGCGTAGGAACACAGGATGGTAAGGAGGTCAGTGATCAGTCGAACGATCAGATGGAACAACTGGCGTTCATGGGCGATCGTAAGCACAAAGGGTACACTTGTAACACATTATTCTCGCCCCATGATATTGTCCCTGCTAGTGAGTCAGACACTGCCAGGGTATAGTGTAATGGCACTCCACCGACAACTCATAAAAAGTGGCGTCCTTCGACTCAGTGGTCAAGGCCCAATTGAAAAACACCCGACTGGCTTAAGCGCCTGCCACTCAAGGCGCTATGATCGCCCTCGATCATAAAGAAACGCTGTTAGCTTCATCCCGCCCAGAAGCAATCCTATCTTAGCCGTGGCGCCGAGGCAAAATCCTGAACGAACCTAAAACTGTGGGTCCAGTCGGGCAAGAACCACGTAGAACCCTCCGCAAGCGTGCTTCACTTTGCTGATATCGCCCCTTTGCCAGTGCATGAGCACATACTGCAGCAGCAGGTAGCCGGAAAACGTCTTTCAGGAACCATACTTTACACCCAATCACTCAGATGAGCAAAACCGGTTGTGGTTGAAACCACCATCTATACAGTATGTTCTGATGGAAAAGGTCGCATTCTTACTGCGGGAAGCGTGCAAAGAGAGCCTTGGAATTCCTGCTGTAAAGAAAAGATTCAAAGGCACATACGGGCAGCATGGCAGCAATATCTCCCCAACCACGGTCACAAACAGCGCCAATGTCCACAAGCCAACTAAAATACCAATAGTTTTCTTTGGACTAAATATCTCGTTGTATCGATTCGGTTTGCAAACGGCGACGTACCTGTAAAAAAGTACGCTTCAGGTAAGCTTTTTTAAATATCACCACATCCTACACTACGCGGTTGACCCTTCATTAAGCAGTGAGTGCGTTCCGGTGCAGGAAAGATTGCGGCCAGAACTCACCTATTAATAGCCAAACAACACAAACTGATCACAATAGACTTCCAGCCAAATACTGACACGGTGGCCGGAACTCGTCTCCATCCAACAGGAAGCAACCACGACTGGAGTGCAGATGAGGGCCCTAAGTAGAGCACATGAAACACAATGTGCAGGGTGTCCGCAACGAGGAGATTGAAGGACATTTTGTACAGACTGCCGCTCGGCCCTTTCAAGAAGCCGCTCTTCACAATAGCATATCCAACCAGGACATTGATGGTCACAACACTTGCAGCAAATGCGGCGATGCTTGACCCCAGCAGGTACGAACGCAGGGACAGGCAGTCGGTGGTGTTCATGATCGATCTAGGTGAAACCAATGAGATAACACAAAGGCGAGGTGTGCATTTATGGCCGAATTAACCCCTCACGAGCCTGCCCAGCAGCTCTGAAAGTTAAGAGCAGGGCACGGGGCGAGCTCTCCTTGCTCTGTAGTATCCGGTGATGGGGACATTCAGACATCGGCGGGGACACACTTCGATCTTGGCTGATTTCCTTAGTGACGTTGGACGTGCTAAGGCGGCGTGAAGTGAATTCGTTTGTTGTGATGAATCTCTCCTCATCGAGCAAGTTGGATGTCTAATCAAGTGAGCAGAAAACGAAGGTGTCGAGCTGAGGGAGTCTGGGTCAATTTTTCATCTTTAGAGACACTGTATAAAACGTCACACGTAAGTGCGAGTGCGAGCGACCGCCCTATCACTCACTTCTGGTGATTAGACTCATCTATTTCAAAATCAGGCATGATATGGCGAGCGAGGCTGTGAGGCGACCAGCTTTCATGGTAGGTTTCCTCTGAGGGCATCCTGTGCCAGCATCAGCGTCCCAGGATGATGCAGGGTGATGGGAGGGCTTCTCAACTAGTGTTCGAGGACCGAGCTAAAGTGTCGTCAGAGACCGGTTTGCTCTGATGAAGAACAGGCTCATAACTGCCTTCTCCGTCCTCAGTAGGAACAGAACTGTTACTGCGGCTTCCCTACCAGGGTTGCTAGCGCACTCGTATATATAGGAAGAGACAAAAAAGTGAAGCTGGCGTGACACCAGCTCCCACACGACCTCCTTCGAAAGTTTGACTGATTGACGGCTATATTTTAAAAAACCTTTTTCATTAGCTGAACAAAATTCTCGCTCTTCCCGGACAAATGATACCACTGATCACAGAGAATACCATCACTTGGTCCTCATATTTGTTTGCTCCGTTGTCGAGAACTGTGAATCGATCAAACTTCTCCTTGCCACCAACGGAAGCACTAGCGACACCAAATTTGCCGTGTCCGAACGACCAGTCAGATTTATTCCCGACTGAAAAATGAAACCAAAGACTTCGATTAGCCCCGGAAAAGTGAATGGCAAATAGAACATGGTTGGGGTTAAGGGTGGCCCTCAGGGTCCTTAAGAGTTGCAGATAACTTTAGCATGGACAAGGATGAGCAAGAGCTTTCCCGGTGTGCGAGCCCGTCTATCTGCTAATGTCTGCTAACACGTTTTAGAAACTTCACCAAGTTCACCCTGCATTTTTGCCAGAAATCCTTCGCATTTCTCATACTTCTGTGTTGCAAAATGCTGATAATATATCTATTTGGTCTTTTCGTTTATACCGACGCGGATAAGTTTTCGGGGTGAGTCCCAATACATTTCTATCAGAAGCAGCGCCTTGGTCGAGCACTATAGCAGGCAGGTGGGTGGGTTGATGAGCTAGCGTAATACGACTGGGTCCGTATTACTAAAGGGAGCTGCTCTATTTTTGTCTGCTACTGTATGCCCAAAGAATATTCACTAGCTAGCCATAAAATTGTTTCTCAAGCGTAGGTGTATTGTGTCAATTGCATCAGTGCCCTTGCCTGCAATTGTGGTACTCGATGAGGATTATTGGGATCGCCTATATCTGCAAACTCCTGTATCTGTGACTACTTCGACACTGCATGAGTTTTGCGCATGGGTACAGGTTCGCCTGGTGAAGACATGCCGACGACTGGACATGCAAGATTACTTTTATAAGACTCTAACTACCAGTACACAAGTTGATTAGTGTCATGGCATGGACGCACCCTCCCTTTTTGTGGAATCATTCAGCCCTACGTAGATCGCTTTACTATGTCGACTGACAACACCATTGCTGCTGGGTTTAAACACAAAAAATATTAGTTTCATTCAGCCTGCAATTCTAAAGATGGCGCCCTTAAGCAATAGGTAATCGAGAGAAGTGGCGGAGAAGAGTTGCTTTTTTGAAGGTCCATTCACAGGACTCTCATCCAGTTTTGCCTTGCTGGCCATCCCCATGATATGCTGAGCGAGGCTAGGCTATGAGGCGATTAACTCTTACTGCAGGTTCCCTAAGACTTCTTCCCTTGAAGCACCTTCGCTGAAGGCGTCCTCAGCACGTGTCCCAGGATGACTCTCAACTGGCGAGCGAGGACTGTTTCCATTCTCTACTCGTTCGGCGTCCGCCTCCTGAGGCTTGAGCGCGGATGCTTGATAGTTAATTGATGACCTCTCGTAAGGCCAGCAGGTAATGTTTAGACCAAACAGCCCAGAAATGGTTTAGATACTGAACTCGCTTTTTCCACCTTTCTATCAGCGCCTTTTGTGTTCCCATTGCCCCGATTGGTTCAGGAAGGATGGGCTCTGGTTCGATTGATCCGTTGATTGTTGGCGGCGTGATGAAACAGGCGGGGGAAAGGATCGTACCACCGCGTATGTCGTTGTCGACATAGGTGATTGGCCTGTGATTGATGATTGATTCAATTTCAGCTAACACTGTAGTCATTTGACTCATTGACAACAGAATCGATTGTATTGATTTGCGGAACGCTTGCTTGACCAATCGAATCAGCCGCTCATAGAAGCCACTTTTCCATGGAGATCGTTCGGTGATGAAGTTCCATTTTATTTTAAGTCGACTGGCGTACTCTTGAATTTCCTTTGATTTAAAGTTGCCTGCATGGTCAGAGATTATGAGCTCTGGCAATCCTCGCCAGGCGATGAATCGTTGTAGGCCCAGAAGTAATTGTTCGCTTGTCATATCATCGACCAGTTCCAAATGGATCGCTCGAAATGGATGGATACACGCAACAATGCTGATCCATTTCTTCTTCGGCTGGCACCCCTTCTCTCTGGTGTAGAGCGGGCTGAAGTAGTCGATGCCCACGTGGGAGAACGCCTTTGATTCTTGCACTCGTGGCTTTGGCAAGTCTGGCATTGGTGGTGGCTAGTAGGTCCACAGTCCCATCGTCGACAGACACCGCATTTTCTGATTACCCGATTGACCTCTGCTCGCCCTGTTGGAACCCAAAATCGCATTCGAAGTCGAGCCAATGTGTGCGATATGCCGCTATGCATCGTTTGTTCATGAGCTTCTTTGATCACCACGTGGGTGAACCTTGACTTCTTTGGAAGGAGTATAGGATTGATCGCTTCAATTGAGATTTGAGCATGCCCAATTCTACCACCGCGTCGAATAATGCCATCTTCATCTAATAGGAGCGGTATTGCATTGTTGAGGAGAACTGCCTTTTGATCGACCTGCGCCCTCTTCAGGCGCACCCCCTCGTCTGGGAAATACTTTGCTTGCATCGCTTTGAACCATAGCTTCTCCGCATCATCGATCTCTTCTATCGTCGATGGTTCCGATTTGCCTCTTTTGCTGCAGGATCGTCTCTTCCCCCTCACCTTGGCCACAAATCGCATGCAAAAGATGGTGATACGTATCAGTTTGCTCCAACTTGAGTATCGACTTTCAACAAAGATTCGGCTGACCTCGTCTGAACCCTCCGCCGCGAAATTGGTCGTTGCTGTATAAATTGTTGTTGGCTCGATGTTGCCTTTGTTGATATCTTCCTAGTCAAACGTGAATCCGTCTACCACGGGCCACGTTTTTTCAGCCTGGCGTAGCCACTGCGGTCCATGCCACCATATTGACTTGTCTTTGAGGGTCATGGCCGCTGCCCCTCTGGACAGGAGATCGGCTGGATTCTCCTTCGTGTTAACATGGCGAAATTCGATGGACTTGATGCCTGTAATGTATTTGACTCAACTTGCCTCGAATGTCTGAAGCTGCTTGTTTGATTGAAGCCACCGGAGGACGCATTGGGAATCGATCCACATGAAGGTGCCTTCGATTTGAACCTGTAGTCCATCACGGACAAAGGTAAGGATCTTCGCTCCAATATGTGCTGCCAACAGTTCGAGTCGTGGAATTGTCGGTTCCTTCGCCTTCCACTTGTCTGCTCGCTTCGGTTTCATCCGACTCTCCGCAAAAACGAGGTTTGGTTGGCCTGTTTGAGGTCGCAAATATACTCACGCCCCATACGCCTTTTCTGATGCATCGCAAAAGACATGAAGTTAATACGGTCCCTGGCCGCTTCCTAGGAACCTTGGTAACTTGATTTGATTGAGGCCATTGATTTCCGTTCGAATCTGATCCCATTTGTCGTTGTTGGATTTCGTTAATTGATCATCCCATTTTAGATCTGTCGTCCATAGACTTTGAAAGAAGTGGCGCACATTGACCATTACTGGGCACATGAGGCCAAGAGGATCGAAGGCCTTATGAATGAACCTGAGTACCGACCGCTTTGTAGGCTCACCTTCGATGACAGGCTCTGCATGGTTGATCGAGATCACGTCAGAATTAGTGTCCCACTTGATGCCCAAGACCTTTGTTTTAGCCGCTTTTGCTCGGTCCACTTCTGGGATCGCTTTGAGGAATTCTTGATCATTTGAGTTTCACTCTCGCAGATTCATCGAAGCCTCACTGAAAAGTTTCTTAGCGATCTGATAGAAACCGATTGCGTCTGCTGTTGATAGAACATCATGTTGTCCACGTACGTATTGTCCTGTATCTTCTTCGCTACCGGTCCACCATTCAACTGCAGTTGGTGCTTGATGGTTGCTCCGAGCAGAAAAGGACTTGATATGACGCCGAATGGTACTCGTTTGAAGCGATAGATTTGCAAGTTGCCGTCGGCACTTGGATGCTTGGGGTCCTTGAGCCATAGAAATCGCGGGACGTCCCTTGATACGGGTTGAAGTCCAACTTGTAAGAGTGCCTTGTCGATATCTGCGATCAGCGATCAGCGCCAACTTGTTCCTTCGGAACCGCAGCAGCAGTTTGGTCAAGTCGTCCAGCATGACTGGTCCCCTGTACAGGCATTCGTTCAAGCTGCGCTGTTGATTGCTTGTCTTTGGCAGAGCCATCGTAGACAATGCGCACTTTGGTTGTCGCTCGATCAGGCGTGATCACGGGATGATGTGGAAGGTAGTGAATGGGGCCACCGATCTTGTCTTTGTCGATCTTCTCGATGATGCCCTTTTGCAGCTGATCTTGGATTATAGCATCGTATTTTAACATCATCAGCTCGGGGTCGTATTGTAGGCGACGGACCACTGACTTGATCGCCCCATGGATAGCCCGTAGTTGTCTGGCAGATCGAGATGTTCACCTTTTTGCGGCCATTGAACTTGATATCGATTGTCCTCGAATTTGATTGTTCCATTGAACATCTGCATGGCTTTCTCATCGTCACGTTAATTGATTTGATCAGTGATGCCAATCTTCTCGAGTCCCCACAGGTCGTTGATTTGAGTTTGATCCTTGATGTGTGGCTCGAGGTGATTCAGCTCTTGATTGTTGATTGCGACTGACGAGACAAAGCAGTTGAATGTTGAGGCTGGCACAGCGATTTCGATTTGATTCTTGGCTCGGCCGAAAACGATCCACCCGAAGACAGAGTTGCGGAGATAAAGGCTTGGTCCGATTTCTTTGCTGCAGGCTTGCATGATGCGCTCATATTCATTAATGCGATTAAGTACATCGATCTTGCTCGTTTCTGATTCGTTTAGGATTGGATCGGCTAGATCGAAGGTGCCGAGAGTGTCCTTCAGATCCGCGAGCATCGCGGCGCTCCGCCACAGTGATTGAGCGATCTGCGGGACGACATTTGCCTTGATTTCGATTCGTTGTCCACGTTTGCCCCTCAATTGCAGTTCAACAATTGCAGATTTGATTCGTTTTGGTTCTTTGGCACCGGACGTGTACAGCATGATTTCTTCGTACGATGTTGGTTTGATAGCGAGTCGCTTGATGAGTTCTTCAGTCACATATGTCCGCTGACTACCGCTATCGAGAAGAATTCTTTCTTTGATCGATCGGGGAGTATGACCCAACGCTTGGATATCGCCCACAGGTGTCTGTAAAAGTACTGCTTGATTCGATGTGAGCAGACTGGTGCTTACGTCAGAAGCGAGCGTCGTTGTGGTTGCCCCAGTGTCGATATGCTGTTCATTTGATCGCTTGTTGCATAGGCTTGAATGATAGCTGCTGTCTCGACAATGATAGCACTTTGTTTTCGCCCAGCATTGACCAGATCGATGGCCAGGTTTAAGACATCGCCAGCAATTGTCCTTGAGGGTTTTCTTTCGTTCCTCGACTGTAGGCACGTGTTGGCATTCATCGGCCCAGTGCTCGCCCTCGCAGTAGACGCATGGAGAACGAGGCTTGTCCTCGATGACTTCTTGACTGGTGGTGGCAGCTTTCGACACACGGTTTGCTGTCTTGCTGAAAGAATGGCTCGTCTTGGGCACGCTGGGTTTTCCCTATGTTCCGCCGCTGTGATGACTGGCCTGATCGAAGCTCGTCTTGTGTTTCTCGTATTGCATTCGAATGATTTCTTGATCATTGCCAAAGCGTTTCTTGAGAAGCTGAATCGTTACTTATTGCGTAGTTCTCGCCTGTGACCGCGAACCCATCGACCACTGATTTCGCAACTCTTTTTCTAATCTTGGCCTAGCCCAAACCCGGCCCAGCCGAAGACCAGTTTGGGTGGGTCGGGCTTGGCCAAACCTGGCCCGACCCAGACTGGTCTTGGGCTGGGTCGGGTTAGATCGTCAATGGGTTAGGGCTTGGGCCTGGGTTACAACCAGTACTGGTTATCAGATTATTGACGCCGAGTCCAAGAACCCAGTGATAGCTTCTTTTGTAAACTGCACCAATTTCCTTGGTATTAAAGGACGCGTCTGTCTTGTCCTTGGTAAGAGCCATGCCGTATTTCTGCTTAGTGTGGTGCGAATAAAGAGACGTATACAGCACCATTACGACAATTGGTAAATTAATTTGTCGGTAGCTGTTAGGCCGGTTTTCAATTAGCTAGTTTTGTCAATAAGAATTTATTATCTATTTATTTACCAGTTACACGCTATGCCGCTGAGAATCACAACTGCTTTTTAAAAATTTATTGTCGTCGCAATTAGCCCAGCCAATAATTAAATGACTGTCTGGTTTCCACTCGATCAAGCAGTGTTTCCTCCACTGCTAGTGCTGTAACCAAGAAACGGGGGTCTGTGCGTCGGGCCAACTAGTCACGATAATGGAATGATTAGTGCACCACTATTGTCCTTTTCTACCTTCGATTTAGTGACCAGCCACAGTCATCTTCTAAATTGACCCCACCTACTGGCTGTATCTTAGCTCAGCTTAGCCCACTTCACTCATAACAACGACTACTATGCGGGTCCATAGGCACCGTTTTAGTAGACTCAAATGTCGCATTGAAGAAGTCGTTTCCTAGATTGATCCAACCAAGGACTGTTGGATGACTGAACCCAGTAATTACGATGATTAGGACATAAAATTTGAACCCTGGCACTACTTTTCATGTGATTGGATTCGGGCAAAAGAATCATTTAAAACCCCTTTGCGCCGCTTACTGTTCATTATTAGAGTGCCTGCCTCGTCGCAAGGTGTCGTGGAATAGTCGACAGGTGAGTGTGAAGCAATGAAAGTCGGTATTAAGGTCTAAAATATCTACAATAGTCTGAAAAATTCTTAGAAAACTCTTTCATTTTTTTATGTACCTCCTTTTAAATGACATCGGCTGTCCACTACGCTGGGACCGAGGGTGACGAAATCGACGTGCTGGAAATTTCGACCTCGATACCTGTTTTCACGTTTTCACTATTTTTAGAATTGCAGACATTTTTAATTACAAGAAACACAAACCTACTAAAAATTCAGTTGGTTTGGGACAACTTTTTTAGTATAGCTTTTAACATTCGAAAAGCTAACAGCTGCTACTTCTTCTTTGATTGTGAGACGTTTCCACTACTTGGTCGATTTCCCCACTGTGTCGTTTCCCCCGCCGTGCCTGTTGGGGGAATTGACTCACTGAGACGATTTCCCCACCGTGTCTTTTCCCCCACCATCAGAGTTGCTAGACAGCCATTGCTAATTTCGCGTGCTACTCATTTATTATAGGCGACATGGCTCCTGAAAATTGTCAATTCAAGAATTTTAATTGGAAAGGAACTATCTATTCCCTGCTCCTTATATCTCTGACCGCGACAGCATTTTGGGACGCCAGCAAAATCATTGATGATTACATGAATCACAATCGTGTTACAGTGATGCGACAGGAATACGCAGACATTAATTACACATTCATACAAAATCCCATCATTTGCCTTGACTACGGTTGGAAAAAGACCATATTTCCCGAGGTATGGCCACTAAACAACTCAGAATATGAACAAGTTTACGAAATGAAAAGCCGAGCAAATTTTTGTAATGAATCTAATCCAAGCATGCCCATTGATCAATTATCACTGAAAGACAAATTGGATATTAGCGTTCTCCTACCAATGTAGCTAAGAGATAGAAATCTCTGGTGAAAAACTTGGAGCAGACGAGCTAGAAAAGTAGAAATTGAGACGTCTTTATAGCGACATTCCCAAAGGAACAAGAAGACCAATAAATTACTCAAATACAACATCATTTATTATATTTTAATTTTCGACGTTTCGTCTTATCTCAAGTAGCGTTCGTTCGGGATCCCGGTCCCGATCCCGGTCGGGATTGCCCCTCCCGAACCCGATCCTGATAAAAAGTGTTCGGGATTGGGGACTGAATATTGTGGTGATAGAATGTTTTTATTGCAACAGGGAATGGGGCTGGTGTATGGGAGACGAGCTGTAGGGGTGATAATGGCATGATCGGATGAAAGTACTCCCATAAAATGCACAAGTCCTGCTTTTTCTGATGCACGATTTGCGCCCAGTTGGATGTAGTAACAGCCCGCATTTGCCATCATTAGATGGTGGGCCTGCTGCAGAAGCTGGCGACATTCTGCTTGACACTGACTCAGATGGTCATGGCCATCAAAATATTTCAGAAGAGGAAATATAGAGACCTTGGCGGATGATTAAATTGATAGAGGAGAAGGAGGGGATTTGTTTGCTGATTTGTAACTGATTCTTCGCTTGCCTGATTTTGAATGCAATGATAAATACTGCACTAAAAATTATCCAAGGAAAGGGAATCTGTGGCTTTTAATTTGCTGGCTACTCAGGGTGGGTTGTAGGTCATCTATAGCCAATGAAAAGCGCTCTCTTCACAAAATCCCGATCCTGTCCCGATCCCGATCCCGGTCGGGATTAAGCGAGTCCCGATCCCGATACCGATCCCGAAAATAATGATCCCGAACGAACGCTAATCTCAAGACATCATCAGGAACTGATAAAACACATCGTAAGGCGAGCAACGCATCAATGAGCTGGAAACCTATGGTAGCGCACACAATGTTGATTCTCAGGTAGCGACAACCTATTGCAAAAGCGTGAGTGTTTCAAAGTCCTTCTGCTGATTTAAAGTAGGACGTTTAGTCACAATATGGATGGCTTCTTCGATCTTCAGAAGTTTGTCGGAATTTGCATGATCGATGATGCGAAAATCATCACAGCCAGCGTCATGTCCCGCTTAAAGCATGTGATCCAAGATAGCCGAATCCGCTGTGGCTCGAACACGTTTCCCCGTTCGGAAAGAAGTGCTTGTGTGCTCGCCAATTCTCACGCCCGAGTGTCGGATCGTCTTTCCAACATACGTTGCATTACAGCAACGACAAGTGAACGAATAGACGACGTGGGAGGCCAGTAAACGGGGCAGGCGATCTTTGATGTTAAAACGATCACCAATTCTTTCGCACGTGGTGAAGATAAAGCGGAAATCGATCTGTGGATATGCTTGATGGAGAAGTCGGTACAAACGTCGGCGGATGATGAGACTGTGGTGGCCAATGAAGGGGATCTTGATAAAGCGTGTTTCACGCGGGCTCGAGTTTCGCCGCCGTAACTCATGCCGAGTCTAACTAAGGGTGAAACGAGGAGCTAGAAAAGCGACTGAACCATCTCATGCCGAGTCTAACTAAGGGCAGCGATGCTGATCTCTGTTTATGAGGTGATCCATATCTTTCTGCGCCTGAGTGCGCTAGTCGCTCGCTCCGACCACGCTAATGCACTCTCTTGCGCGACAAGATCAAGCGGAAGCGGGATAATGACTGTAGTAGGTGTGTTTGGCCTGTGGAGAAGGTGTGTGACGTTGCCTTGACTGACCACCGCATAGAGCGTATCAGCAGCCTTCGTTGGCCGCTGGACACGCTTGATCAGGCGAGGCAGAAGCCCTTTGGTTGATGTCTCTGCCTCCTACGGGTACTGTAGGTGACCTGCTTGGAGGGTTTATGACTTCACTCATCTGCGGTAGGGATCTTTTTCATGGGATACGGAAAGTTCGTCCCCCACAGTTCGTCCCCGAGTAGTTTCGTCCCCGCTGTTCTGTCCCCTCACATTTCGTCCCCACCATTCGTCCCCACATCTGTGCTCTTCTGTGCTTTTGCCTACGTAAAATTGTTTCGTCTTTTGTCGCCAGCTCTACTCAAGTCACTTCCACTGCAATAATAATAGCCTTTGTGCCTCGGCCGCCTTTTAAAGTTCCATACGTTTGTCTCGTATATTTCCCGATCATTATCGAATTTGAATCCGATTCGAGTTATCAAAGTCAGCTTTTTTTTGCTTTTATCATCGAACTGGATCGTTGAACTATCGATCTTCATTGACCACCATCATTATCAATATTGTCGACAGCGTTAATTCAAAATGAAGAAAACGAAAACTTGTCCACGAAAATCATCTAAGCCAACAACACGCCAACTAAGGAAACGAAGGACGAAACACATTTGATCTTGGTATGCGTGGTTCATGCAAAGGTCGAGTTTGGACACTCGGAGAAGATGGAGATGTCGTCAAAGTTGCGACAGACCACAATCACGCCGCTCAAGCAGCTCACCCTGAAGCAGTTCGAATGATCGATGACATGAAAGAGCTAGCAACCGCAACTCATTAAAAACCAAAACAGATCATTGCCACTGTTGCAGGTGAAAGGTTCAGGATGAAGGTATTGAGGTAACCAGTACTTACTCAATTATTTAGGCCACTATTTAGTCTTTCATATTATCCTGATTTAAATTCTAGGCGCGCTACGAGCATGATCGTGAGCTCGCTCGCTGGATTCGTATGTTGGTGGCCCTGGCATTTGTGCGTCCTGCCAAATGTCGCCAACGCATTCGAAGATCTGGTCGAGAATGCATATTTGCCAGATGATGCACGCCCAATCGCAAATTATTTCCAGGACACCTACATCGGACGAAGCTTGCGACGTGGACGACAAGTCCACGTCGTGCAGGGACGAATTGTTGGGGGACAAATTGTTGGGGACGAATTGTGGGGAAACAAATTGTTTGGGACGAATTGTAGGGGGGGGGGGGGGGCGAATTGTTGGGGACGAATTGTGAGGGGGGCGAATTGTGGGGGACGACCTTTCCGCACACTTTTTTTCATACAGGGCTGCTCAGCCTTCTACAAGACTCTACAACAAATTTTCAAAACATGAGAGATGTACTGTAGATACCCAGAACGCGCGGAACAACCACGTTTCTGCCCTCTACCTTCCTGATGTGCTTCACGTCCAAAACTGATACCGAGCTATTGCCTTGCCATCCATCATGATGAAATTATTACCATGGTTTCACTAACAATAAGCCACCGCTCTGATATCAGTTCATGCCCGGGTGTAAACATGCTAAATAGGTCTTGAGAGACCAAAAATGCAGAACAATAGTTTTCGTTCAAGCTGCATGATAAGCGATAAACGGGTCGAAAAATAAGAGTTCATGGCATTGGCAGACACGACCTTCGACAAATCACGTGCAGCATATCCTTAGTGCACTTCTGCAACGATGTGGAGATACAGGACTCCTACTCTTATGAGCCATACAAGAAACCGTTTACTCGACCGCCATACAAGCACAGCACAGGCATAATACTGACAAGATGCCGATGGCAGGTCAGTTGTGCAGGTGTCACAAACAAAAAATTACAGAAGTAAGTTTATCTGACTGATCGCCTGATGTCAGAAAGGTCTTGGGGCAAAGGTAGCATAACACAATTGGCATAATTAGCCTGGTACTTCATCCCCCTTGCAATACGAGTGAACTACAAGCAGTTGCACCGCTTAAGTCTACCGCTGGCCTTATTAAGGCAATAATGAGGGCTCAGATCGAGCAAGTATCTTCGAGTGTGAGGGTGATGAGGGTAGGAATGCAGAGTTCACAGAAACCTCCGCGGTTTTTTTAATTTCTGAACGATCTTTGGATATCGAATCATGGGCAAATGCTGTAGCTGACTCTCAGCAGACACTTGCTGTACAAAAATAATTATTCGAGCCCAGAATGAGCGAGAATCTTACGAACAAAACGAGCATCGAATATCGAGCATTAATATGTAATCACACCCGCGAGTCCAATCGGTTATTTTAGACAATCTTCATGGCATTCTCGAAATGAGCACATTTCTCGCAGGTGCACCAATAGCCATCGGCATTTGATCACCGCTCGAACCAAACGTGCCCATGCCCACTACCGCATCCGACCCAACGACTCCAAGTGAGGTGCAGGCGACCAGATTCCTCACGGCACCCCTGACATCACGATTTAACAGAATAAGCACGACGGCGTTGGTGCTGGCGTGAAGAGTTCCAACGAAAATGACGATGCTGAATATTCCACCAGTCGTGTCTTGAATTGGCAGAAATCGACTGAGCACTTGGAAAGTGACCCAAAAAGCGATGAAGATTCCAGTCACGATACTTAGTTGGACGGCGTACCACATTTCTTTGCGTCTCCTTTTCCGCACGCTTTCGGCTGTGATGGAATCGATGATCTTGTTGTTGTTGATCCGGATGTTCCAAATGACCAGCCCGTACATGACCACCACGAACGCCGAGGCCAGGGAGTTGAGGGGAATGTTGATGAACGTGTTCGAGTAATTGTAGGCGTAACCATCTTGGAGTTGGCTGAACGAGTAGGTCTTGTAGTACAGGTAGGATCTAAACACGAAATGTAGGGTTAACCTCGTTAGGTCACGGGACAGGACAGCGTAGGAACACAGGATCGTAAGGAGGTCAGTGATCAGTCGAACGATCAGATGGAACAACTGGCGTTCATGGGCGATCGTAAGCACAAAGGGTACACTTGTAACACATTATTCTCGCCCCATGATATTGTCCCTGCCGGTGAGTCAGACACTGCCAGGGTATAGTGTAATGGCACTCCACCGACAACTCATAAAAAGTGGCGTCCTTCGACTCAGTGGTCAAGGCCCAATTGAAAAACACCCGACTGGCTTAAGCGCCTGCCACTCAAGGCGCTATGATCGCCCTCGATCATAAAGAAACGCTGTTAGCTTCATCCCGCCCAGAAGCAATCCTATCTTAGCCGTGGCGCCGAGGCAAAATCCTGAACGAACCTAAAACTGTGGGTCCAGTCGGGCAAGAACCACGTAGAACCCTCCGCAAGCGTGCTTCACTTTGCTGATATCGCCCCTTTGACAGGCCATGACCACATACTGCGGCAGCAGGTAGCCGGGAAACGTTTTTCTGGAACCATACTTTACACCCAATCACTCAGATGGGCAAAACCGGTTGTGGCTGGAACCACCATCTATACTGTATGTTCTGATGGAAAAGGTCACATTTTTACTGCGGGAAGTGTACAAAGAGAGCCTTGGAATTCCCGCTGTAAAAAAAAGATTCAAAGGCACTCACGGGCAGCATGGCAGCAATATCTCTCCAACCACAGTAACCAACAGCGCCAATGTCCACAAGCCAACTAAAATACTATTCGTTTTCTTTAGACTAAATATCTCGTTGTATCGATTCGGTTTGCAAACGGCGATGTACCTGTGAAAAAGTACGCTTCAGGTAAGCTTTTTTAAAAATCACCACATCCTAGACTGCGCGGTCGACCCTTCATGAAGCAGTGAGTGCGTTCCGCTGCAGGAAAGATTGCGGCCAGAACTCACCTATTAATAGCCAAACAACACAAACTGATCACAATAGACTTCCAGCCAAATATGGACACGGTGGCCGGAACTCGTCTCCATCCAACAGGCAGCAACCACGACTGGAGTGCAGATGAGGGCCCTAAGTAGAGCACATGAAACGCGATGTGCAGGGTGTCCGCAACGAGGAGATTGAAGGACATTTTGTACAGACTGCCGCTCAGCCCTTTCAAGAAGCCGCTCTTCACAATAGCATATCCAACCAGGACATTGATAATCACAACACTTGCAGCAAGTGCAGCGATGCTTGACCCCAGCAGGTACGAACGCAGGGACAGGCAGTCGGTGGTGTTCATGATCGATCGAGGTGAAATCAATGAGATAACACGAAGGCGAGGTGTGCATTTATGGTCGCATGAACCCCTCACGAGCCTGCCCAGCAGCTCTGAAAGTCAAGAGCAGGGCACGGGGCGAGCTCCCCTCGCTCTGTAGTATCCGGTGATGGGGACATTCAGACATCGGCGGGGACACACTTCGATCTTGGCTGATTTCCTTAGTGACGTTGGACGTGCTAAGGCGGCGTGAAGTGAATTCGTTCATTGTGATGAATCTCTCCTCATCGAGCAAGTTGGATGTCTAATCAAGTGGGCAGAAAACGAAGGTGTCGAGCTGAGGGAGTCTGGGTCAATCTTTCATTTTTCGAGACACTGTCTAAAACGTCACACGTAAGTGCGAGTGCGAGCGACCGCCCTATCACTCACTTCTGGTGATTAGACTCATCTATTTCAAGAGTGTACAGGATGTGACCTGTCGAGCGGGCGCAGGCAGACTGGTCGTAGTGCACGTACTTACAATTTGTGTTCGCACATGGGCTTGCGTTGTCGTGAGCAGAAGCTTCTAATTACGAGGCTGATAAACAGGAACTCTCATCGGTTCGAGAAATCGAGTCAGGAATTTCCTACTTGACACACGTTCGAGCTGCGTCGATCTGCATGACAGCTCATAGATCCCATGCACACAACAAACACCGCCCCTTCAACGTTGAACGTGAAAAAAGTGATTGAAAAGATATTTTAGCAAAAATCAAAAAACCAATTTAATCTGGAGTTCTGACTGACAAGAAGTTCAGAGATGACGGGATGAAAAAGCAATGGAGCCGCTCGGGTGTATGTTTGCTCATTAGTCATGCGTTTTTATTTCCGGATATCAATCGATTGACTAGTATTGAGGGGCGTACCTTATGAGAATAGGATATATTTCTTTTGTGCGGTGTGAATGCTCCAGCTCAAGAGTCCTCGAGAAAACTTTTTGAAAAGTTTTGCTAGAAAAGGCCTCACAAAGATTTAGCTGTCACGATGCGGCTGTCCGCATAGGAGATTTCAATTTTGTTGAATCGAAGGAGCTTGATAGTTAAATCACGTTCTATAGGAATCTAGATCGAAGGAATTTCGAAAGCTTTTCTCGAAGTTCAAGCTTCATGATATCTTTCTATATCACAATCCGAACGTTAGTAGTAAGCTTTTCACGCATCTTGCACAAAGCACCAAGACCTAGGGAAGGCTTGACAGGACTTTTAGTACGCACTATAGTTGACTCGTATGTAAGCTTCAATTTTGTGAACACCGCATTGTCCAAACACAAAATTTTTGAGCGAATGCAAATGCAATTTTTATTTGCGGAGTTTCGGAGAGGTCCTTCATTCTGAAAGCTAGATTTTGATTTGCTGTAAAGAGACGAGCTACTGTAAGAGCAGATTAGGGACAAACTGCGAATTTTGCAGGGCGATCTATCATCGGCACATGACAAAGAGGTGCTGTGTTTGTGGGAGGACTTCGAGGGGGAAGTCGCTCTTTTGTGTAAGGCACACAAAAAATATGTTGATAAGCGGAATAGGAAAAAGCGGGCTGACCTGGAAAAAGAGTTGCAAAAGTGTATTAGTGGTTATCAGTGCACCCTGCCAATGACTTACTGAAAAGAGACTTGGTAGATATCCGTGAGCGCCTAAGAACGTTTCACCATGAGGAAATAAGGAAAAGATTGGGAAAAAACACATTCAGGGACATGGCAACCGACCAGTTCACAGTGATGACTGTCAAGATGATGCAAAAAAACTCAGCGGAACAGAGAACTGTATATGCGATCAACGATGAGAATGGGACTGGAACTGGTGACATCCCATCGATCGATTCGGAAGTACCTTTCAAGATCTATACGGGAAGACCATCGTCCCCAAAGGCACAATTATTTCGAAAGATTCAAATTTGCTTGGAAACAAATTTGGCAGTCACTTTAAAATCAGATACTATAGGTCATCACAGTCAGCAGCAGGTGGAGCAAAAAAGCCAGAATCGTGCATATTAAATTTTTTTCTTTATGGTCAGGCGGAGAAATGGGAGGCAGAACTGTTGTAGACACGTGTCCACTCTTGTCGCCAACGATCCCAACTACAAAAGGGTTCTATTTATAAGAATAGGAAAATTTACCATTTGCACACCATTAATCGATGCGACAAAGTCGAAAAGTCTCGTTGTAGCGGTCGTGGCAGACAATAAATCAATATTAAAATCCCCCGAAAAGAGAAGTCGATGAAGTTGGCGATGAAAGGCACGAAGAAGGTATTCTTCAAATTTCTGGAGACCCAACAGATTAGTTCGAGGTATATAGACGATCATTTCCAAAAAAGTCTGTTATGACAGACTGAAAACTTTTAGACCAGCATGCAGACAGTGGAACCAGGGCTTAGGATGGCTGGTCTACTCGGCCACTGCAAAACACCACCACAGTCGATCAGGAAACATGGTCGAACAGCTTCTTCTGCAGGAATATCAGCAGCACAACTGATCTTGGGCACAGGAACGGAGGATCGTGTGAAGATCCAGTTTTCGGTCTACATAGTGGGCTAAAAGTGTCTGCCTCCCGGTCTCGGTGCGCACTACTGGCGAGTGTTCGACACGCGGCTGGGTAAATCATTTTGTGTGCCCCTCCATCCTCAAGTGTGTCATTGCTGATGCGGTAAAACCTGAGCAGGAACATAAAATTGGAAGAAGGGGAGGAAAGATTGTTGAGAGTGTCTCTGGAGGCTTAAAACATTCAATCATAAGCCATTGCACTTTCTCGCAGGTGCAGGTTATTAGTATGGAGGCGTGGGTTAATCTTGAGCTTCAGAATATTCAGGTTGCTATCGTGTGAAATATTACAACAGATTATTAGGGGAGACTGTCCAAACAGCTGCAGTACACATTGCAGACTTGACATAGCTATGATGCTGGCCTTTGAATGCATCTGTGTTCGAGTGATTAGGCCATGTGCAGTGCGGATCATGTGAGGCCCTCTCTTCGTGTGGCCGAGTAGACCAGCCATCCTAAGTCCTGATTATCGACTGTGTGGATTGGCTGGTGTAACCAGCATTCCTGGGCGGTCGGGAGATCAATACTCTCCCCGGCTGGGAGACATCAACCTCTCTGGTAATGTTTCTAGGGCATGTATGTCGCGAGACGACTTGCCTCCAGTCGGGGTACTTGTTTCCGACTCGACCACCTAGGCGGTCGCTCTCGATTATCTCCGGCCGCCTAGGCGCGCTGGTTATACTGGTCTAAAACTTTTGAGTCAGTCATAACAGACTTTTTGGAAATAATAAGACCGTTTTTGTTGCAACTAGTTACGACCAAAACACCGCATGCTCATACATGTATCAGCTGAAAAAATTAGGTGACTACCACACGCCTTCTTCAAAACCAATGCTGTTCAGTTGATGTTTCGAAACTGCGCGCCAGAAGTAAAAACGGAAGAACGAGAGTGCCAACTTTTTTCGGAACGGTTTAACCGAAAAACGGTTTAACTAAAAACGGTTCAAGAACGGTTTACCCGAAAAATTTGAAATTTTGCATGCTTTGCAAGATAGGTAGGGCCGCTTCCATGTCAATTTTTATCAAAATCTATCCAGTACCTGAGAAGCGATTTTCTGGTCGATAAGCTTGGCTGGGCAAGCTTGCGGCGCTGTCGATCTTTGGCTAAATATATGTGTAACGTAGTTTACTGGCCTAGCCTAATATGGACACAGTAAACGGTTACACTCAACAAGACTGCTTACCCAAAGACCGAGTTGGATAAGGACGGAATCGGCGTCCACTCGAGGCACGGAACATGGTCCAAACCGACAACGAGCAATCACACGAAATCTTTTACTACGGCCGACGCACACGTGAGAAATACGAAGATCACGAATGACTACGACGTACCAGCGAGTGACTGCAACTCTACTACTGACTGAGCATGGCAGAATGGGCTTCTTATATACATTTCTAATACACATGGGTATAGGGTGCAACCAGTTTCCTAACCTAACACAAACGACCTGATCTTACACACCCTAGAAATTCCTAGGTCGCCCAGCAAGTTGGGCGATATGCAAATCACACTTACATACTAACCATAGGGGGGTTGGATCCCCTTGCCTCACGAACAACATGTTTGTGCACACCTAAATCAGGTCCTACCGCATTATGCAAAGTACCCTCTACTGACTCGAATTACGAGCGTGGTTCCGTCATATCCTATCCTGATTGGACCTTGCCCCCACACCAAAATATCCACTGACGTAGCGCAAGGAACCGACATTGCACACGCCGGGGCATTGAGACGAGTCGTCCTCGACCGTCTGTTATTTCCTCCAGTCCTGAGCTTGGTACCGTCGAGTTTGAAGCGGATTTGATCGTAGGCCAGGGCGACGGGGTTGAGTGGGCTGGAATGCGGCAGGTTCTGCCGATGCGGGATTGACCACCTCGTTTCTGTCCGCGCTCCGAGCTGCCTCCACAGTCTGTGACTTCTTCCTGCAGGACCGTTCAAGTGCTAATCGTTTGCTACTGTCCTGCACTGGTGACGTGGGACGAACAGATAATGGCGACGGTGACTTTGCTGCCACTGGCTCTCCACTCTTGATCGGCGACGTTGGTGGCGTCTGAAACTCTGGTGACACACCTCGACCTATTTCCTCTTGCTGCTGCATCAATCGTGGTTGCATCACTGGTTTGGGCGATGTCTGCTCTGCCGACTGTTCCGGCACTTGCGGTTCCTGTGGCGCCTGTTGCTTTATTCCCTGTGGGACTGATGGGGGTCCCAGCGTCGACGTCGTGTTGCCTAAATCCAAGAAAATTTCTTCGTCCTCCTCATCATTTCCTGGCGGTAATTGCCAAGGGGCGTGACATGGCTTCAATCGATTGTTGTGCACTAATTTCCGCGGAGCCGTGGGCCGGTTTTTACAATCGTATCACACTGTCCACTGCGCTTGGTTTCGCCAAGATAATATATGGCCCTTCCCATTTAGCCAGTAACTTCTGACCCTGGCCCTTAGGTACCGCTTGCAGCCATACTAAATTATTGATTGGGAAATCCATGCATTCCTTATCCCTATCATAATGCCGCTTCTGTCTCTCCTGCGCTTCTTGCAAATTGCGGCGTATGATCGATTTCATAGCTTCCAAACCTGCGGCAATATCGTCCGCATAATCTTTCGTTTTCTTTCTCTCCGTCATTTGCACCGACAGCTCTCCAGGGATCCGTGGTTCCCGACCGAATAAGATTTTGTAGGGCGAATATTTCACAGATGATTAAACTGAAGACCGATACGCAAACAATAGGAACGGCAATGCGGTGTCCCAGTCCGTGCCAAACTGCTGCGTGTGAATGCCTAGCAGCGTTCCTAAAACTTTGTTGAAGCGTTCGGTCAGTCCATTGCACATTGGGTGATAAGCTGTCGTATTCTTTTTCTTGATATCGCAGAGCTGACAAACTTCCTGCATCAGGTTTGATAAAAACTCTTTACCTCTGTCAGATACTAATTCCTAGCAGCTACCATATCTGCACAGAATCTCTCGCACAAACGCTATCGCGACTGTCCGTGTTTCCTTGTTGGGTAGTGGCACGGCCTCTACCCACCGCGTGAAGTAGTCCGTGAACACAACAATATACTCATTTCCTCTTTTGGTGCGTGGCAGTGGGCCCATCAAGTCAACTCCTACTCGTTCCCAAGGGCCTGCTGTGGCCGGCATTGGCTGTAGAGGCGCTGTATTTTTACGAGCTGGGTTTTTAAAACGAGCGCACCATGAACACTGTTTGACGTATCTTTCAACATCCTGGAAATAACCATCCCAATAGTATCGTTGTGCGACTTTATCGAATGTTTTGCCTATGCAAAAATGTGCTGCAAATGCGTCGCTATGACACTGCTGCAGAATGTGACCCGTCATATTCCGAGGAATGACCACTTGCAAAACAGGCTCAGCATTCTTACTCCACCGCATAATATGCACCAGAAGATCATCCTTCATTATGTATCGAGGTTTCTCCAACAGAAACTGACGCGCCAAATGTTCATCTTTTGGTAAAATACCAGCTTCGACGAAATCAATTCTGTCTTTGTCTCTTTGTCTCTGTCTTTGTCTTTGTCTTTGACTCGGTCTTTGGGTAAGCAGTCTTGTTGAGTGTAACCGTTTACTGTGTCCATATTAGGCTAGGCCAGTAAACTACGTTACACTCAATAAGACTGCTTACCCAAAGACCGAGTTGGATAAGGACGGAATCGGCGTCCACTCGAGGCACGGAACATGGTCCAAACCGACAACGAGCAATCACACGAAATCTTTTACTACGGCCGACGCACACGTGAGAAATACGAAGATCACGAATGACTACGACGTACCAGCGAGTGACTGCAACTCTACTACTGACTGAGCATGGCAGAATGGGCTTCTTATATACATTTCTAATACACATGGGTATAGGGTGCAACCAGTTTCCTAACCTAACACAAACGACCTGATCTTACACACCCTAGAAATTCCTAGGTCGCCCAGCAAGTTGGGCGATATGCAAATCACACTTACATACTAACCATAGGGGGGTTGGATCCCCTTGCCTCACGAACAACATGTTTGTGCACACCTAAATCAGGTCCTACCGCATTATGCAAAGTACCCTCTACTGACTCGAATTACGAGCGTGGTTCCGTCATATCCTATCCTGATTGGACCTTGCCCCCACACCAAAATATCCACTGACGTAGCGCAAGGAACCTAAATTGCATTTGTACTGCACATTCACGTTGCAGATAGAAAGAGGCAACAGTCGGATATTTTCCGCAAGGGGCTTCATGTTAATGTTCATGTTCATGCTTTACTGTGACCCAAAGCAGCCGAAGCGCACTAACTGGGACAGACACAAATACAAGATGAAAGCAAAAAAGTCTAAAATGTCAAGGAAAAAACAAATGCTTTAAAAGTCTCCAAATCTGAAAAAAAACGGTATCCTCTGGAAACGCATTCCATAACATTAAAGTGGACAGCTCAAACGATTGGATAAAAGAGCTCGTTCGAAATCACCAATCGGAATCACCAAGTGATCAGTGGCAGTTTAACGAGAACTGCTTCGAAGACCAGAAAAGGATCGATAAACGAAATTGATGGTCGAATAATCATGTTGCCCATGATAAAACCTGTAAAATTGAGTCAATTTGAAGTGCTTGCGTCTGTTAGACAGGCGAGGCCATCCACACTTCGAAGGCACGTCAAGGGAATTGATAGACCAATCGTTAGATAGATTGTGGCTGCTAGAAGCTGAGACCTTTCGAGGTTCTCCACGTCCTTTTTGAGAATTGGATCGCATGCACATGAGCCATAATCGAGAATAGAACGAATACACGACTTGTAAACAGCACCGATGACTTCTCTGTTGATGTGCCGACCAAGTTTTCGACGTAAAGCACCCAACATCATCCGGGTTTTCTGGGAAATTTCCCGAACATGCTATGAGAATTTCATGTCAGACGAGTAAGTTATTCCCAAATATTTTACTTTGTCTGCAAAAATAATCGGCAGGCCATGAACCATCACAGCTGGGTAACGATCAATATGTCGATAATTATAACGAAACAGAATAGCTTTGGACTTCTCGGCGCTCAGCTCTAATCCAATTTCTTGTAACCACTCGTGGATAAAATCAACAATAGTTTGACAGATACGGGATGCATCATTTATAACCTTTATCGGGATCAGAATGGCCAAGTCATCAACTTATGCTAATAATTTTGCGGACGGAAATAATTGGTGATGGACGTGACGAGCTCAGCAAATTTTAACCATGAAATAAACCCTGGAACTCTAAGCAATCACATCTGAAAAAATTTAGACTATTCAGTGCACCTGCGGCCACAGTGGCTAAAAATGTCACCTGATGTCGGCTTGCTCGCCCCTTTGATAGAATTCGCCTCACATAAGTACAGTACCTACAGATGTCAGCATCTAAAGCACAATGTAGGCGGGTGCCATTGGATTCTCGCGAGTTTTATAATTTTCCCAACCGTATGAGGTCTATATGATTTCGGCTCAAATTAGTTGTTTCTCTATTATTTTGTTGGCAGTTCACTAAACACACCAATTCGCAATTTCAAAACTCTTTCCTTGGTGCTTCGCCAAAAGCGCACCCTGGAAAGTAAAGGGTGCACGCCTTTGCTCGAAAAAATACATGCTACCTGCTACGCGCCACGTCCTACTCGCGAAGTATGAAGGACCGCCACAGGCTACCAGACTACAGGCTAACTACAGACACAGCTGAACGCTACATGAGAAGTATTGCCGCGCCCAAGTGAATATGGCACATACCAGCAACATTGGCAGCATCGGCTTCAAATACCATCCAAACCTTTCAACTCTGGGCTGTTTTAGCTGCGGCCAGGTCAGCTCTGCTGCCTTGGTTTGACTTGCAATGTGGACTCGCCTTTAGCAACACGTAAATGGTCTTTCTAAAAATATTGAAACATTTAATGCAAAGCTGCTGAAAGCGGTGCGCACATAAGGAATTTCTAATGGCCGCAGAACTGTCAAATACTCATATTTCAAATGCATGCCTCGGCTCCCAAAAGATAAGATACAGATATGATATTGATATTCGTATCTCGAAAGATATGAATATTCATGAGATAGAGATACGGTATCTATACCAACTATAGTTCATACAAGGCGCGGAAAATCATTTTCCCTGATTTCTCCAGGTTCTTCAGGCAAAATTAACAGTTTCAAACCGAAATTGTGACGTATCACAGTTTTCCCCGATTCTGTCTAAGATTCTCATTTTTCCTGATTTTCGCAGGTTTTTTGAACTTGATTGAACCCCGCTTAGCCCGAGCCTTGCGATCATACTGCATTCAATTGCGTTTGCACACCGTTTGGATAAGTAGTGTCATAACTTTTATGCACCTGCGCATCAATTCGCGCGGTAAACTCATATATTTTGCGTTCAACGAGTTTTGTGTTATAACTTGCTATAACTATTTATTTTCTGTTTACTTTGTTCCTCTATTTTCCGAGAATGTGACTTACACAGGGTTGGGCAGGAGTCAGAATTTCCTTGGCTTCCCCAGAGGGAGGTCATAAAATTAGACTTGTCCACGGGTGGTCAGAAAATTTTAATTTTTGCCGTTGCAAAATTGACAATTTTTTCAAGTCCATGGTGCTCACCCACGCGAGCACCCCGGTTTCGGATTTCGATAAATTTTCTGATTTTGTCTTGGTACCAGTCATATATGCAAAAAAATTTGTGCTGCCTTCACTTTGGGTGGACGAGGTTAAGTGATATGGTTCAGACAAGGTTGTAAAGTCGTGGAGTTCAAGAAGCGTATGAAAAACTTTGGAAGATCAAGGAAAACCCAAATTTCGCGGCTTGCTTCGACGACGTGGTGTATGCTTTCAATCTGATGGGCCTAGTGCTTTCTGAGACTATCTAATGCTATCTCTCCTAGAATAACCAACGAAAAAGATCCTCGAAAAAATGAGATGCAGCAAAACTATTGCGCTAGAATCGTAGGCCAATGCGGTGTGCCGTCCAAATCGAGCCATCTGTAATCGTAGGCGTGCTGTCTGGCGATTAGTGTAATGGCGTGTTACGCGAACTATAGTACTAGTGCGGGCCTGCATGAGAAATTCACGTGAAGGCTGCCGTACAACTCGGATCCCTGTTCATCAGGCGCCATCCTGTACATGTACAGTCAGAACCCGAAGCCATTTCGTGGAGTTACGCAGAATGATGATTTTTGCCAACGATGCAAACGTGTCGAATCCTCGCCCACCCCCAACTGCAACGAAGCTAGTGCGAAGTGTTGATTGAAGTAGGCATTGCGCTCCCCTTGTTTCCTACTGTATCATTCGACTACTTGAGCTCCCATCGATATGTGGCGCCTGGCGCTTCTGCTCTTCGCCCTTCTGATCGACAGCCAAGAGAAACCCGCCAATGGCGAATCGTTGAGGGTCGACTTAGCTATCGGAAATTATGAAACTGAGAAGTCCATGGAGATTTTAGACGCCATTAAAAGAGTCTTGCTCGAAGGTCTTCCCAAATTGTTCAAAATTGGCGAGGACAGCACTCGTCTTTCCTTTGCGTGCATGCGCGATAGATTTGCCGACTACATTGCGACACAACTGACAGGAAACATGTCATCTTTTGAGGAAATCTTGAAAGAAAAGTTTATATATGAACCAAATGCCGAGTTTAGTACCAGCATTCTTTATAATTCTGCGGAACAGGTTTTCAGCGGACCACCATCGAGGCCAAGAATCTTTGTCCTATTCAGTAAGCAGCCGTTCGGACTTTTTGAACATCACAAATCCTCTGTGCAAGATTTGCTTGATACTACTGGCTGCCTCATTTTCTGCATATATGAGTACTCGCCCTTACCTTCAGGTCAGGCGCTCGAAGATCTTGCGACTATCGTTGGTGGAAAGCCTGACCACTTGTTTTCATTGCCTGGAAGTTATAAAGACACTTTGACTGTCGATTTTCTGAAATCAGTGAAAGAAAAATGGGAGCGTGAGTTGTGCAATTTTGAAGAGGCCTGTTTCTACAAGAGCAATGATCAAAGAGAATGCAGCAAAGATCTGTTTTCGACGGTTCCGCCAAACATCTCAGATGTGGCCGGGGACTGCACGAAGGTAGGACTCAGCCATGCCATCGTTGGACAACCATGCAATATATCCGAATGCGAGGAAATGTGCAACAACATGTGGCCATGGTCAGGACCCATCCCTGACTGCAACATCACCTGTGGCCCGACCGACGTGACTCGAAATGGTACCCTTCCATGGGAGAAACTCGGGTTCTGCCCTCAGTTTTACAAATGTCCTGAATGCACCACCACGACAACGACCATCGCACCAACCAGTCGTGCAAGTGGATGTAGATTTGGTGTGATTATGAATCAAAAAATTTTGTTTTTTTTTGGGCTGCTCACATCAGGCATTTTTTCCCTGCATTTCATTCATTTTTGAATGCCTGCGACTCGCAACAAAATTTTTCAAATCTTTACGTCTTACATGGCCGAATTCTCTCACAGTTTCCAACTCGTGACTCAGCGGGGCTAAAAATTGATGGTGTCAGTAATGATTTCTAAGGCTCAGAGAAAACTCGGAAAAATTAAATAAAGTTTCCTTATTGGGTTTTGTTTTTCGTAATTTCATGTAGAGTAGTTTCATGTACCGCGAGATCTTCGAATATACTGTATACCTGTGTGACCAAGCCTGGCAGGCGTAGGAGGGAGGCGGCCGACCGATGCCGGCGGGATAAAAACTTTGACGGGAGCAGGCAAGTCTTGCGACTATGCCTACGGCTGAAACATCAATCCGAGGGGTTGACGTCTCCCAGCCAGGGGAGAATATCGATTACTCTCTCCCACTCGCCATGGCCTACCGGGCGGGGGTTACACCTGTGTTGAAAACTCTAGATGTACTGTAATTGGACCACAAATCGAGGCCGCGCATCGTGATCATCCTGGCCAAGTACCTCAGGGAAATCCATGAAAAAGTGGACAAGCTTGTGCAAGATTTGATTCATGCTGGTTGCCTCATTTTTCTCATATACCCATCCTCTACGCGGGATAAAGCGGTGAAAAATATTCTGGCTCACGTTGGTGCCAAGGAAGGCCGCATTTTTGAATTACCTGCAGATTATCAGAGTTTTACTGTCGATTTTTTGAAATCAGCGAAAGAAACATGAAAGCGTGAAATGTGCAAGTTCGAAGAGGCTTGCTTATTCAAGAGCAGCGATCAAGGAAACTGCACGAAAGGCCTTTTCACGCCGACTATCCCAGATTCGAGTGGAACTATTAAAGTGGCTGAGGTCCCTGATTTCACCTTCCAATTCATGCGAGCCAGCCAAATGCGACGAAATGCAACAACCTGTGGTCATGGACTGGACCCTTTCCCCCCCCCGACTGCAACGCCACATTTTTTCAAACATACGTGGCCCGAAATGGTATGCCTGGATGGAAGAAACTCGAGTTCTGTTCCCCGTTCTACAAATGTCCCGAATGCACGACCACGGCCTGCACCCCTATGACCCCAACCCTGACTACATCGATCCCAACCATCGCACCTTCAGCAATGACGGTGATCGCAACAACGCCATCCACCAGCCACGAAACAAGCCAGAGACCTGGGGCGATAATGGCGACTACAGATGGAAGTTTTTCCGTCATGTCAAGTCAAGGCAAACGTTTGAAAATAAAACGTTTTATCTACTTACAATTATTCACTGTCTGTGTCCAGTTTGTGCACATACTTGGGGATCATTAGCACAGAGCCCGCCTTCTGACTCCCCTGGGAAATGACTTCCCTGTAAATGAGCTAGTATACAAGGCCTACGAGTCACTTTTTCTGTGTTACAGAAGGAGTTTGCATCATCGAAGTATGTGTTACAACTAAAAAACAAAGCATTTCTACATCCTTCAAATGTGAACGTGAATTGGACACGGACAGTAAATAATTGCAAGTAGGTAGAAAAGGGTTTTATTTCTACTGGATATTACAGAACCCGACTCCCTTGCGTCTTTCATATTTTATCACTTCCTCTCTCATTCCAGGCTTCGGCTTAGGCTTAGGCTCATTAGTCTGATATTTCCTTGATTGCATAGCTATCGAACAAGAAGTTGTCTCTGCCCGCCATGTTGCAAGCGAGCTTCCACGCACGGCCAGTGCTCTGCGATCACGCACACCCTTTCGTTGCAGTCACAAACAGACGCTGTCGCCGCCTTTGACGCGTGTCTGCCTAGCGGGGTACTCATTTGAAATATGCGTTCCGCTGCTGCTTCTGCTGGTCAGTCGACAGTTCCTGGTGCTTTGGCTCCAATCCGATCACATTTCGTCGTCAGATTTGTGTTGAAATTTTTTAAGGAAATCATAAATTAATATTTAAAATATCGTGATTTTTTTTGGCAAATCATCGAGTCATGTTCCATTGTCGGTTTTTTTCACATTTAGTGTATCCCATTCCATGTACGAAGTAAATGATGGTTTTTGTCTGTCCCAGACGTAGATTGAAAATTTTTGCATTGATTTCAGAAAGATTGCTTCACGGCTTTGGTCGTTTTCACCCAGGTATTGTTGAATGTTGAATTGAATCTTCGTTTGGTGCCATTGCAGATCACCTATTTTTTAGATCATACAATCAGTCACATGTTTGCCTTTGTATGTTGCGATGAAATTTATATCGGCGACACTCGATTGGCGAAGTTTTGTGAGAATGCAAGTAGCACTGAGATCGGACAGAATAGTCGCATATTTCCTGCGATTATTCAAGTAGGTAGCAAACTGTTCACTTACAACTAGCCTGGCTCATCAGTCTAACCAACACAGCTTCTCGCTTTTGCCCACTTAACTCATACACTGATCAAGTAAAGTTCCAGATAGACTGGTAATGGTTCTAGATAGGCCGACTTCTAATAACTGAAATTTTGGACCAAAATCTGAGTTATTAGAAGTCGAAATTTTCATTTCCCAAGGCCCCCTTTGCAATCAAGAATTCCGACATTTCTTACATAGGTACTGGAGGTCCAGAATTTTGCTACCCCTCTAAAACGTGGGTCCTGGATCTGTGTTTCAAATCATGCGATATTGTTTTGAAGCTTTCGCTTACTGCATGCAAGCTATCGATTTTTGACCCCTTTGGTTTTTTGATTTCGCTAATATTATCCGGGATGTCGGCAGGACTGGTTGGTTGCCTTCCTTGCTCTTCTCGCTCTATCTGTTCTACACGTGGCAAAAACTTGAGTATTTGTTTTTCTAACGTCAATGGCATCCTTGGTAAAATCGATGATATCAGATCAGAAATTGAAGCCGAAGCGTATGATATTGTTGGCCTTGCGGAGACTAAAATTGACAGCTCAACAACTGATGATATTATCGATGTTAAAGGCTATAATCTGATCCGCGCTGATCTAAAGAAGGGAGGTGGAGGTTTGGCGGCGTATGTACACAACTCCCTTCCGGTCGTAAAACTAAAAACGGCAGCTGACCTGGGCATTGGGCACGACTCCTTGGAAATTCTACCGTTACGAATTGGTACGGGCTATGAATCGATTATTTTTGTTGTGGTTTATATTCCCAAGTCCTGCCCGGCAGCGATTGATACATTTTCTCGATATTGTCATCGCCTTTTCCGTCACCAACTGCGACGTTTACTTATCGTTGGTGATTTAAATGCGGATTTATTGGTCCACTCTCCAGCACGTGCGGCAGCCTTTGACCTGATTAGTGGGTTAGACTCGGTTCAAACGGTCAACTTAGCCACACGTAAAAATCGAACCCTTTTGGACCTGGCCATCCTTGGGGACCCAGAACGTCACGTGGAGACCAAGGTGCTTCCTCCTATTGCCTCATCGGACCACGCTACCATAGCAGTAATTCTGTCAAGCCAGTTACCACGAAGGGCAGAAGATAAACGGTATGTTTGGTGTCTGCGTAGGGTAGACTGGAAGGAGGTGAATAGAAGAATTGGAGCTGATCACTGTTTGGCCATTGTTAATGTAGCTCCTGACGTTGATTCAGCATGTGATCAATTTGTGCAATGGATCAGTGATATTACCCGAGAATTGGTGCCTCGCCGTCTGGTGCGGCGGGAGAAGCAGAACCCCTGGGTCATGTCCGAATTACAACATCTGATTCGTGAAAAGAATCGTGCCTATCGAGTTTGGAGAAAGTCGAATGATATCCGAGATTTTTTTAGTAAGCTTCGTCGACAAGTCCGGAAGGACATCAGGACAGCAAAACGACTCTACGTTAATCAGCTGTTCTCTGACGCCCATTCTCCCCGTGAATTTTGGTCAGCAATTCGTCAGTTTAGCCCAGAGGACCGTAACGTACCGACCTTGGTAAATGAATTTACGAGACCACATTTCGCATCAGCCGAAAAAGCATCATTATTGCAGTCATCGTTTTTGACGAATTTTGGACAGCCTGATTCCTCCCAATACTCACCCCCTCCCCTGGATGATGGTGATTATTTTGACTGTGAGGTCTCGATCTCGTTTATTCACCGGCAATTATCTACATTACGTCTGCGGGGGTCACCTGGCGTGGATGGCCTGTCAGCAGCCATACTCCGAAACATAGCATCATCTATTGCGCCTGCTTTGACCTCTCTTTGCAATCGTTCGCTATTGGAAGGTAAATTTCCAATAGCTTGGAAGGTGGCAAAAGTGGTTCCTGTGCCAAATGGAGTGGTCGTCACCTGGCTGGGAACTATCGGCCAATATCATTGCTGCCTATATTATCCAAAATTCTTGAACACCATGTACAGAGTCTTCTGAGGCGATGTCTCCGTCTGTCACCCAAACAGTACATGATAGGCTCAACGTCAGATCATCTCGGGTAGTTGGAGGTGTATTTTTCGACCTAAAAAAGCCTTTGATCGGGTTTCGCACACTCGTCTTTTGGAAGTTTTGGATCAGGAGCATCGGCTGTCCCCACGATTACTGCGTTGGCTCGCGTCATATTTAACTGGTCGAACACAGTTTACAGTGGTTAATAACTGTTCTTCTCGAACTGTCGATGTTCCCAGTGGTGTCCCTCAAGGATCCGTCTTAGCTCCGCTTCTTTTCATTGCTTTTATTGATCCACTGTTGAAGAGATTTGAAACAGCTTTTCCAGACTGTTTATTGCAGGCATATGCTGACGATTTAGCACTGGTCTCTCCTGCATGTGATTTATCGGATTTAGACCAGAAACTCCAGCCTGCGATCAATTTTATTGCCGATCACATAGCCAACTTGAAGCTCGATTTTAATTTGTCCAAAACGCAAGGCTGCTTATTTCGCTTGCACTCAAAGGCCCTTGCTCGACAACCAGTCGTGGATCTACTTGGCACTCGTATTGCATTCTCCGAGTCTGTTCAGTATTTGGGTGTTTTATTGTCATCGCGGCTGGATTTTATCGATCATTGTCAGTCTACTGCTAATGCTGCTCGTAGGATGATTGGTGCATTTAGGAGAAAATTTGGCAAGTTTGCGTCAAGTGTTTTATCTACAGTTTACAGCAATTGCGTTCTCCCTCGCCTTGAGTATGGTAGCTGCGCGTGGTCACCGACATTGCAGTACCTCATCGACGATCTTGAGCGAGCTCAAAAATACGCCGCAAGATGCATTCTCAACGACTGGCGCACGCCGTATGACGCAGTTTTATCTGTCCTTGGTTGGAGTGCTCTGTCCGTGCGTCGTGATCATGCAAAGCTACATCAGTTTTTCAGGTTCTACAATGGCATCGCAGGTTATCCGAATCGTCGTTTTAAGCATATTGTGGAGGTGGATTTTGCTAACGACGGCGCTAGAGGTCTGGGCGGTGAGGGGTCAAGGCGAAGTTTGCGTAACAAACAGCCACATCACCTCATTGTGCCTGGACTCTGGAAATCAGCATATCGGCAAAGTTTTGAATATTCGGTGATCAAGAACTTGTGGAATAGAGATGAGAAAACGTTACCATATGATGTTGTGATAGGGTCGTTTTCTAAATTCAAACAACATGTTTCGGTGACCAAGTTTTAGTTTTTTTTCTTCTTTGTTTTTTGGACGTTAATCTTTATGTTTCTGTGTACCCGCCGTTTAAGTGCACTGGAAAGTGCTTGGCCGAGGTAAAATAGCATAGCATAGCATAGCATTATCTGTTTCCTGATTTCCAGACTAAAGAGAAAAGCGAAATAGAAAAAGATTTAGACAAGTTCTATCAGCAAAAGCCTGTTTTTTAAGGACTTACAAAATTTGGGGTGGGTAATGAACTGATATTTACGCTGTCTTCTGCCAGGAGTGCCCTCTCAGCCGAATGACCATCCGTCTCAAAATACTTGTCATCGAAAAATAGTAGAGCACAGTTGTCGCAAATTGCGAAGAGGGTCGTATTGGATTTGAAGTGCACACCAAACAAGGCAGTGACTCCGCACAAACTTTCTGATGAGAACATCTTTTGTAAGTTTCTGTCGAACTTTGTTGTTTCTCGTTAAAAAAAGCTAAATACACAGAGTACCTGCTTTGTAATTGCCTGGAATCCGCAGCAAATATTTTCGTTCGAATTTTCCTTCGTTTTCTTAATTCCTGGTCGGGATTAGGCGAGTCCGTCAAAATCAGATTCAGCAGAGATAGCACTACTTCGAGTTCCGCTGCGTCAGCGACACCCTAAAACATGCGCAGAATGATACCAACAATGAACTCTGACATGGTGGATTGCTTGGGATATGTGTCCTTCGAATAAGTTCTGTCACTGACTGCGTGATGGCCATAGTACAAAAAGCTTCCCTCATGAGGACCAACGTCCAAAGGCCCAGTGTAACCAGCGCACCCAGGCGGCGGGAGATAGTCGAGACCGAAGTCTCTAAGCAAAAAACTCCGACTGGAGGTAGGCAAGTCTCGCGACTATACCTGCTCTAGAAACATCAACCGAAGAGGTTGACGTCCCAGCCAGGGGAGCGTATCGATTACTCCCGACCGCCAGGCGTGCTGGTCACACCAGAGTGAGACTAACATAAGTGGCCCAGGTGCTCGGTGGTGGCATTCTTCTGCCATATTGGTAGCGAGCAGCTGGGAGTTCTGGGTTTAATCTGGCGATAGAGGTGTTCATAAAAACCATAAGCCATCGCGGACCTGGCACTCTAGGCCGTAGGTGACTCACCAGTAACCAGTGATGCTTTGCTGGCCTGAGCTATAAAACACCATTGTTGGCTGTCGAACACCGACAAGCCCGCCCCGCTACTGTGTGTGGAATCGGGTGGCCAGTACAGAATATCCGCTCGTATAACCTGTTTTCTTTGAGAATATACACGCCCTTCGTGAGCCGCATGGTGCCGCGTATACAGAATCCGCAGACATATTCCAATGGAAAACAGACAGTAGAAAATTTTTTCAAACTTTTTGCGGATTGGCCTCCATGCCACTCCAAACCGTCATGCCTATAACCTGCCATCAGGCATGATATGGCAAGCGAGGCTGTGAGGCGACCAGCTTTCATGGCAGGCTTCCTCTGAGGGCATCCTGTGCCAGCATCAGCGTCCCAGGATGATGCAGGGTGATGGGAGGGCTTTTCAACTAGTGTTCGAGGACCAAGCTAAAGTGTCGTCAGTTTGCTCTGATGAAGAACAGGCTCATAACTGCCTTCTCCGTCCTCAGTCGGAACAGAACTGTTACTGCGGCTTCCCTACCAGGAATGCTAGCGCACTCGAATATGTAGGGAGAGACAAAAAATTGAAGCTGGCGTGACACCAGCTCCCACACGACCTCCTTCGAAAGTTTACTGATTGACGGCTATATTTTAAAAAACCTTTTTCATTAGCTGAACAAAATTCTCGCTCTTCCCGGACAAATGATACCACTGATCACAGAGAATACCATCACTTGGTCCTCATATTTGTTTGCTCCGTTGTCGAGAACTGTGAATCGATCAAACTTCTCCTTGCCACCAACGGAAGCACTAGCGACACCAAATTTGCCGTGTCCGAACGACCAGTCAGATTTATTCCCGACTGAAAAATGAAACCAAAGACTTCGATTAGCCCCGGAAAAGTGAATGGCAAATAGAACATGGTTGGGGTTAAGGGTGGCCCTCAGGGTCCTTAAGAGTTGCAGATAACTTTAGCATGGACAAGGATGAGCAAGAGCTTTCCCGGTGTGCGAGCCCGTCTATCTGCTAATGTCTGCTAACACGTTTTAGAAACTTCACCAAGTTCACCCTGCATTTTTGCCAGAAATCCTTCGCATTTCTCATACTTCTGTGTTGCAAAATGCTGATAATATGTCTATTTGGTCTTTTCGCTTATACCGACGCGGATAAGTTTTCGGGGTGAGTCCCAATACATTTTTATCAGAAGCAGCGCCTTGGTCGAGCACTATAGCAGGCAGGTGGGTGCGTTGATGAGCTAGCGTAATACGACTGGGTCCGTATTACTGAAGGGAGCTGCTCTATTTTTGTCTGCTACTGTATGCCCAAAGAATATTCACTAGCTAGCCATAAAATTGTTTCTCAAGCGTAGGTGTATTGTGTCAATTGCATCAGTGCCTTTGCCTGCAATTGTGGTACTCGATGAGGATTATTGGGATCGCCTATATCTGCAAACTCCTGTATCTGTGACTACTTCGACACTGCATGAGTTTTGCGCATGGGTACAGGTTCGCCTGGTGAAGACATGCCGACGACTGGACATGCAAGATTACTTTTATAAGACTCTAACTACCAGTACACAAGTTGATTTGTGTCATGGCATGGACGCACCCTCCCTTTTTGTGGAATCATTCAGCCCTACGTAGATCGCTTTACTATGTCGACTGACAACACCATTGCTGCTGGGTTTAAATACAAAAAATATTAGTTTCATTCAGCCTGCAATTCTAAAGATGGCGCCCTTAAGCAATAGGCAATCGAGAGAAGTGGCGGAGAAGAGTTGCTTTTTTGAAGGTCCATTCACAGGACTCTCATCTAGTTTTGCCTTGCTGGCCATCCCCATGATATGCTGAGCGAGGCTAGGCTATGAGGCGATTAACTCTTACTGCAGGTTCCCTAAGACTTCTCCCCTTGAAGCACCTTCGCTGAAGGCGTCCTCAGCACGTGTCCCAGGATGACTCTCAACTGGCGAGCGAGGACTGTTTCCATTCTCTACTCGTTCGGCGTCCGCCTCCTGAGGCTTGAGCGCGGATGCTTGATAGTTAATTGATGACCTCTCGTAAGGCCAGCAGGTAATGTTTAGACCAAACAGCCCAGAAATGGTTTAGATACTGAACTCGCTTTTTCCACCTTTCTATCAGCGCCTTTTGTGTTCCCATTGCCCCGATTGGTTCAGGAAGGATGGGCTCTGGTTCGATTGATCCGTTGATTGTTGGCGGCGTGATGAAACAGGCGGGGGAAAGGATCGTACCACCGCGTATGTCGTTGTCGACATAGGTGATTGGCCTGTGATTGATGATTGATTCAATTTCAGCTAACACTGTAGTCATTTGACTCATTGACAACAGAATCGATTGTATTGATTTGCGGAACGCTTGCTTGACCAATCGAATCAGCCGCTCATAGAAGCTACCTTTCCATGGAGATCGTTCGGTGATGAAGTTCCATTTTATTTTAAGTCGACTGGCGTACTCTTGAATTTCCTTTGATTTAAAGTTGCCTGCATGGTCAGAGATTATGAGCTCTGGCAATCCTCGCCAGGCGATGAATCGTTGTAGGCCCAGAAGTAATTGTTCGCTTGTCATATCATCGACCAGTTCCAAATGGATCGCTCGAAATGGATGGATACACGCAACAATGCTGATCCATTTCTTCTTCGGCTGGCACCCCTTCTCTCTGGTGTAGAGCGGGCTGAAGTAGTCGATGCCCACGTGGGAGAACGCCTTTGATTCTTGCACTCGTGGCTTTGGCAAGTCTGGCATTGGTGGTGGCTAGTAGGTCCACAGTCCCATCGTCGACAGACACCGCATTTTCTGATTACCCGATTGACCTCTGCTCGCCCTGTTGGAACCCAAAATCGCATTCGAAGTCGAGCCAATGTGTGCGATATGCCGCTATGCATCGTTTGTTCATGAGCTTCTTTGATCACCACGTGGGTGAACCTTGACTTCTTTGGAAGGAGTATAGGATTGATCGCTTCAATTGAGATTTGAGCATGCCCAATTCTACCACCGCGTCGAATAATGCCATCTTCATCTAATAGGAGCGGTATTGCATTGTTGAGGAGAACTGCCTTTTGATCGACCTGCGCCCTCTTCAGGCGCACCCCCTCGTCTGGGAAATACTTTGCTTGCATCGCTTTGAACCATAGCTTCTCCGCATCATCGATCTCTTCTATCGTCGATGGTTCCGATTTGCCTCTTTTGCTGCAGGATCGTCTCTTCCCCCTCACCTTGGCCACAAATCGCATGCAAAAGATGGTGATACGTATCAGTTTGCTCCAACTTGAGTATCGACTTTCAACAAAGATTCGGCTGACCTCGTCTGAACCCTCCGCCGCGAAATTGGTCGTTGCTGTATAAATTGTTGTTGGCTCGATGTTGCCTTTGTTGATATCTTCCTAGTCAAACGTGAATCCGTCTACCACGGGCCACGTTTTTTCAGCCTGGCGTAGCCACTGCGGTCCATGCCACCATATTGACTTGTCTTTGAGGGTCATGGCCGCTGCCCCTCTGGACAGGAGATCGGCTGGATTCTCCTTCGTGTTAACATGGCGAAATTCGATGGACTTGATGCCTGTAATGTATTTGACTCAACTTGCCTCGAATGTCTGAAGCTGCTTGTTTGATTGAAGCCACCGGAGGACGCATTGGGAATCGATCCACATGAAGGTGCCTTCGATTTGAACCTGTAGTCCATCACGGACAAAGGTAAGGATCTTCGCTCCAATATGTGCTGCCAACAGTTCGAGTCGTGGAATTGTCGGTTCCTTCGCCTTCCACTTGTCTGCTCGCTTCGGTTTCATCCGACTCTCCGCAAAAACGAGGTTTGGTTGGCCTGTTTGAGGTCGCAAATATACTCACGCCCCATACGCCTTTTCTGATGCATCGCAAAAGACATGAAGTTAATACGGTCCCTGGCCGCTTCCTAGGAACCTTGGTAACTTGATTTGATTGAGGCCATTGATTTCCGTTCGAATCTGATCCCATTTGTCGTTGTTGGATTTCGTTAATTGATCATCCCATTTTAGATCTGTCGTCCATAGACTTTGAAAGAAGTGGCGCACATTGACCATTACTGGGCACATGAGGCCAAGAGGATCGAAGGCCTTATGAATGAACCTGAGTACCGACCGCTTTGTAGGCTCACCTTCGATGACAGGCTCTGCATGGTTGATCGAGATCACGTCAGAATTAGTGTCCCACTTGATGCCCAAGACCTTTGTTTTAGCCGCTTTTGCTCGGTCCACTTCTGGGATCGCTTTGAGGAATTCTTGATCATTTGAGTTTCACTCTCGCAGATTCATCGAAGCCTCACTGAAAAGTTTCTTAGCGATCTGATAGAAACCGATTGCGTCTGCTGTTGATAGAACATCATGTTGTCCACGTACGTATTGTCCTGTATCTTCTTCGCTACCGGTCCACCATTCAACTGCAGTTGGTGCTTGATGGTTGCTCCGAGCAGAAAAGGACTTGATATGACGCCGAATGGTACTCGTTTGAAGCGATAGATTTGCAAGTTGCCGTCGGCACTTGGATGCTTGGGGTCCTTGAGCCATAGAAATCGCGGGACGTCCCTTGATACGGGTTGAAGTCCAACTTGTAAGAGTGCCTTGTCGATATCTGCGATCAGCGCCAACTTGTTCCTTCGGAACCGCAGCAGCAGTTTGGTCAAGTCGTCCAGCATGACTGGTCCCCTGTACAGGCATTCGTTCAAGCTGCGCTGTTGATTGCTTGTCTTTGGCAGAGCCATCGTAGACAATGCGCACTTTGGTTGTCGCTCGATCAGGCGTGATCACGGGATGATGTGGAAGGTAGTGAATGGGGCCACCGATCTTGTCTTTGTCGATCTTCTCGATGATGCCCTTTTGCAGCTGATCTTGGATTATAGCATCGTATTTTAACATCATCAGCTCGGGGTCGTATTGTAGGCGACGGACCACTGACTTGATCGCCCCATGGATAGCCCGTAGTTGTCTGGCAGATCGAGATGTTCACCTTTTTGCGACCATTGAACTTGATATCGATTGTCCTCGAATTTGATTGTTCCATTGAACATCTGCATGGCTTTCTCATCGTCACGTTAATTGATTTGATCAGTGATGCCAATCTTCTCGAGTCCCCACAGGTCGTTGATTTGAGTTTGATCCTTGATGTGTGGCTCGAGGTGATTCAGCTCTTGATTGTTGATTGCGACTGACGAGACAAAGCAGTTGAATGTTGAGGCTGGCACAGTGATTTCGATTTGATTCTTGGCTCGGCCGAAAACGATCCACCCGAAGACAGAGTTGCGGAGATAAAGGCTTGGTCCGATTTCTTTGCTGCAGGCCAGCATGATGCGCTCATATTCATGAATGCGATTAAGTACATCGATCTTGCTCGTTTCTGATTCGTTTAGGATTGGATCGGCTAGATCGAAGGTGCCGAGAGTGTCCTTCAGATCCGCGAGCATCGCGGCGCTCCGCCACAGTGATTGAGCGATCTGCGGGACGACATTTGCCTTGATTTTGATTCGTTGTCCACGTTTGCCCCTCAATTGCAGTTCAACAATTGCAGATTTGATTCGTTTTGGTTCTTTGGCACCGGACGTGTACAGCATGATTTCTTCGTACGATGTTGGTTTGATAGCGAGTCGCTTGATGAGTTCTTCAGTCACATATGTCCGCTGACTACCGCTATCGAGAAGAATTCTTTCTTTGATCGATCGGGGAGTATGACCCAACGCTTGGATATCGCCCACAGGTGTCTGTAAAAGTACTGCTTGATTCGATGTGAGCAGACTGGTGCTTACGTCAGAAGCGAGCGTCGTTGTGGTTGCCCCAGTGTCGATATGCTGTTCATTTGATCGCTTGTTGCATAGGCTTGAATGATAGCTGCTGTCTCGACAATGATAGCACTTTGTTTTCGCCCAGCATTGACCAGATCGATGGCCAGGTTTAAGACATCGCCAGCAATTGTCCTTGAGTTTTTTCTTTCATCCTCGACTGTGGGCACGTGTTGGCATTCATCGGCCCACTGCTCGCCCTCGCAGTAGACGCATGGAGAACGAGGCTTGTCCTTGATGACTTCTTGACTGGTGGTGGCAGCTTTTGACACACGGTTTGCTGTCTTGCTGAAAGAATGGCTCATTTTGGGCACGCTGGGTTTTCCCTATGTTCCGCCGCTGTGATGACTGGCCTGATCGAGGCTCGTCTTGTGTTTCTCGTATTGCATTCGAATGATTTCTTGATCATTGCCAAAGCGTTTCTTGAGGAGCTGAATCGTTACTTATTTCGTAGTTCTCGCCTGTGACCGCGAACCCATCGACCTCTGATTTCGCAACTCTTTTTCAAATCTTGGCCTAGCCCAAACCCGGCCCAGCCGAAGACCAGTTTGGGTGGGTCGGGCTTGGCCAAACCCGGCCCGACCCAGACTGGTCTTGGGCTGGGTCGGGTTAGATCGTCAATGGGTTAGGGCTTGGGCCTGGGTTACAACCAGTACTGGTTATCAGATTATTGACGCCGAGTCCAAGAACCCAGTGATAGCTTCTTTTGTAAACTGCACCAATTTCCTTGGTATTAAAGGACGCGTCTGTCTTGTCCTTGGTAAGAGCCATGCCGTATTTCTGCTTAGTGTGGTGCGAATAAAGAGACGTATACAGCACCATTACGACAATTGGTAAATTAATTTGTCGGTAGCTGTTAGGCCGGTTTTCAATTAGCTAGTTTTGTCAATAAGAATTTATTATCTATTTATTTACCAGTTACACGCTATGCCGCTGAGAATCACAACTGCTTTTTAAAAATTTATTGTCGTCGCAATTAGCCCAGCCAATAATTAAATGACTGTCTGGTTTCCACTCGATCAAGCAGTGTTTCCTCCACTGCTAGTGCTGTAACCAAGAAACGGGGGTCTGTGCGTCGGGCCAACTAGTCACGATAATGGAATGATTAGTGCACCACTATTGTCCTTTTCTACCTTCGATTTAGTGACCAGCCACAGTCATCTTCTAAATTGACCCCACCTACTGGCTGTATCTTAGCTCAGCTTAGCCCACTTCACTCATAACAACGACTACTATGCGGGTCCATAGGCACCGTTTCAGTAGACTCAAATGTTGCATTGAAGAAGTCGTTTCCTAGATTGATCCAACCAAGGACTGTTGGATGACTGACCCCGGTAATTACGATGATTAGGACATAAAATTTGAACCCTGGCACTACTTTTCATGTGATTAGATTCGGGCAAAAGAATTATTTAAAACCCCTTTGCGCCGCTTACTGTTCATTATTAGAGTGCCTGGTTGGTCGCAAGGTGTCGTGGAATAGTCGACAGGTGAGTGTGAAGCAATGAAAGTCGGTATTAAGGTCAAAAATATCTACAATAATCTGAAAAATTCTTAGAAAACTCTTTCATCTCTTATGTACCTCCTTTTAAATGACATCGGCTGTCCACTACGCTGGGACCGAGGATGGCGAAATCGACGTGCTGGAAATTTCGACCTCGATACCTGTTTTCATTGTTGACTCAGGACTGTTTTTAGAATTGCAGACATTTTTAATTACAAGAAACACAAACCTACTAAAAATTCAGTTGGTTTGGGACAACTTTTTTAGTATAGCTTTTAACATTCGAAAAGCTAACAGCTGCTACTTCTTCTTTGATTGTGAGACGTTTCCACTACTTGGTCGATTTCCCCACTGTGTCGTTTCCCCCGCCGTGCCTGTTGGGGGAATTGACTCACTGAGACGATTTCCCCACCGTGTCTTTTCCCCCACCATCAGAGTTGCTAGACAGCCATTGCTAATTTCGCGTGCTACTCATTTATTATAGGCGACATGGCTCCTGAAAATTGTCAATTCAAGAATTTTAATTGGAAAGGAACTATCTATTCCCTGCTCCTCATATCTCTGACCGCGACAGCATTTTGGGACGCCAGCAAAATCATTGATGATTACATGAATCACAATCGTGTTACAGTGATGCGACAGGAATACGCAGACATTAATTACACATTCATACAAAATCCCATCATTTGCCTTGACTACGGTTGGAAAAAGACCATATTTCCCGAGGTATGGCCACTAAACAACTCAGAATATGAACAAGTTTACGAAATGAAAAGCCGAGCAAATTTTTGTAATGAATCTAATCCAAGCATGCCCATTGATCAATTATCACTGAAAGACAAATTGGATATTAGCGTTCTCCTACCAATGGTAACAGACTTGGACAAATTGAACGAATCTTTGAGCGGCTATCAATTTATGTGGGATGTGAATGAGAGCGATTACAACTGGATGATGGATGATTTTTTGACGAGTAAATGCAATGGAAAAGTAATTGAACAATTATGGACTGAAATTCGACCAAATATTGTCAGAGTTGGCAACAGTTATGATTTTTATTCGACAAGTATGTATGTGCAAGAACAAGAAACTTCTTTTTATAAAATCAAGACGAAAAATATTTGTTTCATGGCACCAATTAAAAATTATATCACTCCGCAAGATCCAGAATACACATATTATTTAGATTTTCCGACCAGCATAAACCAAGGATGGCGAAAAGTCAAAGCGAATCTGATTGAAATTATTTTTCCATCAAATTCGTTTGCTATAAATCTTCAAGACATTACTGTGAATGCCAAAATCGAGGTCCAAATTTCGAATGTGGCCGTCTTAGATCGCAGTCGATTTCCACCTTGTTCGACAGGATACCAAAATATGGAAAATTGTCTGACTAACGTCCGCGCTAGGATTACATCGGATATGTGCCGATGCATACCATTTTCGGAAAGATATTACTTTGAAGCTGAAGAAAAACAGGAAAAAGATTTTTGTACTACAAAACATTACGAAAAATGTCGGGAAAATGTCCTGGACTCTCTTTCGAAATACAAGAATCATCAAGACTCTTGCATGCCGTGTATTAGTTCAAAAAACAGTTACACAATTTCCTCAGTTTTCCAACTCCGCTGGCAAAGTATGGATGAGTACATGTCCGAACGTGCAATGCTAAAATTCAAATGCATCGATAGATTATATTTGGTATTTGAAGATAAAAAGCAATACGAATTTGTGCAACTTGTGGCTCAAATTGGTGGTAATTTGGGCTTGTACCTCGGAGTTAGTATCCTGAATTTGGTCACTTTTCTCGTATTCTTCTATCAACCATCCAATCAGCACGTACCACAGCGAGTTGACGAAGACCAATCCAAGGGCCCTATCAGACAAGCCATAGAGCGAGTGCACAGGATGATGACTGGACTAAGGGATTCCCACTCCGACGAGAAGTTGAAAAGAGAAATCGAAGCGGAATTGGAAAAAAAGTTGGCCAGAATGATTTTGCAAAGAGCAGAGCAGTTACAAGATAAAATAGGACAAGGTACATTTCATAAATGATGTCACCCAGTGTGGGATAAAGGTCTGACGTAGGGTACGGTGTGGTGAAAAATCGATGAGGATGTAGGATTTCGGACAAGGTTACGTCTATTCATGACATCAGCATTTTTTTTGCCAACATTTATTTATATTAGGAACTTATACAGTCACGTAATAAAGTCCATTATTTTCGTTGTCGTATTGTCGGATTGTCGTTGCCTGAAGATCATCTTTATGTATTCCCATAGGTTATTAACTCATCCTGGTTGCTCCAGATGAAGGTGCATTTTTGGTTTTTCCAGGAGGCTAGTAGCGTTGATACAGTTTTGGAAAAAGGTTCAGTTTCAGTTAACTGGATCTTTTGGGATCTATTCGGAGAATTTAACTGAATGATTCAGTTTATCCTTAAAAAGCATTTCGCATCAAGATGTGCACACTTGACGAGAACAATCTCCACTTTTCTTCATTTAAATCACTACTCTTCTGCATTTAAGACTTCACACAGCTCACAAGACCCAGTAAAGACCAGAGTCAACACCAGAGGGTCGTTTGCGAGCACAGCGATGCACGACCATGTCTCAACAGTCCACCCACCAACAAATCCGCAGACAGAGCAAGTACCTGAACATTGTGACTTCTAATTCTAATGCCATAGCTCATGATTGTAATTTCTTTTGGTCCAAAAGAAAGCTCTGCGCAAAATGTTTAGCTCGTCAGGCCAACTACTCAGCACAGGTCAGCGGCCGAAGTCCTTCAAATTTTTGGAAACATTCTCGCTTCGTTGTCTTTTGTGCAAAAAAAATTCAGAACCAGAACATTCTCGACTGTCTCTCGCAAATCAACACGAAACTTTGCGTGAAAGCAGTACACAAGCAGGGATGAATTTTGATGCTGATAATTTTTCCCAGTGGCCCCTGGTTGACAAGAAAATGATTAAATGTTCGACCACGGTAGGAGGAGAAAAAGCTAAAACAATTCGCCCCGCGTAAGAGTTGAACTCGGAACATCACGATTCAAAGGCGCACGCTCAGCCGCGCAGCCAGGGTTGGCTCGATAGAGCGGGCCAAGAAAGATATTCTATTATCCGCTGGAATCGGTATGTTTGGGAGCGCGAAGCGCTCCAGGCGGGCGTAGCCCGTCAGGGGGAGGAGTGCGGGGAGGGGGGTGTGCCCTCTCTCCGCCGGAGGCGAAATTTTTGAAAAATCGCTCTTACAAGACACGTTTTCAAGCCTTAGCTATATACCTTGGTACCCTTCGTGTTGTGTTGCCACTGCCTTTCTATGTATGGCTTGGCCTACAATCACAATAGGTGCTCTACAATTATGCTCCATTTTTGATTATGTCTAGACTTTTAACCCCGGGCCAGGGCTCCCTGCCCCCCCCCCCCCCCCGCTGGCTGCGCGCCTGACGCTCTACCAGTTCGACAACCCCACGCGATAACGCGTGTAGAAAACTTAGGTAGTGAAAGTGAGTGCTCGAACATGTGGTCATTTTCTGGTCAAACACTGGGAAAAATTATCAGCATCAAAATTAATTCCTGCCTGCGTACTACTTTCATGCAAAGTTTCGTTTTGATTTGCGTGAGACAGTCGGGAATGTTCCCGAGTTAGCCGAGCCCTTTAAGGCGCGTATGCGGGCTAAAGAATGCATACTTAATTGGCAATCATTTTTAACCCAGGCAGAGTCGAACACTCACCAACTGCAAGTGCGCACCCAACGTTAGAGGCTGATGCCTTCACCCCTCGGCCACCCCAGGCCATCCCTGCGGGTGATCCCCACGCCCCATAGGCCTATGCTTGCTTTGTGCTGCGCGCTGAATTGATGGCAAAAAATCAGTTAAGAGAAGAAAGAGGACTGACGATGATTTAGGTTTGCATACATTGAACGATCCACAATGTACAGACTACGACGACGCCTGAACTTTTTTAAAATCGTCAGATGAGATGAAATAAAGTCATGTAATTGTGCTATTACACACCTGCGATTTAATCCATTTATAAAATTACATTCACATGTTTCAATCAGCCACAGTCTAAGTTCACGAAGAGACAGCCTGCGGTCATGATTATAGCTGCACCTTTTTGTCACTCACGCTTACTGGCTGGCCGAACGATTGAAAAAGAAATCTAGGGAAGAAGGACTGACCGATTGCAGTCACTTTAATCGATTCATCGGAATGTGCATAGAGCTGGGTTTATCGAAGGGCATATGCTGCCATGGATTCCAGCTGTAGTGTAAAAAATTGCAAGTTTTCCAGCATTGTGACGGGCGAGTTGACAAAGTTTCAAAACTGTAAACAGTGATTCCAAATATTCATGTGCTGCAAAATCATTGTTCTATTTTGATCTAGTTAGGTCGTAAGAGTGTGCTGGCATGTTGCGAGGGCTGACAGGAGCTAAGAGATAGAAATCTCTGGTGAAAAACTTGGAGCAGACGAGCTAGAAAAGTAGAAATTGAGACGTCTTTATAGCGACATTTCCAAAGGAACAAGAAGACCAATAAATTACTCAAATACAACATTATTTATTATATTTTAATTTTCGAAGTTTCGTCTTATCTCAAGACATCATCAGGAACTGATAAAACACATCGTAAGGCGAGCAACGCATCAATGAGCTGGAAACCTATGGTAGCGCACACAATGTTGATTCTCAGGTAGCGACAACCTATTGCAAAAGCGTGAGTGTTTCAAAGTCCTTCTGCTGATTTAAAGTAGGACGTTTAGTCACAATATGGATGGCTTCTTCGATCTTCAGAAGTTTGTCGGAATTTGCATGATCGATGATGCGAAAATCATCACAGCCAGCGTCATGTCACGCTTGAAGCATGTGATCCAAGATAGCCGAATCCGCTGTGGCTCGAACACGTTTCCCCGTTCGGAAAGAAGTGCTTGTGTGCTCGCCAATTCTCACGCCCGAGTGTCGGATCGTCTTTCCAACATACGTTGCATTACAGCAACGACAAGTGAACGAATAGACGACGTGGGAGGCCAGTAAACGGGGCAGGCGATCTTTGATGTTAAAACGATCACCAATTCTTTCGCACGTGGTGAAGATGAAGCGGAAATCGATCTTTGGATATGCTTGATGGAGAAGTCGGTAAAAACGTCGGCGGATGATGAGACTGTGGTGGCCAATGAAGGGGATCTTGATAAAGCGTGTTTCACGCGGGCTCGAGTTTCACCGCCGTAACTCATGCCGAGTCTAACTAAGGGTGAAACGACGTGCTAGAAAAGCGACTGAACCATCTCATGCCGAGTCTAACTAAGGCCAGCGATGCTGGTCTCTGTTTGTAAGGTGATCCATATCTTACTGCGCCTGAGTGCGCTAGTCGCTCGCTCCGACCACGCTAATGCACTCTCTTGCGCGACAAGATCAAGCGGAAGCGGGATAATGACTGTAGTAGGTGTGTTTGGCCTGTGGAGAAGGTGTGTGACGTTGCCTTGACTGACCACCGCATGGAGCGTATCAGCTGCCTTCGTTGGCCGCTCGACACGGTCCATGAGGCGAGGCAGAAGCATTTGGTTGATGTCTCTGCCTCCTTCGACTACTGTAGGTGACCGCTTGGAGGGTTTTTACTTCACTCATCTGCGGTAGGGATCTTTTTCATGGGATACGGAAAGTTCGTCCCCCACATTTCGTCCCCCGCAGTTCGTCCCCGAGTAGTTTCGTCCCCGCTGTTCTGTCCCCTCACATTTCGTCCCCACCATTCGTCCCCACATCTGTGCTGTTCTGTGCTTTTGCCTACGTAAAATTGTTTCGTCTTTTGTCGCCAGCTCTACTCAAGTCACTTCCACTGCAATAATAATAGCCTTTGTGCCTCGGCCGCCTTTTAAGGTTCCATACGTTTGTCTCGTATATTTCCCGATCATTATCGAATTTGAATCCGATTCGAGTTATCGAAGTCAGCTTTTTTTTGCTTTTATCATCGAACTGGATCGTTGAACTATCGATCTTCATTGACCACCATCATTATCAATATTGTCGACAGCGTTAATTCAAAATGAAGAAAACGAAAACTTGTCCACGAAAATCATCTAAGCCAACAACACGCCAACTAAGGAAACGAAGGACGAAACACATTTGATCTTGGTATGCGTGGTTCATGCAAAGGTCGAGTTTGGACACTCGGAGAAGATGGAGATGTCGTCAAAGTTGCGACAGACCACAATCACGCCGCTCAAGCAGCTCACCCTGAAGCAGTTCGAATGATCGATGACATGAAAGAGCTAGCAACCGCAACTCATTAAAAACCAAAACAGATCATTGCCACTGTTGCAGGTGAAAGGTTCAGGATGAAGGTATTGAGGTAACCAGTACTTACTCAATTATTTAGGCCACTATTTAGTCTTTCATATTATCCTGATTTAAATTCTAGGCGCGCTACGAGCATGATCGTGAGCTCGCTCGCTGGATTCGTATGTTGGTGGCCCTGGCATTTGTGCGTCCTGCCAAATGTCGCCAACGCATTCGAAGATCTGGTCGAGAATGCATATTTGCCAGATGATGCACGCCCAATCGCAAATTATTTCCAGGACACCTACATCGGACGAAGCTTGCGACGTGGACGACAAGTCCACGTCGTGCAGGGACGAATTGTTGGGGGACAAATTGTTGGGGACGAATTGTGGGGAAACAAATTGTTTGGGACGAATTGTAGGGGGGGGGGGGGGGGGGGGGGGCGAATTGTTGGGGACGAATTGTGAGGGGTGCGAATTGTGTGGGACGACCTTTCCGCACACTTTTTTTCATACAGGGCTGCGCAGCCTTCTACAAGACTCTACAACAAATTTTCAAAACATGAGAGATGTACTGTAGATACCCAGAACGCGCGGAACAACCACGTTTCTGCCCTCTACCTTCCTGATGTGCTTCACGTCCAAAACTGATACCGAGCTATTGCCTTGCCATCCATCATGATGAAATTATTACCATGGTGTCACTAACAATAAGCCACCGCTCTGATATCAGTTCATGCCCGGGTGTAAACATGCTAAATAGGTCTTGAGAGACCAAAAATGCAGAACAATAGTTTTCGTTCAAGCTGCATGATAAGCGATAAACGAATCGAAAAATAAGAGTTCATGGCATTGGCAGACACGACCTTCGACAAATCACGTGCAGCATATCCTTAGTGCACTTCTGCAACGATGTGGAGATACAGGACTCCTACTCTTATGAGCCATACAAGAAACCGTTTACTCGACCGCCATACAAGCACAGCACAGGCATAATACTGACAAGATGCCGATGGCAGGTCAGTTGTGCAGGTGTCACAAACAAAAAATTACAGAAGTAAGTTTATCTGACTGATCGCCTGATGTCAGAAAGGTCTAGGGGCAAAGGTAGCATAACACAATTGGCATAATTAGCCTGGTACTTTATCCCCCTTGCAATACGAGTGAACTACAAGCAGTTGCACCGCTTAAGTCTACCGCTGGCCTTATTAAGGCAATAATCAGGGCTCAGATCGAGCAAGTATCTTCGAGGGTGAGGGTGATGAGGGTAGGAATGCAGGGTTCACAGAAACCTCAGCGGTTTTTTTAATTTCTGAACGATCTTTGGATATCGAATCATGAGCAAATGCTGTAGCTGACTCTCAGCAGACACTTGCTGTACAAAAATAATTATTCGAGCCCAGAATGAGCGAGAATCTTACGAACAAAACGAGCATCGAATATCGATCATCAGTATGTAATCACACCCGCGAGTCCAATCGGTTATTTTAGACAATCTTCATGGCATTCTCGAAATGAGCACATTTCTCGCAGGTGCACCAATAGCCATCGGCATTTGATCACCGCTCGAACCAAACGTGCCCATGCCTACTACCGCATCCGACCCAACGACTCCAAGTGAGGTGCAGGCGACCAGATTCCTCACGGCACCCCTGACATCACGATTTAACAGAATAAGCACGACGGCGTTGGTGCTGGCGTGAAGAGTTCCAACGAAAATGACGATGCTGAATATTCCACCAGTCGTGTCTTGAACTGGCAGAAATCGACTGAGCACTTGGAAAGTGACCCAAAAAGCGATGAAGATTCCAGTCACGATACTCAGTTGGACGGCGTACCACATTTCTTTGCGTCTCCTTTTCCGCACGCTTTCGGCTGTGATGGAATCGATGATCTTGTTGTTGTTGATCCGGATGTTCCAAATGACCAGCCCGTACATGACCACCACGAACGCCGAGGCCAGGGAGTTGAGGGGAATGTTGATGAATGTGTTCGAGTAATTGTAGGCGAAACCATCTTGGAATTGGGCGAACGAGTAGGTCTTGTAGTAAAGGTAGGATCTAGGCATGAATTTGAGGTTAATCCGACATCGACCATGAGACACGACAGGAGCACCGGCCTCGTGGCCTGGTGGGTTAGACGTCTGCCTCTCACACCAGGTGCGCAGTTACGGGCGAGTGTTCGACTCGCGGGCCGGTAAATCATATTGTGTAAAATGTGTCCCTTCACCCTCGAGTGCGCATAAGCGTTTGGTGATGTGGTAAAACATGAACATGAACATGAACATGAACAATCTCGTCAGGTCAAGGGTCAGTAGGCACACTGGATGGTAAGAGAGGGCAGGTGATCAGTTCACTGATTTAAGACAGCCTTACTCTTTTGATGCTAGTCAGACATGGGTGACTGGAAAAATTATTGGCGCTACTGGCCGCTCCTGAGCAGAAATAATGCAAGTAACAAATCAGCCTCAACCCCATGGTAGTGCCACTGGATAGTTGACAATTACCCTTCGCCAATGACTCATGTCCATAGTGGCGTCATTCGACCGTAATGGTCGAAGACGTGAAACAGACCCGACTGGCTTATGTGCCTGCCACTATTTTCAACGCACTTTGAGTAGCCCCGACCATACGAAAGAAACTCCTGAAAAAACCTGAAATACTGTGAAGGTCTAGCCGGCCAACAACCATTGTAAACCTTTCCTCAAGCAAGTGCTCCACCTCGCCGGCATCGACCATGAGACACGACAGGAGCACATACTGTCGGAGCATGCAGAATTAAAGCGACTAAACGTCTCTCTCAAACCATCCTACACAGCGTGTTTCAATGCAAAAGACCCCAGTCTCCCTGGAGGAAGTGTGTAGATCGAGCTAGGATTCCCACTATGAGGAGAAGGTTCGACGGGCACATACGGGCAGCATGGCAACAATATTTCTCCAACCACGGTCACCAATAGCGCCAATGTCCACAAGCCAACTAAAATACTATTCGTTTTCTTCAGACTAAAGATCTCGTTGTATCGATTCGGTTTGCAAACGGCGACGTACCTGAAATACAGGTCGCTTTAGGTATGGTTTTTACAGAGGCCCGCTGCGGGTCTGACCCTTCTACTGTAGATGCAGTGTCTGCACGCCACGTTGGTCGCCACAGATAAGACGGCGGCTAATACTCACCTATTAATTGCCAAACAACACAAACTGATCACAATAGACTTCCAGCCAAATATGGACATAGTGGCTGGCACTCGTCTCCATTTAACAGGCAGCAGCCACGACTGCAGTGCAGATGAGGGCCCCAAGTAGAGCACATGAAAGACAATGTGCAGGGTGTCCGCAACGAGGAGATTGAAGGACATTTTGTACAGACTGCCGCTCGGCCCTTTCAAGAAGCCGCTCTTCACAATAGCATATCCAACCAGGACATTGATAATCACAACGGCGGCAGCGAAGACAGCGATGCCTGACCCCAGCAAGTGCGAACGCAGGGACGGGCAGTCAGTGGTGTTCATGATCGATCGAGGGCGAAACGAATGAGATGGCACGAAGGCGAGGTGTGCATTTATGGTCGCATGAACCCCTCACGAGCCTGCCCAGCAGCTCTGAAAGTTAAGAGCAGGGCTCGGGGCGAGCTCCCCTCGCTCTGTAGTATCCGGTGATGCGGACATTCAGACATCGGCGGAGACACGTCCATGTTGACTGATTTTATCCGTGACGTTGGACGGGCTAAGGCATCGTGGAGTTACTTTGTTAATTGCTATGAATCTCTCATTGAGCAAGATGGATGTCTAATCAACTGGGCGTGAGACGAGGGTGTCACGCTGAGGGAGTCTGGGTCAATGTCTCATCTTTGGGGACACTGTCTAAAACGTTAAAATTATATGAGTGCGAGAGAATCTTCTTTATCATTCTCATCCATTTGGAATATTTACAGGATATGACTTGTCGAGCGGGTGCAGGCAGACTGGTCGTAGCGCACTCACCCACAATTCATCTTAGCACGCGGGCTTGCGTTATCGTCACCAGGAGTTTATAATTACGAAGCTGATAAACAGGGATTCTAATCGACTCGAGGAAATCGAGCCTAGAATTATTAGCTACCTGACGCACTTGAGGGTTGCGTCGATCGGCACGACAGCTCATGGATCCCATGCACCCAACAAAAAATTTACCCTTTTCATATTCAACGGGAAAAGAGTGATCGACGAGATATTTTAGACAAACTCACGAGCTCATTTAATAGGAGGTTCTGACTGACGAGGCGTTAAGAGATGACAGGACGGAGAGACAATGTAAAACACTTTTCTCGCATGATAGGGCATTTACGTGGGCGGAGACTACCAGGTCGCCGCTTCTATAAATTCGGGCACTTTCCTGAAACTTTTGGTCTATGCAATGGACGATCATGCGAATCAATCGAGGAAACTCGAGGTCATTTTCGTGTATTATCTTCGAGCCTCTATTCTGTATCTCTTTCCAAATCGGCTCGAACAAATGAAAGAAGCACCCGCGCAGCGAGCTCTTTGTAACTCCGACGGCGGCTCGGCATAGGCGGGTCTTGTCTTGTTTGGAAAAATAACGGGGTGCCGTTCTGTGTATATGCATACATACAAAGGAGGGGGAAGCCAGTGAAAAAATTGGGTCAGGGGCGAAAGGGGGAGGGGAAAATGTCAGAGTGCCAAACTTTATCCTCTATCTGTCATTTTGACAGTTAATGCGCTACTGATTACATAACAAGCCCCGGCAACGTTGAAGCTGGAAATTTCATTTGAGTAATAGCGTTTAAGTGCACAGTGAATTACTGTAAACCGGAAAATTATTCGCGGCGGAAAAAGTTCGCGGTTTTCGCGGTTTTTAATTTTCCGCGAAAATTTTCCTCCGCGAAGTTGTACACACAAAATTTGAATTTGGCGCGTAATGCATTAAGCAGTTACGCCTTTCGCAAAATCGTCATGCAATACCGTAATCATGGCATGCGATGGGCAGATTTCTTTCAAATTCTCTTCACGCACGTTGCTTACTGTCAGTATTTTTAAAAAATTGCGTAATGATATGAACATCAAAACTGTCGGTTGGGTGAAAACTGGTATTATGGACGCGGTTAAAATGCTTTATGCATGGATTAGAAAACGTTTCTTGATGTAAAGTAAAAAGTAAAGATGTCTGTGATGAAACGATGTACGGAACGAAGACTGTCGTAAAACGGTTCAGCAGGTGTTTAGGTCTTGTCCGCGAAAATTTTCCTCCGCGAAAAAGCCATATTAGGGGGACCCGGAAAATTTTCCCGCCGCGAACATATTCCGGTTTACAGTAGACAACGCATTGGAGATTCATGCCAGCGACGCATA